>VZRH01007148.1:11128-72860 GCA_013397555.1 Urocynchramus pylzowi
CATCCATCCATCCATCCATCCATCCATCCATCCATCCAATTATCTATCCATCCATCATCCCTGTGTGTATCTGCTTTAAGCCAGGTCAATCCCTGCAATGTTGTCTCAGCTGGAGTTGGTGTCCCCACTTTGGCACACACGGAGTTGGTGTCCTTGAGCACCACGCACCTCATGAGAAGATTCTCCTGGGCTGGTGAGAGCAGAGGAGCTTGTGGCAGGGTGGAGAAAGCTGAGAGTGCATGGAGGTCCCAGTGCTGGCACCACTGGACTTCTCCCTTGGGATTCTGCAGGCCTCTGTCACTCTGTCATTCATGCCTTGGCTCTTTAGAGTTTCCAGGGATGAAGGAAAGGCATTGCTGCCTCTCCTTCCATGGAGCTTCTGCAGCCACTGAGGTTCATTGAGTTGATAGAACGTTCTGAGCTGGAAGGGCCTCACAGGGATCATCCAGTCCAGCTCCTGGCCCTGCACAGACACCCCAACAATCCCACCTGTGCACCCCTGAGAGCCTTGTCCAAACTCTGCTGGAGCTCTGGCAGCCTTGGGGCCGTGCCCATTGCCCGGGGAGCCTGGGCAGTGCCCAGCACCATCTGGGGGAAGAACCTTTCCCTGAAATCCAAACGAAACCTCCCTCCTCCCCCAGTGACAGGGCCCGAGGGAATGGCTGCAGGGGTTTACTGTAATATTTTTGTCAGCAACACTGAACTCCCTGCTGAACTCTACCCCGTCTCTGACCCCAAACCCCTGCACTGGGTACACCCTGAAGGGAATGCTGACTTTCCTTCAGGCTGGAGGTGCTGGTGTGACCTGCCCTGGCCGCTGCTGGTCCTTGAGCTTCCCATCCATCCCCCTGCCCTGGTTCCCCGGAGGAGGGGAGCGCGTGGGGCGTGCGAGCGCGCGGGGGGCGGTGAGAAACCCCAGACACACAAAAGCTGGAGGAACCACCAGCAGCTGTAACCCTGGCAACTGTGTCTCAGCATTTGAATGTAATTATACCTCGAACGTGATAAACACTCCCAAGGACTCCTTATGTGGAGATCATACTAAACAAGTCTTTGAAATTACCCTCATCAAATATTGATAGAGGGAGAGTTTTTTAAAAAAATTTAAAAAAAGGAAAAGGGAAAGAGAGAGAAAAGGCAAATTCTTGTTCTTGCCCACGGGTTAATGAGGATCTGTTGGTTTATCACCACGGTGCAAACCCCGCCGAGAGCTCCAGAGCACTGCAAAGTTAAAAGTGGGGGCGGGAGGAGAAGAGAAATAAAAGCATCAGGTGAGGCAGCTCTATTGATCAGCATTTTGTTTTATGTTTGGCACACAGGAAAGCCATCCCAATAAACACCATTTATCTTGCCCAGCCCTAGCAGACAGGGTTTAATTGCTCAGGAGCAGGAGTGGGCGGTGAAGAAGGGGTGTTTCTGAAGTCCATCAGCACGGAGGGCTGTGTTGGCCAGCAGAGCACTGAGCACGGGCATCTCCTCCCACCTGCAGGTTTGGAGGCAACAGGCAGAGTGTTTTCCATCAGGAGAGCAGGTGGAAGTCCCGGGTGGTTTCCAGCAGCTGTGGATCAGGTGTGTAGGAACACCCCTGGAAGTGTTGGCCCAGTGTGGGATGCTCCTTGCTGATGCTCATCTCCTACCAGCACCCTCTGTCCTTGGAAAAAACCCACCAGGGGCCTTCCCTGGCTCTGGTGCTGTGCAAAGGGAGGGAGCTGGGCTGCAATTGTCTCCTTTCCTCAAGCCAGACAGGGGCAAGAGATGCACTAAAAAACGGGTGTGAGTGGAGCTGGGACGGGCTGCTGTGCTCAGCAGGTGCCCTGTGCAATGCTTGGAGGAAGTTTGGTGAGCACAGCAGCTTCTTGAGTGATCTCCCAGCAACGTGTGGGGCTGGGGAGAAGATGGGTGAAGAAGCACCAGTGCTGCCCAGAAAAAGGGAGCAGCTCAAACTTCTTGGAGCAGAGGCTCTGGAGGTGTGGAGGAGGAGGAGGAGGGATAAACAGCCCTTCATCTGGGCTCTGCAGGCAATGAATGTCAAGGGAAAGAAAGCTGCAGGGGGCCAATTTTGTGAATTGCTGGTTGTGAGGGACTTGGTGACTTTTTGAGTTGGATTTTAACAGGGAGAAGAGGCAAACAGGGGGCCCTGGCTGCAGTTTGGTCGTTGTGAGTGTTGGTTGATCTGCTATAACCAAATCTCACCTGGAGTCAGGGAGACCTGGAAGCAAAGGTGAGTTTTCCCTGTGTGCTGGGGGTGGGCATGGTGGTGGCACTGATGTGCTTTCACCTGACTGAAGGTTTTATCACCTGGGAGAGGTCTGAGGAGCAAACCTGAGCTCCAGAAATAGAGGCAGCTGTTGACATCCCCATGGGATGCCTGTGGGAGCAGTGGCCAGTGCTGTGGCCAGGGGGCACTGGGAGTGCAGCCAGAGGGCAAACAGCATTTTAATAGGAATGAGGGAGGCATGATGGGATCTGCAGCTTGGTGGAGAGGCGTACATCCCTGCTGGAAAACCTCCCTTCCCCACTGAGCATCTCTGTTCCTGGCTGACCTGCACTAAAACAGTCTCAGCACTCTCTGAAAGGACCTGGAAACATCTCCTGAGCAAGAAAAAACTCCAACTTTCATCTCCAGCCACCCCTATCTGCAAAGTCAGCCTGATGCCAAGAGATGTGCCAGGACAGGTGCCAGCCTGTGACCTGTGACCGAGCAGGACCGGCACGTTGTTGGGATCCACCCAACGTGTGCCCAGCCCTGTGCCAGGGCCAGCTTGCTCCTTGGGCTGGGAACAGTGGGCATGGCTGTGACACACAGACACCAGAGCTCTCTCAAGCACTGCCAGCTGTTTTATGGGCTGCTTGGAAACGGTTGGAAAGCCCTGTAATGCCAGTGCTCAGTATTAGTCACTGCTGATGGAGCTGGGGGAGGAAATAAGGGGGAATTGCTGCTCTGAAAGGTGTTCTGGGCATCTCTGGGCCAACATCAAGGGTGGGTTTGTGGAGCACAAGGCAGCCGTGTCTCAGGAGTGGGAAGCAGAAGGTCTGCTGGACTCCTCCATGCTGGGAGATGATTGTGAACAGCGTGGAGCATGTTGGAGGGAAAGAAGAGCTAGGAGTCTAGGTTGTGATCTGAAATGTATTTCACAAATGATTCAAAGAAAGCTGCAGTAACCCCATGGCTGCTCTGCCTCCTGCTGAGCTGCTGGCTGAAGCTGCTTCCCATCCAAGGACGGATTGGGGTGGATCCTATCCAGTATGTGCTGGTGATCACTTGCTGTTAGCTGGAACAGGGAAGAGGGGTCTGGACAACATGTTGGGTCTGAAGCCCTCTGAGGGGGGATCCAGATGGTGTCTGCATCCCTTGTTTGTCAGGCTAAAAATAAAGAACTAAAGAAAGATCTCAGTCTTCCTTTCCCACTGAAAATTCCCTGTTCTGGAGTCTTTGGAAGGGATGAAGTGGTTGTGTTCCTGCACAGCCCCCCGGGAGGTGCTCCTGCCCTCAGCAGAAGGTGCCGAGGGCGGTGCAGATGCTGTGGGGGGGGGGAGCTGCTGTGTGCGGGAGCCGTGAGAGGTGCGACAGGAGGGCAGATGTGGCCACACATCACCCGCGGTGTGTGCAGCGAGGAAATATCAGCTGGGGGCAAAAAAGACGCTTTGACCTTTTGGAAGAGCTGCGTGTGCGAGGTGGCTGGGGTGCAGTGAGCCATTTAACAGCACAGCTGAATGGATCCCTGGGCTGAGCCACGCAAGGGCTGCCCCGGCAGAGGAGCTGCTGCTCCCCAGAAGGCTCCCAGGGCTCATGCTTAGATGGATCCTTTAAAGGTTAATTCTCACCGGCAGCATCTGGAAGAAAACTGCGAGTACTCAGAGGGAACTCAACGCACTCCAAAGGGTCTTCGCGTTTGTGGTTCCTTTTGTCTTTGTTTTTTGAATGTTAAAATTTGCTCTCGTTCGTTTCTCAAGTTAAAAATAGAGAGAAAGCAAACAGAGAGAAAGCCGGCCCTCCCAGCTGGGCTCCCGGTGCAGAGGCACAAAGGCACAGCCGTGCCCACGCCGGAGTCGGCAGCGCGGTGGGCTGCGCTTCCCCCCGCTCCAAGGTGGCAGAATAAAGAGCTCCTGCCGTCACCTTTCTTTCCAAGAGTTGCATTGTTAAACCCTTCCGTGGGGAAATCCAGGCAGTGTAATTGCTCTGGTCCGGCTCTGCCCGCTGAGCCGCCTGAATTAAGTGGGTGTTTCGGCATCCCGAGCGGAGCCTGGTGGGAAGTGACCTTCGCCTTCCGCCGCTGCTCCCCGCAACCTGCCGCTCATTAGGATGGAGAGAGCCCTCCTTTGTTTCCAAACAGTGGTTTACCTCTGTCTCGGCGCTCTGCCGGGAGCTGCCCGGTGTGACTCGCTGCATAATGAGCGCACGGCCGGGCTCAGCGCCGAGCAGAGCGCAGGAGAGGCCGGCTCCGAGCCCGTTCACGGCACAGCCCCTCATTAAACAGCGCCTCAATTAGCATCTCAAACGACGCTTTGTTTAAAAAAAATAAATAAATATAAAAAGTAAACCCCACCATTTCCATGGCGCCTTTCATCCGGTATTTGTAAACTCGGGAGCGGCATCAATGGCCGTGGTGTCGCACAGGGGTCAGCGCTGGAGCCTGCGGACACGTGCGGGGCTTGGAGAGGTGTCAGGGGTCCGCACGAAGAATCACAGGGTGGTTTGGGCTGGAAGGACCTGGGGGATCATCCAGTTCCCACCCCCGAGCCGCGGGCAGCGACACCTCCCACTCGGGATGGGCTTTGCCTGCTCTTGGGACAATTTTCCCGGGTCCGTAATGGTCTGAGAACTGCCTCGGCTCCAGGCACAGGAAAAAGGGGAACCAGGAATTTCTGACTTTTGGAAAGACACTTATTTCCAACTCAATAAAACAAGGACAGAGATGATGAAGTTTTCAATGGTAAAACTCAGCAACTCCCCTGCGGGAGAAACTAATATGGGACACTTAGAGGGTTTAAGGCAAATTTATTCTGAAAGAGGATTAGCTAAAATATGTTGAAGTTCTGTGTGAACACCCCCACTAAAATGTAATCCGGTTTATCAGCATTTGTGTTGGAAATGAGCTTGGTAAACCCAATTAGTGTCACTTCAGTTCTGAGTGAGAGCAGTCTGCAGGGATTTCCTAACTTTAAAGCAATGTGCTTTAAATTCACACCTTTAACTTTACCCAGTGCTCCCCTTGAGCAGTTTGCCACAGCTGCTGACAAGGGGACAAGGAACCAAACAGATTTATGGGCATGTGTGAAAAACCTCTGCCCATGCTGAGAAATAGACCCCAGTTCTCCTGGGACATCTTGGATCAAGGGGATCCAACCCGAAAAGCATTGGGTTGGAGATGTGTGTGCAGACAGCTCTGCTCCCAGGAGGCCATGATGCTGTCAAAAGCCATCTTCAAGCAGTGTCTGCTGCTGCTGCAGGTCCCACAGATCCCCTGGCAGGCTCCTGGCACGAGCAGCTCACCCTCAGACACCTGTGGAACCTGCTGGGGAGAGGGAACTGAGCAGGCAGAGCAGGGCAGGCGTTGCCCTGAGGCTGAGACCATCCTTTGGTGGCAGGACCTGACCCCTCTGGGACAGTTGTGTGGCAGGAACAGGAGGAATGTCCCTATGCAGAAGCAATGGGAAGAGCTGGGATGCACCAGGCAGTGAGCAGGAGCTCAGAGGAGAGGTATGAGCAGAGACAGAGTGATCCACCCTGCAGGGCCTTGGGGTGGAAATCCACCTCAGCTCAGCCTCAGCACCATCCTGCCCAGGCCTAGGGACGGGGTCCTGCGGGCCTGCCTCGGGGCAGAGCAGCTGCTCAGGTGATGATCTGCACGCAACAGGATCCAGATCCCATCTGGCTCTGGCTGGGATCAGCTCTCAGCCACCCCTGGGCAGCCCCAGCTGAGTCCCCTCCTGGCTGTTCCAGGTTCCCTCAGCCTTACCAGGATGCCTCGTCCTCCAGGGGCGCTCCCTGAGGATTTCCTGGCGAGAGCTTTCTAGGAATTGGCAGCCAGCAAGGGAAGTGCTCGGCAGGGCAGGGCTCAGACTGCCCACCTGCTGTGTCCTTCTGTCCTCACCAGTCCTCCCTGTGTCCTTAATGCTGCTCAGAGACACCGGAGCTTGGATGGTGGTGCTGAGTTGGCAACTTTTAATATTGCTGAAACATAATCAGCTTTTGCTTCTACAGCAATTAGCATGTTATTACCCATAATGTTTTGCATGGCAATTTTGTTGTAAACATTTGTACTAATTCACCATAACCTAATTATTTTTATGACACATAATTATGAAATATTTTTGGAGGAGGAATGGCTTAATTTTCTATTTATACCATTATTTCCTGGAAGTGTCAGTTATTTTTACATCAGGAAACAGCATCTCCCCCCTTCCCCAATTAGCCCTTTCTATTTACTGCCTCAGCTTGCCTGTAGAGCGCAGTTGCTGGGACCACGTTCTCCTGGAGCTGTGTGATGGATTCTAGGAGAGCCTAATTGAGCTGTAATTTGTGGGAGCGTGATGCATAAATGGAGGAAGGTAACAAGTGGTTTTCTTTGCTGCTTAGTGGGTGGATGTGACGATTCCCAGTTACAGCACCTGCCAGAATGACCCTTTCCAAAGTGTTTAAGGAAAGAGTGATGTGAAGGTGAAGCTGTTGCCTTAGGACCATGTTTTTCAGGAACTCCAGCACCCTGAACTCAGAGGCAGGACCTCTTGAGGGAGATGCTCTTGAGTTTCATAGAACCATGGAAAAGGTTGAGCTGGAAGGGACCCACAAGGATCAAAGTCCAGCCCCTGGCCCTGCCCAGGACACCCCAACAGTCCCACCCTGTGCATCCCTGAGAGCATTGTCCAAATGCTCCTGGAGCTCTGGCAGCCCTGTGGTGGAGTCACCATCCCTGGGTGTGTTTAAAAAAAGACTGGATGTGGCACTCGGTGCCATGGTTTAGTTGAGGTGTTAGGGAATGGGTTGGACTTGATGATCTTGAAGGTCTCTTCCAACCTTGTGATTCTGTTATTCTGTGATTCTTGGGGCTGTGCCCACTGCCTGGGGAGCCTGTTCAAACTCTGACCACCCCCTGGGTGATCAGGAAGAACCTTTTCCTGATATCCAAGCTAACCCTTCCCTGGCACAGGTTTGGACATCAGTAACCTACAGCTCAGACCTTGGCATCTGTGGACCAGAACAACTGAGAGACTCCCCAGCCCACTCTGCCTTCCAGCCCGCTCTGATTGTGCCAGTGTGGTGAGCAAGGGCATGGGGGGTACCAGATGTGGTTGGGACACCTGGAGGGCCAGGGGAAACATCTGGACTGTGCTTCAGGCTCCAGAGAAACATCCCAGGCCTGAGCTACGGAGGGAAATGCAACAAGAACCAGGCGTGATGAGCCCAGCCCTTGGGGAATGCTGCAGGATGATGGGAGAGGGGGAGTTGGATCCCTGCAGCCAACATTTAGTGGCAAGAGGCCTTCCTTAATCACATTCATGGAGGCACTGTGTAGAAAATTCCGAATTCAGGCTTCTCCTAACAAGTATGGAACTTGGCAGGCTGAAAGGCTTGTATATCTTGTCTGATCTCCAGTCTGGAGAGGTCTCAAAACGGAGCCATGTGTAGTGCATTGACATCTTAAAAGAATTTCTTTAAAAAAAAAAAAAAAGGCATTTCTAGATGACTGTATGTCATATAAATGAGATTTATTTCAATGCCTGTCATGATAGTTGAGGCAGTAACAAATCCAGTAATTGCTGGTGCTCTGGTCGTGTATGCTCTGAATGTTTAACTCAGAGATACATTTTTGCAGCAAGTCTCCGGTTATTGAGTCAATCCCCTTCCCATTTTTCCTGTCTCCTGGCTGGTGAAGGTGGAGCTGCACGGTGTGTTAGGCACGTTGGGCAAGGGGAGTGTTGCACACAGGCTGCTGTCTCAGAACCTGCCTATAATTACCTGTTAATTGTGTGTAACTGATGGGGACCCTGGAAACTGGGTTAAGAAAAACTCACTGGCATTTAAAATCCTTCTCAGTGCTGGGTATTAGTGCACAGTCACACTTCTGGAAAACCTACAAGTGATCAGAGGTGCAGAGCTGAAATGATACAGTGGATTTTGGATGCAGCAAGACCTGGGAACTGAAGGGGGTGGTCATGTGAGGAATTTGAGCAGCTCTTTGCCCTCCCCAAGTACCAACAGACTCCCTCAAAAGTGACTAGGTCAACAGCCCCTCTCAAACGAGGTGGCTTTGTTCTTTGGTTATTCACTGCCTGTGAGGAAAGAGAAGGTGACTTGCCAAGTTCTTTCATCTCCAAACCCCAGTGTTATCCTTGATCTTTCCACAGAAGTAATGAACTGAGATAGTGTAAAGACTGTCTCATGAAATGTCTTGAAAATGAAGTGAACTCTGCTCTGGGTTATGATCCAGCTGATATTGCCAGATCCTTAGCAGAACTTGAATATTTTGTGCCCAGCTGTCACTGTGACTTTTTTTTTTCCTCAGGGATTATGCATCAACAAGGTTATTCTGGGCATCAACAAGGTTACTCTGGGCATCAACAACAGTTAAAAATGTGTCATAACTTGATATGGTGTTTGATGTCTATCAGCTGAACTGCCTTAAAGGCACCGCCTTTAAGAATCCTGGGCAGGGATTTTGGGGTTGAGTCAAGGATCTCTAGAAGGTCCCAAGGGACTGGCAATCACCCTGATAATGCAGGGAGGTCACTTTTGCGTGGGATGACATTTTTGCAGGGGACCTGTAAGAGGTGAGCAGGACAAATAGAGTTGCAGTGGATGGAAATGGGTAATTTAAATTTTATTTTAATACTCTGGGTAATTGTGTCCTGAGTGGGAGCAAGCAGAGTATATTTCTGTATTTTCAAAGTATCTGGTAAAGATCAGACTGGTCTAATCTAATGCTATGGAGGTCAGGAAATTGGAAGTAGGGGCTCATTGCAGTGGAGAACTTTCCCAGCTCATGACTGGAAATAACACAGTCAAGAGTCTGATATACTCCAGGAAATATCTGTTGGGTCATGGCACTGCTTTGTTTTTTGCAGGAACAGGTGAAATAAAAGCAATAAAAGAAGGCAAAGACAAGGGACACCTCTTCTATGTCAGGAATCTTATGAGAAATCCATCCCTTATCGCTGCCTGAGGTGTTATGAAGACTGAGTTAAATGTGTGTATGACCACATGAGCCAGATCATATTTGTGAGAGTAGACAGATTGATATCATCTAATCATAAAAAACACCCCAAAATATTCCACCTGCCTCACTGGAGAGCACGTTCACCTCTGCCTCTGTGACCTGCTAGCCCACATGCTTTAAATATCTGTGAAATTAATCCTTTATTAACATGCACTGGCAAGTGCCTTGGCAGGGGTGAGATGGGCAGCCTGCACCAGGAGATCTTCTCCAAGCATCTGCCTGGGAGTGCTCATCAAAACAGATTTTAAAATGGCTTTTAGCAGTCATGCAAGTGTCAGAGGGTTCGTCCATGGTGCATCCAGCTGTGTCAGCTCAGCAATGAGGAAAACCACATGCAGAGCTGACAGGTTCCTGGTCACCCCAAAGCCAAATCTGAGTGATCTCATGGCAGCCCTGAGCTGCTCTGATTTTCCCTGAAATGGGATTTGTAGTGCTGGGATCTGGAGGGAGCATTGCAGGAACCGACAGATGGGCTCGGAGAGACACGGGGAGGTGGCTGAGGCCTAAGTGTTCCAAATTTATGGTGGCCATAAAAACCTGTGGAAATGATGGATTCTGCTCATTGCTCACGCACATGGTGACAGGTTTTCGAATAAAGCAGTAACTGATAGCCCCTGGGCTGGGAATTGAATTTCTCCTTTCATGATGTCATCATGATGTCATACTTTATTGCCTGTAATTCTAAACCCCATGGCTGTTGTCAGCATGCTGGGTTCACGTGTGTGACATCACAGGGGGTTTCAGCTCCGGTCTCTGATGACGGCGCTCTTCTAACCGTGATTTAAAGTGCTTTCCCGTCCTGATGGAAAAGTTATGGCTTTCCTGGGGCATATCGTGTTCCAGGCCAAATGCTGTCGTGGCTGAGGAGGGAATGTCATTTGGAAAGGTCTTTGGAGGGCAGTGAGTGCAATTCTCAGGGCTGTGTATTCAGAAAAATATGGGTTCTGTGGCCTGGAGGACACTGTCACAGCGAGAATGATTGTTTGGGAATGAAAGGGTGACTGATGCACGTAATCCTAGTGTCCTTTGCCTCCTCTCTCCCAAAGGAATATTGAACTGCTTTTCTCTAAGGACAAATAGAAAGGAGAGGAAATATGGACTCACGCAGGGCCAGGCTGGTTGATGGATCCTCCTGTTCTCCTTCAAACACACCTTGTGCTCAAAGGAGGAATTTGTGAATAACCCTGCCCAGGTGGTAAGAACCTCTTGGCTCTGATGAGATGCATTTTCCTCCTGTCCCAGGAGAGCGAGCCTTGCCTCTTCCAACCTCTGGCTCTGGGACCCAGGAAAAGCCGCTCCCAAGGGCAGGAGGAGCACAAGCAGCAAAGGCAGAGCTGGGTGTTGGCTGCTTGGATTTAGTGAATGGTTCAGGTATGGTTACCATGGTGATACATGTGGCTTTGTGTAGGCACACGGTTTGTGGTGATTGGGATGGGGCTGAGCCTCATCCCCAGTGGGTGCAGCTGTGCAGACAGGTGAGCAGCATTGACAGCAATGAGCCATGGAGTGCCCAGGGGCACTGAGCAACCACCAAAGGGAGCAGAGGGCACACAGGGGCAATGCATGAACATGAGGGGATAAAAGGTTGGGCTAAAGAACAAGAGGGGCTGGTGCTTGAAGCCTTCTGAAGTGACTTGATGTTGCTGTGTATGGGCAGATGCCTGAAGCCTTCTGATGTGGTCTAGTGTTACTCTGGATGGGGGAATGCTTGAAGCCATCTGAAATGGTTTGGTGATGCTCTGTGTGTTGTGGCCCTCATGACTATGTGGCCCTATGACTATGAACCTGCTGTGGCAGGTTTGAACCATGGTGGAAGGAGGGGGTATGTCAGGCAGCTGTAACCCTGTGTTCCTAAGGCTGTACTTCACAGGAGAGCTCACCAGACTCTCTTGTTGTCTGCCCGCAGTGGAGAGCTCCGAGCATGTGTTTTACCAATATTCCTTCAATATTCAATGCAATCCAGTTTTCTCTTTTTGTTTTGGAGAGGATAGGCTCCAGGAGCAGGTCCCTTGTTTGAGCACACCCTTGTCCCCTCCAGCCCTTTGAATTTGTATCTATAACTCCCCTGTGCTTATTGTTTTGTGGTGAAAGGTTTATTTTGATGCTTCTGCTATGTCCCATCCTCCCTTCAGCCTCCTCCCCAGCTGGCTGAACTGAGCCTGGATTCCCTGGAACAGAAGGGTAGGCACAGGAGCAAAGTCTGTCTTTCTTCTGCAAAGCTTGTGGCAGCAGATTGCAGCGTTTGCTGTCAGTTCATTAATTACAATGGCATTAACTTCTGAGGCTAGAAAACACTGGAAACACCAAGGTTGCTGCTTGGATGTTGTAAATAACATATTGGATAGTTTTGAATTGGTAGAGAGCTCAAAAGCTGCCAAGTTTTCCTGGGAATACCTGAACCTCCTCTGATGGGTTCAGAGTTACTGGAAGAGCCTGTGCTTGGCCAACACAACTTGTCCAGTATGGAACTATAAAGAGTCAATGTGGGATCCATAGTGTGGGGATGACAGGTTAAGCTTGGTGTAATTCCTGTTGCCAGCTTATAGGGACAACCCTCCAGGAGTAAAGTGATATTATTGTTGGATTGTGTTGGATATGCTGCCCCAAAACTGCACCAGGAAATCTTAGGAAGTTGACATCAAAGCTCTCACTGATATTTGGAGTTTCTGGTGAGTGCCAGCTATTGCAGAAGGAGAAAGCCAAAGCAAAGACATAGCAGTAACAGCAGTGACACTCATTCTTGGTTTTTTTAGTATTTTAATATTTTATTTTTTTTAAAGTGCACCCCTGTGGCGCAGCTGGCGACTTGCTCAGTGCAACTGCACCAGAGAGGAAATTCCTTCCCAGCGCTCACAGGTGATCAACTTACACATTGAAGCATGAAGTTTGATTACCCTTGTAACATTTTATTAGCTTGCATAGCTGCAAATGTTATTAATGCTCATAAAATTATCCAGTCCTTTAAAATGTCTGTTCCACTGGTGTGTGTCTCCATGACTTCCTGGGGTAGTGGATTCCAGGAGTGACTGTGCTGGGTCAAGTCATATTTTTCTTTTATTTCTCTTCAATCTACAGCCCTTTTGTTTCATCAGGTGCCCCCAATTTGCTTTTAAATTATGGGGAAGGCTAATGTGAGGCAGCAAACTGGTTTTGATGGCAAACTTGGCTATTTTATGGACTTTTTTTTTTTAGCATACTGATATTTTCATGTATTGAGTGTATTGATAAGTAATATGTTTATGTATATCTGTAGGTGCATGAATATACCTGGAAGTGTGTGCAGCTATTTATGTATAAACACATAAACTTGTGCATTTATTATGTCACTTTAATGCTTTTTGGGTGCCATTGGTTTGGTGCAGGGATCCCACTTCACTCTGTGTCTCTGAGGGATGTTCTGGGAAGCAGAGTAATAAGAGGGAAGAAAAATGTGGCTCTGAGCTGTGTGTCAGCAGACTTCAGACACAATGGGGCCCGTGTTTCCAGACAAGCCTTTTTAGCTAATTAGCTGAGTAAAAAATCTATTTCTCTTCTTAAATTCCCTGCCATCCATCCACCTAATAGAGTCAAGCAGCTCCATATTGTGGGGGTTATGCAATAAATCATCTATCTCCAGAATTTATCTCATCGCTCCCAGCCTGGGCTCTCCATCTCTCTGTCCACAGGGGCTGCCTGGTTGCCCATTCTGGCTACTCCCTTTTGGCAGTGACTGTGATGGAAAAGTGCTGGAGTTCTGCTCTGGTTCCGGGAGTCCCTTGGCTGTCCCCAGCAGCTCAGCCATGGCCCTGTCCCTGCCTGTCCACGGGTTATCCTACAACAACCTCCCAGGCAGCAGAGGCTCCTGTGGCTGTGTGGTCTGGGTGCCCTCCTCACCCTGGGCTTTGCAGCCCATGTAGGGTCTGAGCTGGTCTCCAGCATCTCCTCTGGAGCCAGGATGGATGAGGGGTGGACTTCGGGGAAATCAGGAAGAGCTGTCTTGGCTTCAGCATTGTACAGGCAGGAGGATACACCCCCAAATTTTGGTTGTGTGGTCAATTGAGTAGGAACCTCTCCTCTGGAAAGACATCTGAGTCTCATGGACCCATATGGCATCAATTTTCACCTCAGGTCTGGATTTGGACACTTCAGCTCCAGCCTGCGGCTGTTGGATTGCAGTGAGCAAGAGCAAAGAGCCACTAACATTGTTTTGGGCAGCAATGCCTGGACTGGAGTCAAGTTGCTTTTTAACCTTCTTCTTAGCAAACTAAATCGACTGAACTCTTTCAGGTTCTCACCTCAAGGCTGGTTTTTCACACCCAAAATTTATTATTCTACCTATTGTCTGAACTTGCTGTTTCTGACAATACTTTTTTTCTGTAGGTGTGAATACAAGAGCTGGACACACTGTTCTTGCCAGCTCCAGGGAGTGATGTGAAACATGATTCCCTTTGTACTCCACTGGGCAGGGGGCTGTGGGTGGCTCAGCTTGGTGCTGGAAGCTTGTGTTCAGCCAGGTGTCCACCCTGACCTTCCCTCGCTGAGCCCCCTCATGTCCCACTGAAGTGAGCTGCACTGCCAGGGACATTGCATGTGGGTGGGCTGTCAGGTCCTCAGGGGTGACAGACTTTGGGGTGGATAAAGGGTGAGCTGGTCACTGCTTTGCTGGGCTCTGCTTTTGTTTGCAGCTCTTGAGATGTTTGAGGAACGTGGAGCCAGCTCCTCTGGCTGGAGGAGCAGCACTGCCGCGTTTTGTTTAATCTGCCTCATATTGTATGAAATGGTTGAACCCTCATTAGTTTACCAAGAAAACACATTTCCTACAGTCTGGTGACCTGTCCTTGGCTGGAGTTACTGTGCTGTTATCCTTTGCATTTCCTACAGGTGCTCTTGGCCATTTTTCAACACGTCACTGAAAACCCTTAAACGTGAGCCGAGAGTCGCCGTGATCCTTCCCCTGGTTTGTGCATCTTTTTACTGCATTGCTTGTTTTAGTGAGAGAAATTAAATTGTTGGGCAATGATTTCTGAAACTGTTAAAATAACAGAACAAAACCCCAAGAAAATTCTGGAACAGAATGCTTTTGTTGGCGAGAGTGAAGGTTTGTAAATATTTATTCTTCACGAGGAAAAAATATCAGGCTGTTGTGATAGAAAATACCCAGGCAATTCAAATTTAAAGTGACAGCCCCCATGCAGGAATCGGGAGCCTGCAGAAATGTCAGTAGGTCAGGCCCAGTTGTTGTGTTGGCATCAAGCTCCTCCACCATCCAAATCCAGGAGAGTGCTTTCCACCCTGTGTTGTTGTTTGGAAAACAGTCACAAGTGTCTTTGTATCTCTGTGCTCCTCTGAGGATTATCCTGCCAGCGCCCAACCTGTGCTGCAGACAGCTGCCATCCCAAAACCTGCCTTGGGATCATATTTATGCTGGATATTCTGGAAAATTTCTTCATTGAAAGGGTTGTCAGGCACTAGAATGGGCCTCCCAGGGCAGTGGTGGAATTCCCATTTCTGGAGGGATTTAACAGACATGTGTATGTGGCACTTGAGGACATGGGTCAGTGCTGGCCTGGGCACTGCTGGGGGAATAGTCAAACTCAATGGCCTTAAAGGGCTTTTCCAGCCTACACCATTCTGTGCTGTTTGGATGCAAGGAGAAGACCTTGAAGACCTTCTTCTGACAGGGAAACTTTTTTAGCAGCTGCACACAGTGTGTCCTATAAGTAGAGTAAGGCATGGAGGAGGTTGTCCTGAGAAGGACAAATAAGCATGGATGTGGGGACATGGGTCATTGGTGGGCCTGGCAGTGCTGGGGTAATGGCTGGACTCTGTGATCTTAGAGGGCTTTTCCAACCTTAATGACTCCGTGATTCTGAATATCTCCTTCTGCTAAGGTGTGATGTGAAGCCCCACACTCAGCTGTGCTCTCCCTCTTGCTCTTGGCTCTGCTTTGCCATGTTTTGAAGCCAGGTTGGAAGAGTGATCCCAAAATACCTTTCCTGGCCCTTGCCAAGGGTCTGAGCATTTAATGGGTTTTGCTGAGTGACCAGGTGCTCTCTAGACCTCCCTGGTGCAGATGACTGGCATTAAGGGGTAGATTTGCTGAGTGGCTCTGCCTGGACAGACCCCCTGGAAGCAGCATGAGGTTTCCAGAATGCGTTGACTGCCTGAAGTGTCTGCTGGGGACTTGGCTTTCCAGGAGATTTGCTTCCTGCAAAGGAATGAGGCTCCTATTGCACGCCTGAGTTTTGCAAAGCTAGGGCTGTAAGCTGGAAGTTGTGCATAGGAAGTTTTTCCAAAGTAAATGAAATAAATAAAATGAAACTGTGGGGAAGAAACTGAAGGAATGCCAAGGCCTTTGTTCTGCTTTGTATTCTTGCCTAGGAATGCTCTGCTCAGCTGTGCATTAATCTCTGGTTTACTGTGCAGCCTCGGTGCTCACACACCAAATCCTCAAAGGGGGTGTGTGCACAGGTATTCATGGAGGTCACTGCACCCTGGAGCTGCAGGGCTCCAGGCCCTTTTTGTGAGCAGTAATTCATCGCTGCCACGGCGCCTTGATTTCCCTGTCAGAGCGGGAAGGAAAACTGGGAGCTGAATCCAGCAACAGCCCCTGCAACCAGAGCAGCCAGGATGAAACAGCTTCAGGGAGGAGCAGTGACAGCCACGAGGAGCCCAGCGCCTCCTTGACTGTGACCTTCGTGATCCTGAGCCAAAGGTGGGGCAGTGGCAGATCCTTTCCAGCATCAGAGCCTCTCCAGCAGCTGAGCATTGGGTGTGGGGCTGGTGGAGAGCTCTGCTGCAGCTTTGGGCTGGGATGTGATGAGCATTAGCAAGCTGCCTTCTTTCCTCTCTGCCTTGCTTCAGAGCTGCAGTGCTTGGCAGGAATTAATGGATCTGGAAAGGGACGCTGTGGTTGCAGGCTCGGGTCAGGTAGCAGCGGGCCTGGAGGTGGCAGGGTGGCTGTGCCAGCTGTTTGACTGTCCTGCCCAACATCCTGCAATTAGACTTTTGCAGAGCGCATCCCTGTGCCCTGAGCTGTGATGTTTCCAAATTTCAGGCCCTGCCATTTGCTCCATCTCATGGAAATGGACACCTAGTGAGCCTTAGGTGATTAAGCTGGAGTTGCCATGCTGGTGGGTGTGTGTTCCACCATGGCCACTCCATCTCTGCTGCTCTGGTGTCTTTCCTGACATCCCTGACTTCTGCAGGATTGGGAAGAGCAGGGAATTTTTATCCTCTCCCATGCAGTTAATTAGGAAGCATTCCAGTTTGTGCCATTTGGTGGGGAGCATATCCAGGCTGTTCAGCAATGCTAGGAGAGAACAGACCCTGCAGGGAAAGCAGGAATTCCTGACACCTCTCCCTGATTTGGGATGAGCTCAAATTCACCATACTCTAACCCTTCAGTCTCAAGATTGCAGGCCCTCCTGTGATCATTGGCACCAGTGAGCAGAAAAGAAAGACTCATCTGGGAGTGGAGGTGTTGGTCTGTCCTTGGCCTGGCATTGCTGGCTGTGTGTTCCACCAAGGACTTGGAGCAGGATGGAGGATGCTGTGTTCAGGGGGAAACAAATTCCTCACTGACCCCGAGCGCTCCCCACACAACAGGGCAGCAGCTCTTGCTGGGAGCTGTGGGGAAACAGATCAGCTGGGTAAGGCAGGGAGCAGACCTGTCCTTTGGGATCAGGTGAGCTCTGTGGTGGGGTTGGGCTGTGCCCTGGAGCTCCGAGAGAAGCTCCCACACTCAGAGGGTGCCCCTGACCTGAGTGTGCCATGAGGGCAGCAGGTGTAGCACACACACACAGCCCAAGTGTGCTCCTTAGAGAATCACAGAACCCTTTAGGCTGGAAAAGCCCCCTCAGACCATCGAGTCCAAGCATTAACCCAGCACTGCCAAGGCCACCACTGACCCATCTGTCTGTCAAATCCCTCCAGGAGTGGGGACTCCACCACTGCCTTGGCTGCCTGTGCCAGTGCTTGACAACCCTTTCAGTGAAGGAACTTCCAGAATATCCAACCTAAACCTCCACTAGCACAGCTTGAGGCCATTTCCTCTTATCCTATTGGTTGTTATTTGGGAGAAGAGACCAACCCTCAGCTGGCTACAGCCTCCTTCGAGGTGGTTCTGGAGAGCAGTTATTCTGTGTTTTCTCACCAGCAGCTGCTGGGGCTTCACAAATGGGAAAGGGAGGTGGTGCCTGCACTTCAGGCTGGGCAGGATAATCTGTTTATGCTTGACTGACACTGGGAAAGCACCACTGAACCCTTGTGGAGGGGTGGCAGCTCATTAGGATTCAGGCTCAGTCGCTCTTCATCCTCTGGAAAATGCAGCACCTGGCAGGATCACTCACCTCGACCCTCGGTGACAGAAAGAGATGGCCACCAGCTCTTGGTCACCAGTGGGGCATGTCACTGGGAATGACAAGCTGGGGGAAGGAGCACGGGGTGGGGAGAGGGGGATGACATGGAGAAGAAACATCTGACTTGGCTGAGCTCAGGGAAAGCTGGAAGAGCAGCTGCTGTTGCATGAATAATTACTGTTGTCCATCCTTTTCTGGACAGGCACATAAGAGACTCCTGCCCACCACAGCAGTGGGGATGTGCTGCCTGGGGGCCAGGAGCTGTGACATGGAGTGGTGAGGGGAGGAGCAGCCTTCAAGCTGGGCCTTTTGGGACACAAATGCCTGGTAGGGACAGAGCAGTGGGTCACCTAGCCCAGGTCCCTGCCTCCAGCAGCAGCAGTGGGTGCTCTGTAAAGAGAACACGCAGGAATGGTCTCTCTTACCACCCATTCCAGTTGTGCCCAGAATCCCCAGTAGAAGGTATCTCTCTGTCTTGTCCCTGTAATCTCTGTTTTTTAATCTCCAGTCCATGAATCTGTATAATCCCATTTTGCTGCCTGCTGGCCCTGTGCTTTGATGCTGATTTCCCATTCCCCAGTTGAGTTTGGTGTTGTGCCATCACCTCTGCACGAGGGTGCAGGAGCCTCCCTCTCCCAGCCTTCCCCAGTGAGGGAGATGGGGAAGGTTGAGAGTGTTGCAGGGTTTGATTTCATCATCACTTGCATCTTCGTGACAGATCATGAACTTCAGCTTCCCCCAGCTCAAACTGGGATGGCAGTAACCTGGCACCTGGAGGGAGCAGCTCAGTGTGGTGCTCTGCCACACCCCTGTGTGTGGGAACATCTCCTCTCTGTCCTGCTCCGTTTCCATCTCTTGGCAAGCTGAAACTCTTTGGCTGAGGCAAGAGCTGAGCTCCTGGAGATGAGTTTGTTCATGCTGACACGACTTGTGATCTTTGCTCCTGCCTGAATTAAGGGTGACCCCCTGACTCTTGGTGTCCTGCTCCCACCCAGGGCTCAGTGGTTCTTCCAAGCTGGAGCTCCAGCAGAGAGATGAGAGATGGTGTCTGCTGTTAATCTGCGTTGACAGCTAAGCTCTGAGTGGGTCACTCTCCTCTGGGTAGCCACTTCTTCACAGTCATTGACCTTTATTTGGTTTGCCTTATTTACTCAGGTGGTGAATTAGGTCACACTGAAGTGGCTCCTGTTAAACTGAGCAATGGCCACTTCACTCTGGAGTGACTGTGTCCACACAGAGGTCAATGCAGTTTAATCCAACCACTTTAAACCTGCCCTCGCTGTTGTGAGGAGGGATTTCCATCAACATCCCTGCTCAGATGTGTCCCTTGGTGAGGCAGAGGAGGAGCAGGCTGCTCCCAGTGGGCAGTGCTTGGAGAGGGGAGCTCAGCCCTGCTGTTCCTCTTTGCCCAGAGCAGGAGTCCTGGCCCTTGGCAGGGTGAATCTCTGTTTGTATGTTGATTCAGAACTCCAGCTGAAGGAAAATGAGTAATGCCTATTGCTGTCCTTAGACTCCCTTTAGTCTCTGTTTGTTTTTACAGCTCTTGACATGCACAGGACAGAAGAACAAGGTTCCCAAGAGGAGCAGAGTTAACTAATGAAGTAAGAAACTTCCTGATCATTGGCAGGTGCTGGAGGGTTGTGCTAACTCTGTAACTTCATCAGTCTTGGGCTGAATAATACAAAATTATCAAAACAGGAATGGCAGAACACGCTCCTCTGGGACCTGGAGATGGTCCAGCTGCAGCGGCTCTGACCATGACAATTTGATACAGCTGAAGCAGAGTTTTTTCTGGATTGTTCTCTTGCTTGGGATGGCTGGAGCTTCTGTCTAGGGCCACTCCTCTTCTGCACTGTCAGGACTTTTGCAATTGGTGGGGAATGTATTAATTATCAGGAAAAAATTAATTCTACCCCAGTGAAAGCAGGACACCAGGGCTCCTTCTGTGCTTCAGTCCAGAGGATGCCCCTCCTTCCCTGCCATCTCCCAGGGCTTTGGATGTCTAAAGACTGCAGTGTTAGCACACTCCAGCAGGGCTGGATGGAGAACTGCTCTCCATGTAGATCCCACTTGAGACCCTTCCTAAGCCTGCAGCAAAGGCTCAGTATCAAACTCTGGACAAACCACATGCTCTTGGTCTCTGAATACCCCCCAGGCAGTAGGACTGCACCCATCACCTTGAAATGGCATCCACCACCCATTCCCACTCCACTGCCCATGTTCAAAGCCCCGTGGCTCCTTTGTAATGCCAGGTAGGATCAGCAGTGGGTTTGCCATGAGATCAATCAGCCAGGATCAGTGGGATGCACTGGCCTCTGTCAGCAGCTATCCCAGTGCTCAGCATCACTGGCAGGATCTACTATTAATTAGCTGTGCTGGGTGTGGGGAGGATCTGCTGCCCTGCAGAGCTCAGCCTGGGAGGAGGCATTTACATAGAGTCACAGAATATTCTTATTTCATAGAGTCACAGAACGCCCTGAGCAGGAAGGGACCCTCAAGGATCATCCAGTCCAGCTCCTGGCCTTGCCCAGGACACCCCAACAATCCCACCCTGGGTCTGAGAGCCTTGTCTAAGCACTCCTGGAGCTCTGGCAGCCTTGGGGCTGTGCCCATTCCCTGGGGAGCCTGGGCAGTGCCCAGCACCTGCTGGGGGAAGAACCTTTCCCTGATCCCACCCCAAACCCTCCCTGACATAGCTCCAGCTGTTCCCTAGGGTCCTATCTCTGGTCAGCAGAGGGAAGGGAATCTGCAAAGTTGATGTTGTGCCTTCCATCCAGCTTGGTCACCCTGAGCCCAGCTGGGACAGGTGCTCTGGTCTGGCCCTGGGGAAGGCTCAGGCTGTCAAGAGCTGCTCTGGATGGCTCTGACAACTTTTGTCCTTGAAGCTGATCACTTCGAGTGTCTCCCCTCTGAGGGAAGGTGATTTTAACCCCTGCAGTCGATGAGTAGAAGGGAAGAGAAGGAAGGGGATGAAAACTGGAGTTGTTGTGTGGTGGTTGAGCTCAGCAGGAAGTCACAGCTGTCCCCCAGACCTGTAATACACAAACTTCCCTCAAACTGAGCATTTAATGTGCAAGGAAAGAGGTGACTGATAACAGAGATTACCCTAATGAATAAACAAATGTTTTAAAAGACCCGACTCCTCATGCAATGCGTTATTTTTAACTTGGTGGCAATTTGCATGCGAGTCAATTTGCATACATTAAACACATCTCCCCTTCCTTCTGCACCGAGCTCCCCCACCCTGCCTTCAGTACAGCAG
The DNA here is from genome assembly GCA_013397555.1 of Urocynchramus pylzowi. NCBI lineage: Eukaryota > Metazoa > Chordata > Aves > Passeriformes > Fringillidae > Urocynchramus > Urocynchramus pylzowi. The sequence continues at coordinate 31,948 of VZRH01007148.1, forward strand.
CTCATTATGGGGCTGCTGGGGCTGGAGAGCTGCTGGCTCTGGAGGGGATATTAATTTGTCCAATGTGTGCTGTGTAGGTTTTTATCACTTGCTGCACATTGGACCTGGTGTCTTTGAAGTCACCAGTGCCTCGGAGGGCCTTCTGCTTGAGGTGGTTGAAATGGAAAAAGAAAGGAAGGGGAGGGGGAACCACCAGGGGAAGAAAAGAGATTGTTCAGCTGGTGTTAACTTGACAGAAAATGAGCAATGCAGAAACCTCTCCCCTCTGCCAGAGAGCCTGGGCATTTGGAGTGGGAGTTGTTTGGTTTGCTTCTTGTTGGAGGCGAATTTTGCCATCTTTCTGGGAGCCACAGAGAAGGAGGAATGGGCCAGTGAGAGCCCCAGGAGGAAGCCATGGGGTGGAGGCACAGATGGTCTGGCCAGGTCTGTGTTGTTGTAGCTCTGGGGGGGATGTGGAGGTTTGTGTGTGGTAGGACCCCCCTGCCACGGTTTGGTACGTGGAGATCCCCACAGGGGATTGGGAGGTGGCAGATCTCTGCCTCCAGGAAAGGTTCAGGCTGGATATTAGGGAAAAGTTCTTCACTGAAAGAGCAGTCAGGCACTGGAACAAGTTCCCCAGGGAGGTGGTGGTGCCACCATTCCTGGAAGCATTTGAAAAATGAGGGGATGTGGCACTTTGTGATGTGGCTTAGTGGGCAAAGAGGAATTCAGTCAAAGGTTGGACTTGATGGTCTTGTCTTTTCCAACCTGAATGATTCAATGAGTCCATGCTGTGGGAGCTGCTGCCACCCCATGCCTCAGTTCCCCCATGAAAAAGAGGATTAATGATGCCAACTGCTCTTAGAACACTTCAGGACATGCTCAGAGCATGCAGTGATGGAGAACTGGTGGGGGAACTATTCTCCATGACCTGCATGTCTGTTTGAAGGGTGTTGTGATGAAAACACACAGGTGTCATGACATCCCTGTGTCTTTGATAGACAGAGAAGTCACTTTGCTGCCCTAAGATCAGCTCACAGGATTTTGAAATGCTGCTGATGCAGTGGAAAAAGCTTTTGCTGTCGTACAGTGGAGCCCAGGGGGGTTTTTCACAGTTCCAAGTACTGACCAGAAACCCTGGAAATGTTTTGAGGAAGGAATGAAAAAAGAAAATTTCTTTCAATTAGTTCAGCATTTTTCAGCCAGTTCTGGTTGCAATCAAGAACATTGTACTGAGCTCGGGTGTTTCTTTGAAAGAGCCTTAGGAAAACCATCCAGGGAAATGAATAAAGGAAGTGACCCAAATCTAATCTAGACTGATAGGCTGCAGAAGGCTTATCTTCAGCAAGTAACAAGGTCCCTTCCCTCTTCCCATGTAACAGGAGTCTTAGCCAAAGCTCCTGCAATGTGGCAATTCAGGAATAAATGTCAGCAGCTCCTCCATGCAAGGAATGTTTGGATGTCGGCAGCAAGAGGCAATGTTTCTGATAAACTAATGCAAATGGGATGCTGGGATCAGCGCTAGGGAGCTCTGATCTCATGCAATTTCCATGCTTTGAGGGTACCTTTGAGGTGCAGTTTGTTTCCAGGTCCCTTGGACAAATGGGAAGTGTCAAACTGAAGGAGAGGTGCCTGTGGAAAGGCTGATCTCTGCCTGGAGCTGTGCAAGGGAGCTGCTCCCAACCTGGGCTGCATTCTAGAGGGGCCTGATGGAGAGGGATGGATGCAGGGTTGGAAGGGTGTGGTCAGAGGTGTTCTTTGGGTGTGCTGTGATGGATTCTGGGCCATCTCCCTGTCTCCAGAGTGTCCCGTTGCCCGTCAGGCAGTGCCTGGATGTCTCCACAGAGGGAAGCCACCTCCAGCCCCCACAGAACTCAGTGAGCAGCCTGGGCTTACCCCCCTTGGTCGTCAGCAGCTCACCCTGCCCTCCTGAGCTCTGCTTTGCAGAGGGGACACCCCAACACGTGTCCCCTGGAGCCACCCTGCCGTGCCGTGCGGGATGTCACGAGAGCTGCCGCGTGGAGTATCCGGCCCCGCTCCCTCCTGGCGGGCCCCACTGCCGGGATCGTTTCCACGGCAAGAGAACAATACCTCTCCTTCCATCCAAGAAACATTTATTACATGATCCGTTTCAGATGTCTCTTCGGGGAGGAGGGGAAAGCCGAGGAGAAATAGATCTCTTTTTTACGGCAGCACGGCAGGATCCATCCCGTCATGGATTAATTATCCCCGCGCACAGGCGGGCTGGGGGGATGTTCGGAGCAAGCGCCAGGGTTGCCTTCCAAGAGGAGCAGACGTGGATATTTCTAGCCTCCTTTTTCACAAACTAAAAGGGGTAATTAATTAATCTGGAAGCTTTCACGTTCATTATAATTCCCTCCCTCTCCTCGTTTTGTTTCTCCCCTTCGATTGTACGAAACGTGGAGAAAGGTAAAGAGTTTAGGGGCCTATTATGCTGCTCCTTCCTGAGCCTCTGTCAATCTCCCTGCTTGCTTTCATACCTCTGCCTCCTTTTCTCTCCCTTTAAAGCCCTCAGAGGTCAGAAACATTTCCTGGTTTTCCTTTGCATGCCCTGAAGGAAACGGTCTGGGCTGGATTATCTGCTGGTATAAACCAGCACTGATGCACAGGCTCTGCCAGCAGAGTATTCCACGCTTCTGGAAGCTCATTCCATCCATCTCATGGGCTAGGGAGGAGAACCCTCCCTTGGGCCTGCTCCTCCTCAGCTGGGGAGGAAGGCACAGGATTAATGCTGACAATACAAGCACTACCTAGGTAAAGACAGAGGCTCCAAAGCCCAGGAGGTAAATGCTGTTACGATGCCATTTCCCTGTCCTTTCCCATTTTTTATTTCCACCCAGCCAAGCTGCAACTCGAGCAAGAAGCATAAATTCTGCTGTCCCTCGACTCCATCTGCTCACGGAGCTAAAGAGATATAAAGGATGTAGCCAGAGTGAGCCAGTCCATTATGGAGTGTTCTGGAGAGGCTGAGGCAGAGATGGAGCCAGGGATTAGAAGACATCCAGAAGCAATTGCAGCCCCTTTGAACTAAGCATGACTTCTCCAAGGCACCTAACAAAAACTAACTTCCCAGGGATGGAGAATCTGAAAAATCTCGTTTCAGGCTGTAGATCCCAATTATTTTAGCTCTGTGAGGCCAGAGATGGGCTGGTGGGAGGCGTTTTTACATCTCCCAGGAGGTGAGGAGCGCTCAGCCGAAGGTCTGGGTGCTTGCTGGAGGAATGGTTGTGTTCCATGCCTGGCCAACAACCCAGCTTTCTGTAGGAAAACTTCTGGACAGCCCAGCCTAGAGAAACTCTGGTTCTTGCAGCAAGGGTGCTGGTGCTTTGTCTCCCCTCGAGGCAAGGAAGGAACATGGACTTGCATCCAAAAGTGAACCCTGGCCAGGGAGCTCTGAATGAAAACCCCAATGCATCACCTTATCTTTCCCCTTTCCCAGTGATGTGAACATTTGACATGGCTGATATGAAGGTTAAAAAAAGCAGCACAACCCCAAAAAATGCCCTTCCACAGGCACCACCTGGTGTCCTTTTTTGGTTTTTCTGGGTGCAAAGTGTCCCAGTGGTAAGGGAAGGAATTCCCAGTGTCTCCAAAAGCCTGTTTGATTCTCTTTGTCTGCCTGCCTGGTGTACTCATGTGTCATTTGCTGCTCTTGGCAGTGAGTGGGAGTTTGTGGAATGAGAATATGAAATTCCTCCCTCTTCCACAGTGGTACACAGCTTAGAAGGATGGATTGTCCTGGCTGCATCCCTCCGAGTGGCAGAATAAATAATTGGGATATGAAGAGCTGCTGTCCAACTCAACGTCGTGTTCAAAGGCTCCTGGTTGATTGGAGAGCAGGAGAGGCTGTTCCAGTAATGGGTTGTCTGTTGTTCCTCTGCCCAAAACCAGGTTTAATGAAGCATTTGTTCTTTTACTGCCCTCTCCTTAACTGGGTTTTTAAAGCTTTCCCTCAGAGCTGGGTGACAAAAGCAAAATTGTGTCCTGATGTGTTTGTTTGAATTCTTAAGTGAATTTGCTTGGGCGATATTCCCAACCTTTCCCTGGTGACTTTCCAAGAACATTCAAGCAATGAGATTTTCACTGGCAGAAAACAAAACAAAACAAAAAAAAAAGCAAATTTCAAAGTCACATTTGCAGGTTTTTTTTTCACACTATTGATACCTGCAGTGCTAAAATATCCTGACATGGTCTTAAAACAGATTGGTGAAGATTTTGATGAATAATGAATTGTGATTTCTTTTTATTTGCCTTCTGGTTCTGGTTGAACTCTTCAAGCTCTCAAGTTATTCTTTGTAATCATGAGACCTGGAAACTGATTTTCCCTAGGTCTGAAATGATGAGTCTTTGTAGCTGAGTTTGCTGAAATGCAGATGTTTGTTCCTCAGCGTTTCTTCAAGTGTTGGTTCTGGTCCAGTTTGGACCAAAATTGGATATTATTATTATTATTTCCCCCAAATCTTGCTATAAACAGGCAATCCTAGAACTAAACCTTAGCCAAGGTATGATGTTGCATCCCTCCAACTCTGTGTAACCTTCATTTCTGTTAACTTGATCTGTACTTTTACAGGGTTTCCCAGGATCATGGACTGCAGTGATTTGGGTGGGAAGGGACTCCGGAAGTCTTTTGTCCAACATCTTGCACCAGGGTTAGTTTTGGGATCAGAGCAGGGTTTGAAAGCCTCCAAGGATGGGGACTGCACAGGCTCTCTGGGGAACCTGTACCACATTTGCCCACCTGCTGTTATGCCCAGTGTTCATATCTGCTTGTTTCAGTTTAGGCCTGTTGTCTCCCATCTCCCTCTTCCTGGAAAATCCCTGGTTCCAGCTTCTTGCTAACTCCAGGTAGGAGTTAGACTGTGCAGTGTCCCTAAGCCCAGCTCCCTTGGCCTCCTTTTGGGGCAAAAAATGCCTGGGACACGCTTTTCTCTGGATCCCTTACATTGCCATGCTTGTCACAGACCTCCCCCAGCTCAAAGAAGTCAACCAAGCCCCAATTTCCCAGTTTTCAGCTGGAGACGTGGAGCTGACAGGTGACTGACACCAATGCAGGGCAGGAGCCTGGGAGAACAACCCACAGGGATTTCTGAGAGCTGGATTTGCCAGGCAACCTTTCCTCAGCTGCTGCAAGTCATTTGATTGTGGGGTGTTTCTGATGAAATGTGTCTGCTTCAATGGGTTATTGCTTCCCAGGAAAACTCAATTTCATTGGGAGACAACTGACCAACTCCTTTCCTAATAAGCACCACCAAATCATTTGGTGTTATCAGCAACAGAATGAGAGCTGGCAAAAAAATTAACTTGAAATGCAGAAATAACTAATATTGGGGGAAAACCTAACTTTTCTGCTCCACTGGGGACTAGTGCAGTGCCAGGGGATTCACTAAACAGCACAGTTCATATTTTAAATATTTGCTAAGTGAATGTGCAGGCAATTGTTTGGGGAAGTATTTGTCAAATAAACTCAAACAACAAATGCATTTGTGGAAATTGGATTTGTCCACCTGATATTGCAGGAACAGGAGAAGAGGTTAAATTCATCAGATAACAGTTCAGCTGAACTGTTTGTTCTCCTCTATCCACCCTCCAATCATTATTTTAGAGAGACTACAACTGTTGTAGGCACTGTGCAGAAAATTTATAGGAAACAGATCTCTGGCTGCTGAAGCCCAGAGTCTGCATGATGGACATGGCAGATAGGGGAAGATTTAGCATTCAGCACTCTGGGGAAGGAGGAGAGCCCATCTCTGTGCCCAGAGTGGTGAATTCTCTCCCTGCACCCATACCAGCCACTCACTAGGTTAGTTTTGTTTCATCCAGCTGCAATATAGGGGTGGGAGCTGCTGCTGGGATCATCAACCTTCAGCTGGCTCCATCCTCAGCCACCAAACAGCAGCTGGGAAGGCAGGTCAGGACTTCTGGGGTGTGAGCACAGACTGGGAAATGTGGGGCACCAGTAGTTGGTACAAACCCCATCCCCTGGCTTCCTCCCAGCACCTGAAATGAGGAGGCAATTGCTCCAGGGCCTCCCAGCCGTGGTGATTTATGGCTGAGGGGGAAATGGGTTCTGGGCAGGTGCTGCCCATCTCCATCAGTTATATATGGCAAGCCCTTGGCCAGGTGCTTAAAGCAGGATGGGGAGATGTGGCTCACTTTATTTTGCAGGCAGGGACTGTAGAAATCAATTTTATAGCTGCCCTGGCTTCTAGGAGTGCTGAGCTCAGGGAGCAGGAAGGGGCTCCTCAGGGTGAACTGCTGGGATTTGAGGATGTGAGCAGAGCACAAGGGGTGGGCACAGTCCCTGCAGCAGTCTGGAGCAGTTGTTGAGGGAAGGAAAAGTAGGAAAATAAGAAGGAATTTGATTTCCAGGAGAGCAAATTCAGGGAAGTAACTCAAAGATCAATTCAGAAAAGTGAAAGGTGCGAAGCTGCTATTGTCAGAGCCCAGCCTAGTTCCCAAATGGCTTGGGAAGCTGAGATCAAGGCAGGAGGTGACTGTAGTTTGGACATGCAAGATGTAAGGTCAGGAGCCAAATCTCTGAGCTGCAGAAAAATGAAGCTGTTTTTTTAGGCTTGAAGAAAGGTGGAGAAATGATGGCAGTGAGAGAGGAAGGAGCTCAGCTGCAGGGGAGGCAGCACAACAGGTAGGGCAAGAGAATTGTTCCCTTTGGAGGGGTCTCAACTGAGCTCCCAAGGCCTGCCTGGGTAATCTTTATTCTCTGAGACCTGTATCTCTACAGTGAGGCTAAAATAATGTGGGTTTTCTTTGTTCTTCCTGTGCACACAAAATTTCTCTCTGGGGTTGTCAACCGAGTGTCTTCCAGGCCTGGAAAAATTCATGCTTTTAAAGCCTCTCAGACTTTCACAGTGGAAATAACCCTGGCATAGAAATATCTGGAGAAAATCCAAAGTGCTAAGTGTGGGTTAGAAAATGCAGGTCTCCCCTCTCTATTTGTTCCTTGGGTCTCTTGGTATTTGTCTTTCACCTGGATTTAACTGGATGAACTGGGGAATCTTCACCTTAGAGGGTGGTGAACACCATGGGATGGACTCCCATGGGACACCACAGGCTGTTATTTCTGGGTGGTTCTGTGTGCTGCTCTTTGGCTGTGTCCCACACTTTTAGCTTGGTTTTCAGACTTGTTGCAGCTTTCCCAAGGTGAATCCAGGTGCTGCTCCAACTCCCAGCTCCTGGTGTATGTGGAGTGCAGAGGGCCAGCTCATCTATCTGCTCCCCTGGGATGCTTCCTCAGACTAAACCTGACCTGGAATGCCCTGGGTTGTGCCTGGCTGACCTCACTCATTGTTCCTCTTCTGGGTGTGTGCTAAAATCCCTGGCAATGCTCGCTGCCCTGGAGCAGTGGTGGCTGCAAGGGATAGAATATTCCAGTTGGAAGGGACCTATGATGTTCATCCTGTCCAACCTCCTGCCCACCTCAGGGCTGACCAAAAGTTACAGCCAGGCTGGACAGACCTTGGGACAGCCTGGTCTAGTGGAAGGTGTCCCTCCCACGGCAGGGAGTGGAACAAGATGACTTTTAAGGTTCATTCCAATCCAAACCTTCCTGGGATTCTGTTAAGGGCATTGGCCAAATGTCTCTTAAACATTGACAGGCTTGAGAGATTAACTACCCTGTTCCAGGGTTTGAACACATTTTTGATAAAGAAATGCTCCCTGATGTCCAGTCCAGTCTGTGACCAGGGCACACAGGCTCCTGGTCAGTGGTGGGCTGTGCTCAGAAGTTCTGTGAGATTAGGATTTGGCTGTGTTAGGAGAGTAGGAAGAATTTGCTTCCCTCACTCTCAAAATTCAGGTTAGTAGGCTTGGCTGCTTTCTCTCTGCGTTCAGCTTCAGTGGAGGGATTAAATTTCCAAGGAACTGAACTCTCAGAATTAAAAGCTGAGCCTTGGATTCGGTTAAAAAAATCTTGACCAGAGACCTCAAGCATGAATTTCTTGTTTCCCAAGTTCCCATTGTCATTCCATGAGGGGCACCCCAAGAGGTGGAAGCACCCCAGCTCTGCCCCCTTGTCTTTCCACAGAGGGCAGGAGGGACTCCCAGAGGGGAAATCCTCCCAGGCAGTCGCTGAGATCCAAACCAAGCCCACCTGTTGGGGCTCTGTGCTGCAGTGATGCAGAGCAGATGTGTGTTTGGGCAGGTGTGGGGTGGGATGGCTGCCAGCCCGGCTGCACGTGTTCCCAGGATGGAGAGACCCTCCAAAGATAAGTCTGCAGTTCCGATGAGGGGATATTGAGTTTCGTGCTGCAGGGCAAACGCTGTCCGCTTTGTAATGCAGCTGCTCTGAAGTCATGTCCTTATTCCAGGCAACTCTGGAAAAATGCAGATCCAGCCTTTTTCTCTCCAGTAACATACTGGCTTACCTGTTTTCATTGTGGGGCTGGCAGCCTGGATTAGGAGCTTTGTCTGGGTGACATGTCAGCAAGATGCCAAGTATCCTCTGTGCTGGGAAGTTTCCCATATCCAATTTCCATTCTCCATTTCTATATTCAATTTCTCTCTGTCACTGTTGGTCGAGGTGTGCTCTGCAGCAGTCTCTGAGAAGGTTTGGTTGTCCTCCTTGCCCTATGTGTTTTGCTCCCTCTCCAGGCTTATCTGAAAGGAAAACCCTCAACATGTCCAACTCTGCACCAGAGGCCCAGATCTGATGCTCAGAAAGACTCCCTGGTCCCCAAGCAGGCCACGTGCAAGGTGTGACTTACCCTAAGCTGTCACTTCCCCTGTGTGGCAGGGCCACCCTCCCCATACAGAGGTGACAGAGGGTCTCACCTGCATGGCCTCATGGGAGCTGCTCAAATTTTTGGCTGTTTAACTTGCTCTTGTGCAAAATGGTTTGGCAGGACTCTGCTGAGCACAGGAGGTGGTCAGGAGCTGATCTGTGGGGTCACAATTCACATCTCCAGTGTGCAAATTCCCCTTGGGTCTCCTGCTGGCTTGGGGTTGAAGCCAAGAGATGAGGGAGGAGGATGGATCCTGGTCTCTGTGCTGGCAGCATCTCCTTTGACACCTGCACTGAAATCCCGGGCCAGCTGTCTCACACCACTTTAGTCCCTGGCCCAGCTCTCTTAGAAGCTGCACTAATCAGCCTTTAAATGCTGGGGACATTAGGAGAATTATCTCCACATTTTACAGCTCTCCTGTGAGGGTGCTGGTGCACAGCAGCTGCTGGGCTCTGGGAATGACTCAGGGAGCCGGGAACTCCGCTTGGCCGTGGGCACATCCTCGGGTCTGCCCCAGATTCCTGCCCAGTGCCAGGGCAGGGATGCTCTCCAAGCCCAGATTGGCATGTACAGCCCTTGCTGAGTAGCCACAAACGAGCGTGGGGGCTGCCTGTTGGGATGAAAGGGCAGGGAATCACCTTGCAGGAGCAGGCTGGGGAAGCAGCTGGTTCCCCACATCCCTGAGGACACGGAGCCATTCCGAGCCTTCATGGAGCGGCCCTGCTGCTCCCCCCGCACACATACTGTACACTGCTGATTTATTTAGAGCTCATTTTGGGCTAAAAAAGTCAAGAACAAAAAAGAGCCACTTGAACACAGGAAAGCCAACCCTCCCTGGACTTGCAAGTGACGCACTGAAGCTTCTGGAAACGTGTGTTTGATGGTAATCGTGGGATAGCTGGGGTTGGAAGGGACCTTAAAAATCCTCTGGTTTCAACTCCCCTGCAGGGATAGGGTTGGATGGGGATGGATAGGGACAACTTTCATTAGATGGGATTGCTCAAAGTCCCATCCATACTGGCTATGAATCCTTCCCCTTGCACTGTCAGGTTCTTTCCACAAGTGTTTTCTCCCCATTTCACTGTGTGAACAAAGTCAGGGTTGAATTTTCTGCAGTTGCCACTCTCAGCAGTGGCTGGGAGCTGATCTAAGAGCCTCTGCTGCCCCACAGAGTCTCCAGCAGAGCAGGAAACAAATCAGGGCTGTCACTTCCCCCATGTCCCTGGGGACTGTACTGGGCCTTTTGTGGGGGTAAGGATGATTTTTGGTTGATGTGTTAAGGATGGAAACCAGAAAAGCTGTCTGTCCTGGGATGAACACGGGGAGCTCTGAGCTCCCTGTCTTGGCTCTTCCCAAAGTGCCATGAGCCTGTTCAGCCTGACTGCATCTCCTCCTTGCCCCATCCCAAGGGCAAGGGCTCAGTAGGATCCTTAGGCATGGGAGAGGTCTCCATGTGCCACTTGTCATGGACTGCAGTGGGATTTGCTGTGTGAGACAGTATTTAAACAACTTCTCTCCCTGTCCAGCCTCCCTGCCTGCAAGACTGAGTGGATTTTCCCTTATTGAGATTGGCTGTGAGGGTGGATGTGATGAGATTGCTCAGGGCTGTATTCACATTTCCTGCTGGCCATGCTAGGCAGTCAGCCTGGGAGATACAGGACATGGGGAACACAGTGCTGGGTAGAAACCTGCCTCCCTACCTGGCCAGCAGCTTCAGCTTGGGTTGTTTTCCATGACATCCTTCTGAAAAATGTTTTTCTTTAGAAGAAAGAGGTTGCCTTTTCCCCATTTTTTTTTTTCAGAAGGGAAAAAAATTTCCTTTAAAACCAAAAGCAAGAAACAGAAAATTGGAAGATTCTTCATAAAGTTTAGCTTTTGTCAAGACCTCATTTTCCTTTGAGAAGTGAAGAGAGGAAACAAGGGAGAAGCCTCTAACTCATGTCAGGTACCTGTGTGCACGAGCATGATTTGTGTGCTCTTTCCTTTTGCTTCCTTCTTCTCTCACCACGTTCTCTCTGACAGAATATCCCTTCCAGGGCCTTCTGCTTCGAATGCTCTTAAAACTGATGTCTCTGTAGCAGTGCCTACTGGCTCGTTGTACTCCAAGCTCAGTCTCACTCAGCTGAAGATCTCTAACCTCAGTGTGGGCTCCTGCAATCCCAGGGCCCCCTGTACGGCCGGTGATGCCGACAGGGATGAGCTGATCCTGCTCCTTCTGGCTGCGCCTCCCTCGACACAAATCTTCATTTACAGAGGGATTTTCTTGGCTTCTCTCTCACGATTCCTGGCTCCCCCGTTCATATCCGAAGCGGTGGTTCAGCAGAACTTGTTTTGACAAAAGCAAAAGGATATTCACAGCCAATTAAAAATATGGTAATGGAAAGATGGGGAAGAAACATGGTGCTTCCTCTGCTTGAGGGGGTTGTTGGGAGCTGTCACTGTGCTTAGAGGGATTAGCAGTGTGTGCTGCAGGTCCATGTCAGATTGAATGCTAAGCTCCCAGGCTACAACCATGCTCCTGGGAGCAGGGAAAAAAACTCATTCATTACTGTGGGGATGGAAGGATTACTTCAGTAATTTGCTCACTGTCTTGTGCTCTCTCTCATGCGGGCACACAGACACACACGTATTCACAACACTCACTTTATGAGTGTCTCGTGCTGCAGATGAGGGAAATTTAGGGTTGTTGGGGTAACTTTTTCCTGCCTTGTGGTGAGAAAGACAGGCCAGGTGAGGAAGGCCAGAGGTATTGGAAGGTTTGGACTTGCATCTCCCCTCCCCTCTTAAGAGCTGTACTTTTATGTGGGTTTCTCCCTGGGCTGTGCCATGGGTGATGGGTGTCTTGAGTTGCTCATCATCCTCTCCCTCTTTGGGTGCCTAAGGTTGTGTGGGCATCCCAGGCAGGCAGTGTGAGGGCAGATCAGAGTTTGTGCCTCTGTTCACTGCCTCTGAAGAGCTCAACATGCAATTCCTCCTGCGATGGGGGGGTAGGTGGTGGCTGAAGTCGTGTAAATCCATAAAGGAGTGAAAATGGATGTGTTGGAAGTCTCTTGCACAGTTTGCTTTCAGCTGTGTGCAGGGTGTGCCAGGGCTGCCAGGAGTCTGTGTCCTGGGTTTCTGCAGAGGATCAGCAGGCACAGCTGACAAGTGATGGATCACCTTTGAGGTGACACCTCAGGCTGTTTTCAGAGATGTCATTCAGCAGAAACTGAGCATATGGAATAGAAGATGTGGCAAGAAACTGGAGCCACATCCATCCTCTTGCTCCAGGAGTGATGGAGAGACAGACAGGCTCTCTGATCTCTGCCTTTTTCCCTTTGCTCCCTTTGTGCTCCTCATCTGCTGCTATTTTGTCACTCCTTTTGGTTTCTCTCTTACCTCTCCTCAAGGAGTAGGAGTCCCTGGATTAAGCTGGAGTTGTCAGTACCACGGGAGGTATCCTGCTCGATGGACATGATGAAAACAATTCAAAGGTGTCTGGCAGTCATTGTGGTCCCACTTCCAGCTTTGGTCTGCCTTCTGAAAAGCCCCCGTGCTCCTGATCCCACCCCCACATTGTGACTGGGAAAGTGTGAGGGGAGAATTTGCCTTAATCCCTGTTTGTGAGGTCCTGGCACCTCCTCTAAGACAAGCTGCTCCCCCAGGAACAAAATCTGTGCAGGTTGATGAGCAGAAGAGTAAGGGCTGAGCTGCTTTCTGGCAGGCAGCTGGAGCAGCCTGTAAAGGGTTACCTCAGACAGCAAGAAAAGCCAGACTCTACAGCACGCCTGTGTTTTTTAACAGGCAGCCCAGACTTGTAATATCAGCACTTACTGAATTAATTTACTGTGTAGCACCAGTAAAGCTCTAAGTTCTTTCAGTGAATTCTAGTTTTGAGAAAAATCAAGAAAGCAATTACTTGGTTTGGTCATTAATTACTCACTACTGGACATTTTCGAAGGCGTCGCATGAAAAACCTGAGGCAGCCATTAAGAGCAGCTCTAATGCTATTGATCTATTTGTGCTTATCCTGGAACTTCTTTGCTTTTATGATGTTTTATTGAGCTGGGGGATGCAGGTGTGTGCAGCCATGGAGTGTGAGCTGCTCTTTCCCATGCTGGGGTTGCCCTCTCGGTGGGGAGTGGTGGCTTCTCAGAGCATTCCTTAGGGGGAAGCCCCTCGGGATGGTGGGCACCGGGAGTTCTGACCATTGCACACCTGCACACCCTGCACTGTGCTTGGCATGAGGGGATCCCTGTGTAGAGCCATGCTGTTAGTGAGGTGAATCCTCTGGGGGGGGAAGGGACAGTTGGAGCCAAGCAAAGGGACTTGCCTGTGGACTCACAGAAGGCCAGTGACTAAAGGTGTCCAGACAGAAGCACAGAATCCTCGAGGTTGGAAAACACCTCCAGGATCATTGGGTTCAACCTTTGATCTCCATCTTGTCACCCAGCCCAGAGCACTGAGTGCTATGTCCAGGCATTCCTTGAACACCTCCAGGGATAGGGACTCCAAACCTCCCTGGGCAGCCCTTCCAAGGCCTGACCACCCTTTCCAGGAAGAAATTCCTCCTGATGTCCAGCCTGGGCCTCCCCTGGCACAGCTTGAGGCCGTTTCCTCTTGTTCCTGTCCCTTGTGCCCTGGGAGCAGAGCCTGACTCCTGCCCTGGCTGTTCCCTCCTGTCAGGGAGACTCCCTGGCCTCCAGATCTGCTCTGTTCTTGAAAGGTCACCTCTGTCTTAAACCTCTTTCACTGGCACTTCCCCTTCCTGCAAACAATTCCTTCCCTCCATTTATGCCTCTCTTCTGGTGGTTCAGTATCACCATGGCCGTTTACTGACATGAAGCCCCTTTGGAATTGGATATAATCTGCAGAAAAATGTTACCTACCAAGAAATTAGGGGCCAGGAGTGGCAGGCAGAGCTCTCCTGGGCAGGGGTGCATGCTGCTTTGCTTCCTTCCTCTACAGCCTCTGGGATAATCCTTTCCTATTCCCTCAAACCAGAACAGCCCAACTGCCACCCTGGAATGCAGTGACATGGAGCTGAGATGAATCCTGCTGGCAAGTGAGAAAGGTGTAAGCCTACAGCAGCAGGAGCATTTTTTGGTGAGCTGGAAATGCAGCAGGGAGCGGTGACAGCTCCTGGAAAAGGGCAGGGTTGTCATTTACCTTCCCGGGGGTTTCTCAAGGTGGACCAGGGTGTCCCAAGGTTGGTGTTGGTTGAATCAGGATTTGTTCTGGCTTCATTCCCAGCAGTGAAAGGTGCAGTTTTCCCATGTACAAACTGAGACAGAAAATGCCACTGTGCCATTATTCTCTTCCCCCCCCTGTACCTTGAGGACCTGGAAAAAGCAACACACATTTAATGGTGCCAAGGGGATGTGGCTGTTCTGCCTGTGCCTCCTGGCCTTTCTCCTTCTCCCATCACATTTGGCATGCAAAATTGAATCATACCCTTCTCACCCGCTTCCCACTGGGGGAAAGGTGGCCTTTAAATCATAATATGATTGCAGACAATGTTGCAGAAGGGGAAAATGAGATGAACTTTAAACTCCCCTTTGCTTTACAAATTTGTTCACGTCTTCCCTCACAGCTGCTTAGTCATGCCCATTAGATTTACCATTTTCTGGAAAGGAGAAAGGGAAGTGAATTTTATTATCTATTCAGCATCTGACTTGGTGCCTCTCTCCCCTCTTTTGTCTGGTTTAATCAGAAATTTGCAGAGGTTTTGATTGGGCTTCTTTGATCAGAGCACAGAATCCCCCAGGTAAGGGATCGTTAGTTCTCATTAGCAGAAGAAACATTTTTCCGTGACGCTGCACATCCTTGTCCAGCTAATTGAAGAGTCATCACAGTGACTTTCCTGCCCCGTTAGTTTTCATGGATACCTCAGAGGCCTCCAACAACTGACCAGGTTGAAAAAGGAGGGGGCTGGAAAACAACCCACAGAAGGGACCAGGCGTTGAATTAATTAGGAGCTGCTAGAAGAAACACTTTGCATCTTTCTGTGCAACTTCAGTGCTACTGGATGGAATTAAGAAAATGAAATGAAGAACTTGGCAAGTTTCATAAGGAGGCTGGGTTGGTATTTGCATATCAAAAGTAGCCAGAATTTTTGGAACAGTAACACACATTTTGAAAGGGATTTTGGTCTTTGTGTTTGAAGAGTTAAATCAGTTTTAGGCTATTAAAAACTGCAGAAGGAGCCCTGATTTGCATATGTGCTGTCGGTAGGAATCTTATCCTTCAGCCTGGCACATCCCCAAACTGGAGACTGGACAAGATGTCCATGTGCCTGTCAGTTCCCCTGGCCCTGCACTTGTGGTGGCAGGGCGGAGGAGATGGGAAGGAAGGGGAGAACATTTAGTGGGAAGGAGGAACACGTCTGCAGCAGGCTAGCAGCCAGCAGGGCTGCCCCAGCCGCACGGGAGGCTCGCTCGGAGCGGGGCACGGGGCTGGATCCCAGCCCTGGCTCTCCTGCAGCCATTTCAGTCCATGGCAGAGCTCGGGGCTGGAAAATCCGCACCGCTGGGAAATGTGATAGTGCTGTTCCCTGGGGTGGGTCCGTGGGAAGTGCTGGAATAGGCAGGGCTGCTTCCTGAAGTGTGGAAGGTGAGAGAAGAGCCTGACACCTGAGGGCTCCTGCCTGGAGGTGTCAGAATGGGACCCATCATTCACGGTGAAGGTAAGAGACCTGTGTGGGGCAGGAGGCTTTTTCCTTCTTTATGTATTTCCTCTTTTCCTTTGCCTTTGCAGCAGAAGTCTCTGGATGCTGGAACAGATAAGCAGGAGATGCAATCAGTTTTGTCCAGCTGGAAACCATTCCTGAGGTGCTGGGCACCTACGTACAAGGCATGATCCCTCAGATGTCATTGGTTTTCCATGGAGGGCAGTTTGCCAGGAGCTTGTTGGATTGGCCAGAGAGAAGCATCAGGCCCTAGAGACCTTAAAATCAAGAGGTGACCTCAGCAGTGGGCCCCTTACCACGTGTTTTGTCCCAAGCCCTGTTCCAGTCAACACTGGGGACTGGATTTTCAAGCTGTGCCTCGTGCCAGTGTCCCAGCCTCAGCCTGGTGTGGTCTGGCCATTCCTGCCTTGTTTGCAAAATTCCAGCGTGGTTTGGGTTGGAGTGGAGCTTAAAGATCATCCAGTCCCACCCCCTGCCATGGACAGGGACACCACCCACTAGAGCAGGTTGCTCAGGGCCCCATCCAACCAGGCCTTGAACACTTCCAGGGGTGAGAGAATATCAGTGGGCTGATATTCCTCAGTCTCTGTCCTGGGGATGTGTGATCTTCCTGCAGTGTCAAGCACAGGTGGTTTTTGGCAGTGGAATGGTGCTGAATAAGCACTCCCTCCTATTTATCATCCCATTTTCCATGTCTGGTGGGAGAACAAGGTGAGGAGGAGGGAGAGGCACTCCTGAGCCATGGCTCAGTACAGAGAGACTCTGGCACAGCAGCCAGGCACACACATCCCCCAGCCTCCCAACCACGTTATTGTATTACAGCTGACATTCCTTCCTTCCACTAATATGTTATTTTTGGTCTGACAGCTTTATGAAGGAGAAAAGAGAAATAGAGAGAGAGAGAAACACGTACCCGGACAGACACAGACAGTATTCATTCCTTATCAGCAAGGAATGGGTTTGCCTCAGACACCAGAGATCTGCTGATTGAAACATCTTGCTGTCTCCAGCAGCTCACTCTCTGTCATGGAAGGCAGATTCCCAGAGCCTGCAGGTTCCAGTGATAGGGGCAGGATTAGGTGGGGAGGGTTGGTCTTCCGGGGATTGTGTTTTCCTGGCTTGAGATACTCCCTGAACTCTACTGGGATGTCTAATTAGTGGGACAAATCAGTCTGCTGTCTGTGTTGGGATGTTGCCAGCATGGTGGAAGGGTGGCCATGGGGTTGATTCCCTTCATGCCTGGTTCTTGTGCTGGGAAGGCTCCCCAGACAGGCTCAGGGAGAGATGTCCCATCCTAGCTGGCAGAAGAGCCATGACATCCCCATGGAATCCTGATGCTGTTTCACTTTGGAAAGAGAGAGAGAGAGGGGAACTGAAAAAATGTGTGTGGGAAATGCCACTGGCCATTGTGCTTCAGCCAAAGGCCGGTGGGCAGAAGGAAGTGTGTGTGGGAAGTGGGAGAGGCAGGAACAAAACCTAAAAAGTTGAGGGCTGTGATTATGAAAGTGGAAAAAGGGAATGTGAAACAAGCTGGATTTTACTTGAGCTGGATGTTTGCTGGCAAAACCTGAAAGGGAAAAGAAAAAAAAAACAAACTGTGAATGAAAGTGAGAGAAGAAATGTTCCAATATGAAAATAATGCTAAGGTTTGCTCTGCATCCCCTTATTCATCAGGTGACCTGGAAAATTCACAAAGTTCACTCTCATTGCAGGAGAGGTGGTTAGAGGCTGCCAGTCATGGGAGGGCCAGCCTGGACAGCATGTCCCTCCTGGGGCACATGGATCCCTGGGCAGGGATCAGCTGGAAAAAGAACTGAAAGGCCAACCAAGCATCCTATACATCCACATGCTTCTCTGCCTTTGGCCCATACCCTATTCCCAGGATGCTTGACCTCCCTGGACACCCTGTGCAGCAAGATCTGCATCAGGCACCTCGTGCTGTCCCCAGAACAGCCCCTCTTGCTTGCTGCGTGCTGGCTGCCAGGAGAAGCAGCTCCAACCCTCTCCATTCCCACATTGCAGCAAAGCCATTCCATTCCCAAGCATGATGGGAGAAAGGCTGATCAAACAGAGCAATTAATTCAACAAACAGTACAATTAAGCTGCAATCCCAGTGTAGTTTCCACCCTGAAACAGAATAAACAGCCTTCCCAGCACGGATAAATAAACTCACAGATGGAGGCTTTTGTGAGTGGTGGAGTTTTCCCTCCGCAGCCCTTCTTGAGAGCACATAAAAACCACGGAGTACATAAATCTCTGGCTCTCCATTCTGCTGGTTTGGGAGGAAGGAATGGTGCTCCTGCTGTGGGGCAGATGTGTGCTGGCTCGGGAGCCAGGGACGGGAGCTGCTGGTGCACAGAGGCTGCGGCAGCCACAGGCTGCTGGTGCGCAGAGGCTCCTCCGCGCCCCCAAGGCCAGCCCTTGCCACGCTCCTGACACAAAACTCACGGTGTGAAAAGCTGTGAAGGAGGAGGGTGACCTGCTTCACACTTGGCTGGACCCACTTGTTGCTTCAGGAACTGATGGAAAATCCCCTTTTTTGAGTGGGGTTTCAAAACAGTCTGAGCTGGCAGTGGAAAAACTCTTGTGCAGAGCCCTTGGGTACAGAGAGCAGAACAGAGGCCTTTACCCAAGAAAAAGGGAGGTAAGTATTTCCAGGGATGATGCTGACTGCATGGAGGTGGTGAGATCTAGGCTGGCTGCTCTGACCCTTTCCAAAGGGTCTGACCCTGGAGACTGTTGTGGGAAAGGCTTTTCCATTACGAGCTGATCTCCATCCTGAGTTACTGGAGTTGGTGAAATGTTACCTCCCTTGAGGGCTGGCTGACTGCAGGAACACCAGAGCAGCATGAGGAAGGAGGATGTGGGAGTTTGAGCTGGACTTGTGTGGGAAGAGCAGCTGGAGTGGAGGTGTCCTGCTGGCATCAGGGATGGAAAGGATGGAAAGGGCAGGCTCAGGTTATACTGCAGCTTGCACGGGATTTGGGGTCACTTCTTTGAGAAGCAGCCAAGTCGGAAGTGGGAGGGAATTGTGCAGTTTAAGAGGTGTGAAAAGCCTGTGTGATGTGACCCTGTGGATGTTGTGGGCAGAGAAAGGAAAGCATTATTTCCCAAGAAAAGCTTCTGTGGTGCTGTGTGACCATGGTGCTGCTGGGGGAGGCTGGCTGGAAGGAGATGGGTGCTCCAGGTGAGGGTGAGTGTCACTCTGTGGCCTCTCCTCAGCTCAGCCCTGTGAGCAGGCATGGTGGGGAGCTGGGGAAAGTGTGTAGAGGTCACTTACCCAACTAAACTCCCTCCAAAAAGAGATGAAGATGAATAATTTCCTTTTTCCTGCGAGATGTTTGTGTTCCTCTTCTTTCCCTTCTCTCCTGCCTCCTGGATGGATTGCTCAGGACCTCTTGAGCACCCAAAAGGTTTGATTTAGCATCCAGAATCCCCAGGTGGTGACTCGAGGTGGTGAACCTGGCTGCTGTGCCAGGTCAAAGGAGCTGGGAAAACCACTTCCAGCCTCAAACTGGGTAAATCCAAAGAGTGGGAAGGGTTGTGCTGAAGTAGTAAAAGCTTAGGGATGTTCTGTGCATGGCACAGGGAGTTCAGCACCTGGAATTTAGGGCAGAAGATACCTGGCTCAGCAGGCAAGTTTCTAGTGCTGGGAAAGTTATACAGAAACATTGTGTTTGGCTCTGATGTTTGCAGAAAGGCTCTTTTGTACCAAAAGCCAGATTCCTCCATCTTTATGGAGTTGCTTCAAATACACCTGCTGGACTCTCAGACTCAAATCCTTCAGATACACTCTTTAAAGTCAAGCCCTGTGACTTGGACAGGGCTCTGAGCAACCTTCTCTTGTGAGAGGTGTCCCTGCCCAGGGCAGGGGGTTGGAATGAGATGATTTTTAAGGTCCCTGTGTGTGCTCTGTGTGATTCTGTGGTAAGGCTGTGTGTGCTTACAGCACACACAGGGCAGGAGTTTTCCAGAGATGTTTTCTTGGATCCTTGCTGTCTTCTGGGACTTACCCTGCTGCAGCTTCACTTCCACTGTTGCCTTGGTGTTGCTGTTACCTGTGAACCAGCAGATCTGATGGTTGCAGAGCAGACTTTCTGAGGCTTCATGTACCCTGGGTTGGGTTTGGACTTGGAAGAAGAAGGAAAACATTTCTTTTGTCCTGACTGGTGACATGACATCATGAGATCAGAGTTCTTCCACTTCCAAATAGGAAACAGCTGCCATTGTGCTCATTCTCCAAGAGCTCCCAGGACTGGCCACCCTCCAGCTTCCTGCAGAAACACCCTTCTGCTTGCAGGGAGCCAGAGGTGAGCCAGCTGCTGTGACCCTGCCCTGTCCCCAGCCCAGCTGCGGCGCTGACACAGCCAAATCCCAGGATGCAGGACAGGAGACTCAGAGTCACCAGGCCAGGGTGTAAACCACAGCTGGCTTGGGCCGCTCAGCAAGGGAATGGCCACGTCAGGTTTTGAAGGCAGATGTTTGCCTGTGCTTCGAGCTGGCCACAAACAGGTCATTGTGGCTGTGGTTCTCTGCTGCTGAGCTAAGGAGTTAGACTGAGGAGCAAAATACTTGGCTTGGAGCTCCTCTGGTTTTCCTGCATGACTTCTGGTCATCTCACATGAGCTCAGATCTGCTGGTGAGAAGTCATATGGCTGTGCTGTGTCCCGTGGGCCTCTTCACCAGCATTGTGAGTATTAACTTCATTCCACTGCTCATCAGAAATCTCCCTAAACTGCAGCTCTTGGTTTTTTTAGGACAAGGATCTTACTCAGTGGGAATGCTCTCCAGGCAGAGAGGCTCTCACAGAGTGCAGGCAAACAGGCACCAGACCTGTTCCTCACTGGCCTGGGTTCATTCCTTGCAATGTGGCAGGAAGGGGATGCCACTGCTGCTGCCCAACTCTGTCCTCTGGCCCTCAAACTGAGAGGGAACCTGGAAGCAGCCAAGGGCCTGGCTGAGAAAGAAGCTGTTCTGGCCACTGTGTGACAGTGGCTTGGCTGGTACTTTGGCAGCCTCTGCTGAGTCTTAAAAGCTGTAATTGCTGTTGGAGTGTCCTGGGCAGGGCCAGGAGTTGGACTCTGCTCCTCACAGGTCCCTTCCAACTCAGGTTCTTCTGTGATCCTTGGCAAGGCTTTAGCATTAAGGGATGGGTACTGGTGTCCTGGATGATATCTGGACAGAAATCCTGCTGGATCGTGGCACAGGTCTGCACTTGAATCACCTTGGTGTCCCAAGGAGGTTTCACCTGTGTGCAGGTGCTGTGTTTGTCAGCACCAACTCCTTGAGTGAGCCAGGCTGGAGGCAGGGCAGGGATGGGAACTGGCTCTGCAGCCTGGAGCAGGATCCCACAGCACAAATCCAGGGGTGCTGCTTTGCCCCTCTTTGACAAGCCAGCCATGGCTCCTGTTGTCATTTACAAATCCGGGGCCCTCTCAGTAACTGCTGTCACTGCTCCATGACAAAGTGTGTCTCCCTTGCTGGCGTCCCTTTGCAGAGATCTCTCAGACAGAATGTTTGTACTCATTGACATGGAACAAGCTCAATGGGAATGAAATCATTTATAAAAGTCACGAGAGCCTTTGGACATTGGCGCTTCATTTCCTGCCACGTTCACTGAGTCGCAATTAACACCGGCCTGAAATATTGCACAGGGCTATTTGTCCTGTCTGTCCTCTTTCATCCCTCGCTTCCTTTCTTCCTTCCTCATTTCCTTCCCTTCTGAGCTGGACATATGTCTCTATTTTCACCTGTTTTTTTCCTCTCTTCTCTCATTTTGTTCTCAGTTTCATTCTCTTCCCTTCTCTTTGTGGTTTCTTTTTTGCCTCTTTGCTTCTCTTATCTCTTGTATTCTTGTCTCCCCCTTGCTTTATTCTCCCTCTATATTTAAACCCAGGCAAAAAAGCAAATTATTTATGAAGGGCTGTAATTTATGATGCATTCTTAATGTCTTGGAAGACACAGATAATTTATTTAATGAGTAAAGACACAATAATTCACAGATGATGATTCCAGTCAGAAAATTAGTTTCATTAATTTGCTGTAAATTCGCTGCCTTGATTTAGTGCACAAGGAGTTTCTGAAACCCATGAAAATCTTTGCCACGGTGTTTTTTGGTCATTGCTGGACCAGTATGGAAGTGTGCTGGCTTTCCCACCCCTTGCTGGTTCTGTCACACTTCTGCTTGTGCCCTCCTAACAGTGAGCAGAGATAGCTAAAACATTTCTTTTTCACTCTATGTGTGTAAGAGGCTGAGGAGGAGCAGGGATGGAGGTGGAATTCCCATTCCAGGAGGTGATAAAAAAGGCAGCAGTCTCAAAATGTTTGTTTTGCAAAGCCACATGCTGTTCCCCGAGCTTTTGCCTGCGAAGTTCGGCTCTACGAGAGAATAAAAAAGTCAGTTTGCTTTTTTTAATAGAGTATAAAAGGTACTTTTTCAAATAAATTTCAGCACAGACAATTTTACAGGAGATTCTTGCTGATAACTGCAGTCTATATAAATATTATAGGAAACCTATAGAAGTGATTCATGGTGTACTATTGATCTAATCTGATTTAACTAAGTGTTTGCATCATGCCTTATTAATCACAAATAATGGGGCTCCAAGGACACCTTGCAGAATCAGGGCATTGCTCTTCACAGCTCTCAGTGTCCACAGACTCTGGCTGTATCCTGCTGGGACTGCTGTAGCCCATGGAGATTCCTCAGGGACGAGTTCCATACAGTATTTCAAGATTTTATTTTAAAACAGGTTTGCCAATAGTGCTCTAACCCATTTTTGTAGGGACACTGCTCTGCTGCCTATTTGATGTCAGGTTAGGAAAGCTTCCAGATTTTACTGGAAGGAAAGCTTGCCGTGGGGATCGGTGTTTGTTCCTCACGTGGTGGGGTTGGGAGGGTTGTCCTGGCAGTGGGGCTGAGCTGTGGGCACACAAACCACAGGAATTCCACATGCTGGGAGCCCACCAGGGAGATGAGCTGCTCTTCCTGGAGCAGGTGGGCAGGGGCCTGATGTGGTAGAAGAGGAGGAATGTGTGCAAGTACCCTCAGCAAGGTCAGATCAGCCAACCCCTCCCACCAAGAGCTGCATGAAGATTAACGAGAATCAGCTGCAAGTTATGATCAGTTGTACATCCATAAATTGACCTGGCTGGGTGGGATTCATCCCAGAGTACTGAAGGAGCTGGAGCATGTCCTCTACAAAGGCCTTGGGAGGCTGGGGAGCTCCCAGCTGACTGGAAGCCAGCCAGAATTATCCCAGTTTACAAGGAGGGCACGAGGGAAGGTCCAGGAGTCTACAGCCCTGTTAGTCTAAGCTCAGTACCTGGGAAAAAACAAGATGGAGAGGATCACACTGGGCACTATTAAAGGCATTTAAAGGACAATGAAATCATTAGGTGCATGCAGCATGGATTCACATTCCTGCCCAGTTCTGTTCAATATTTTTATCAGTGATCTGGCTACAGGAGCTGAATGCACTATGAGTGAGTTGTTGATGATATTAAACTGGTAGGTGCTGTTGGCTGTTGTGAGGCACAAGAGAACTGGCAGTTCTAATGAGAAACTGGGAGGGGAATGGCTGGAGAGCAGCCCTGCAAGGAAGGTTTGTGGGCAGCAGTTCCACAGGATCCAGTGGAGCCACGAGGGCAAACCACATCCTGGGCAGGAAAACACAGATGGTCAAAAAAGGTGAGTATCCCTCTGTGTCTAGAGGTGATGCTCGAGTGCTGTGTCCAGTTCTGGACTCCACCATCAGAAAAGGATGTTCAGGGACATGAATATGGGTGGTAAAGCATTGGAACAACCTTTCTGTGTTTGGAATAACCTTCCTGGAGAGGTGCCTACTGCTCCAAGCCTGCCAGTGGTTAAGGGACATTTGGGCAATGGCCTTAATAACACATTTTAATTTTGGCCAGCCCTGAAGTGGCTCTTGGATGAGATGATGGTTGTAGGTTACTTCCAGCTGAGCTGTTCTTAGTTCCACCTCAGTGGCTGCAGACAGAAGAGTCTGGTAAGGATGGGGTTTTGCTGGAGGATAACTCTGCTGGCACTGGTGGTAGTGCAAGGAGCAGAAATCTGAGCACAGGGTGGATCCTGTTTCCTCATTATAGGTGGGAGTAAGCTGTTTCTGGCATTCATGTTTTGTGTATCTGATCTCTGTGGACTCTGAGATTCCCCAGACAAACTGTGTCTGCTGTGTGCACTCATTGGCTTCCCAGATAATTCCCCTTACATGTATTTCCCCTTGATTTTTTCCCGGTGCCTTGTGTACTTTGCCACAGTTGGGTTGATATAAGCAGGGCTTGAAAAGATGTTTTAGGAAGTTATAAATGGGCATCAGAGTGGGCGATCCTGCCCCTCCCTGCTTGCTATCTACAAATCCTGTACAAAGGGTTGCTTGGCTTGTGTCAGGTGGAAATGTCCCTTTCTGCTGGGGTAGTAAAGTGAAAGCCTCCAGGAATCTGGGAAAATGCTTGAAAAGCATGTGTGTGGGTGGGTGTGTGTCAAAAATTTGATTATAAGTCCAAAATCTTTTGAAAAATAAGTGATGTTGGGTGAGATTTGATTGAGCCACTCTTCCAGGTCCTCTGAGGAGCACAATCAGTGGGAGCACTCAGCAGGAGCTGATGGAGAGGGGCAGAGGATGATTCCTTTCAAGACAAGGTCCTGGAGGTCTGTCACTAATTTGCTGCTTGTTCTTGTCCTTCTTGAGCTTGTGAACACCCTTTTCTTGCTTGCATCATGCAAGCCAAACCCTTGCTCCCCACGAGGGTGGCTTCTCATGGGTACTTGTGCCGTGCAAGCCGTGACAGCAGTCGTGGTGCTGTTCAGCAGAGACTCTGCTGGAGCGAGGGATGTGCAGGTCAAGGACTTTGTTACCCAGGGCTGTCTCATGCTTGAATCCTTTTTTGGTGGAAGTCTGAGCCCCAGTGGTTCAGTTTTGGCCTGGCAGAGCCTTGCATAACTTGCAGTTGCTTCTCAGGAGTGTGTGCACCTGTGGCTGAGCCTATTGTGCTTCTTAGATGCTCAAGAGCAGCCTGGTGTGAGCAGAGAGCTGGATGAATGTCCATGGTCCAACCTTGCCAGCTGCCTTGGGAACAGGAGCCTTCACATCTTGGCAGGTCCTCACCCCACCACCTCACAGCTTGAGGGTAATCTTCCCATCCTTTCCAAACCTGCTTTCTTTGGGAGCAGATGGGGGCTTCCCTGTGCCACAGGACCCCTGTGTGGAAGGGCTGTGCATCCTGGAGCCTGCAGGCTGAGCTGCAGCAAGGGATGGGATGCAAGAAACTGCTCTGCATTTCCACTGCATGGCTCTTGAACCCAAACCTGCCCTCTGTAAGGAACCTGCATTCTGGATTTGGGATTTTCTTGCTTCAAATTCCAGTCTTGACAAGGGCAGGGCTAAGTGGTGGCAGCTAATGGTGAAGGCCACCATTGTCTAGTGATGGCTGTGGGCTCAAAACCTGCTCATAGCCCAGGAGAGAATAGTTTTCATGCCCTTGGCTCTGCTGCTGGTCATGGATCACTCACCCTTCCTTACTAACAGTCAACACAACATGAGTAAACTGCATTGTTTGTTAGAGGAGCAGGAACAAGATCTTGGCAAAGCTTGTCTTGCATGGGATGAGCCCTCCCCAGGTGCTGTCTCAAGCGTACACTGAGTGTTCCAAACCTCTGCTTGCAGTCTGACACATGAGGAATGACTACCCCAGGCTAAAACCTCTCCTCTTCCCCCCAGTGGTTTAGCTGCATGGTGGGAGCAGCTGAGCAAACACAGGAGCAGCTGCTCACACGTTCCTTGGCCCTTCTCCTCCCTGAAATGTCCCCTCCATCCCTGGACATCTCTGAGCCTCTAACGTGGTGCCATCTTTGACCTCAGGGCCAAACAGCCTTTGCCTCTGGCCGGGGGTGTCCAGCTGGGGGGACTGTCCCTGGCAGAGGCTGCCACTGCCCACCCTGCTCCAGGGGCAGGGCACAGCCACCCGCCGTGCCCGTGACCTCTGTTCAGCCCTCGTCCCTCTGGATCCTCCAGGTAGGACTTGGATACCTGGAGCTTGGTAACAGGGCAGCCCCTCCTCTCCAGAGGGGTCAGCACAGGCGCTGGGTTTGAGTTTTCTCTGGAAAACGGGATGAAGTCCTTTCCCCCCTGCACCTGCCAGCAATGTGGCCTGCTTGCTACAGCCAAAAGCAGCAGGTTTTGTCTGACTTCTGCTTAATGTCACATTCCACTGCTCTTGCCTAGACAAGGGCTCTGTCCCTTTTCTTGAGCTGATAATAGGGAGCTGTTACACTCCTAGAGCAGTGCTTGTCCTTCACTTTGTTTTATACTGTTCTTGGTCTAATTTGAGTTCTGGAGTAAAACCACTGTTTTCTTAGAAGCAGGACACCTCCATCCTGTCCCTTCCCCGAGCATCTCTTTGTCCCTTGTCCCTGTGTGCCACTCAGGTGTCCCAGAAGTTGTTTTTGCTGAGCTGCCTGCAAGGGCACATGGGCTGTCCCTGAAGAATTGCAGTGATTAATTATTTTTTAATTAATATTTTTCTTTTCTTTTCTTTTCTTTTTTTTTTTTTTTCCCTTCAGCTGTTTTAGAATCTCCTTTCACAAGGTGGCATAGCATAGGCTTTGGTGGTTGTGCCAGTGTCCTCAGTACTTCCCTGGGGTTCTTCCATTTGGAGCCATTTCCCCTCTTCCCCAGAGCTCCTGCTGCACCTGCCTCCCTGCAGAAGCATCCCATCACACCAGCCAGGTACAGTGGCCTTTTCTTTTGGGTGGCTTTTGCTTTTCCCACCGGCATAGCAGGAACTGCCAAGAAGGCACAGAAATTGCCTTCCCTTCCCTGTAGCTGCTGGGATCTGCTGCTTCTCCTGGAAACTGGAGTCTCTTGCCTGGAAAAAGGGCCCACCACCTCCCAAAGACACCGGGCTGCACTGGGAGCTGGGGACACAGAGTCCTGCCTGCGGCTGTCCTTGTCCCAAACGGAGCAGATGATCAGCCAGACTCCCTGGGAAAGGTGCTGGCTTGCCTGGATCCCAGGTGGAGAGGAAATAGCAGCCCCCTGGAGCTGCTCAGGCTCCCTGCAGAACGCGAGTTCACGTCCTGAGACCTTTTCCAAAGCATGAAGAGGAAAATCTGCCTGGGGCCGTGGGGAAGCAGTGAGTCCACAAAGCAATCTGGTTGTGTTAATCTCTCACGGCACAGCATAATCGAGCTCAGCCCCAGCAAAGTGCTGGGCAAATATTGGTGTCATTTTTTTTAACTTGTTACAGAAGCTGGAGCTTATCACACTCTCTGAGCTACAGTGTCTGCTCCTGTGGGACAATTGGTAGGAGCCTGGCTTTCTTCCTGAGGACACAATGCCTCTGGTAAGTGGGAATGCCCAGCGTTGTTTGAATTTTGCACTCTTTCCCCAGCTATTACTGAATTTCCCTATTAATAGCTGGTTAACTGCTCCCCACACCTTCCACCCATAAAAATCCCTGTGCAGAGACTCCCAGGGGTAACCTGGTGGGGTTACAGCAGGGCTGCCCTCTGCAAACACCAGGCTCTGGCACCTGCCAGGCCGTTCCCTCCCATTGTGCTGCTCCCTGTGCAATGAGGGAAATGGAAAGGGCTTCTCCCGCGGCGGCTTTGCGGCCTGGGAGCTCATAAAGGAGAGAGCACTTTTAATTATGAGCTTGTTCTGATTATGCCCAGGCTTTGTTTCCTCCCATGGAGCGGGCCAGCCCTCTGAGGTCAGGATGAACTTTGGATACAGAACTTCTGGCACTCGCAGTTAGGAAAGCTGGAGAGTTTCCCCCTCCCGAAGCCAGGCACCTGCAATGTGTGATGCATGGCTCCCCCGAGGCCTGTTCTCCTGGCCACAACGCTGCTGAAAGCAGAACAAACACATTTGTTCCTGGACACAAAATAGCCTTTCTGTTTCCCCCAGCTCTGCAGTGCCCCAGGAGCCCCCTGTTCTCCTCCCAGCTGGGAGACGGAAGGGGCTGATGGAGCCTTCTGGTAAAGCTTCTCATCCTAGGCCTGGAGTTGAGATTTCTTTAGCTGGACTCTCTCCTTACACCCTGAACTTGAGCTGACTTGAAAATGAACTCTGAGCCCTCCTTGGAAAGGGAAAGGAGGACCTGCAAGGAGAGGTTGAAGCTGGAGACCCCTTTCAGTTCCCCTCTCCTGCTGATGCTGTGTGGAAAATGACAGCTCAGGTGCCAGGCCCTGTGGTCAAGGGGTCTGTACCAGAACCGTGAGGGAAAAATTGATTTTATTCTGGCTTGGAGCAGGATTATTGTGGAATCTTCCAGGGTACTGTGTCTCTGTCTTGGCACTGTTGCCCTCTGTTTGCTGGATGCCAGTACAGCTGTAATGGTTATGGCCAATTAATTAGAACTACTTCCCCTTGTTTTCCCCTTATAAATCACTTCCTCTTTAGTCAGCCTGCAGAGAAAACAAGGGGAGAGTGAAACAAGTCTGAAGTAAAATATGAAGCTCCCTTTTATTCCATATTTCAGACAAAGGCAGGCTGTGGGACAGGCAGGGAATGGGCTTTCTGAGGCAGTGCTCTGTGAATTCACACTCTCTTTATGAGCCTCTTCAGAGCATGAAGTGAAGTTTTTAATGGCCGTGGCTGCTCACTTTGAATGGCTGTGAAGTCTGGGTCACGGCAGAGCAGTGTAAATTCCCTTCCTCTTTGCTGCCATCAGAATTAGCTTTTTCCAAAGTGCAAAGCCTGATGAGGGCGGGTCAGCTCGGAGCTCGGCCATGATGAGGATCTTAATCAGGGCTTCAGCCACAGTTTTCACCCTGATTGTGAAGGAAGAGCAAGGTGCTGCTTTTGTGTGTGTTTGGCTTTGTTTAAAGGCTTTCTAGAAGTTACCTTTGGCCAGCTCTCCTGCTGCCTGGAGGTGTCACCTCCATTCTCCATGGAAAATGGACCAGACTTGGTGTAGCTGAAGCTGGGTGGGATAAGTCTGGGCTTTTGTACTTAGCTGTTTAGAAGGTTTGTGTGATCTTGGCTTGGGCTCTTTTCTATCCCACCTGAGGGGTCTCATCCATGGGCCTATCCCTATAAAAAGTCCCAGGAATGAATGTGATTTTCTCTGTAAAGATTTCAGGGTGAGATGGGTGTGGATTTCCCTCACAGGCAGCCTGGCAGGAGGATGTGATCCACAGCGTGGGCAAAGGGGAAGGAACCAGGCCAACTCTGCTTTCCAAATATCTGTGGATGGGTCAGCTCAGAGAGCTTGGCCAGCACTGCCTCGAGGTGTGAAATGGTCCCACAGGCTCCTGATCCCACCCAGGCATTGACACACTGTCCTTGGTCATCGTGGGATGCAAGCGCTGGGAAAAAGGGAAGGGGCTTCAAGTTGCACCGAGGGAGGTTCAGGGTGGATATTGGGGGAAGTTTCTTCACTGAAAGGGTGGTCAGGCACGGGAACAGGGTGCCTGCAGATGTCAAAAAATGAAGTAGATGTGGCACTTGGAAATATGGGCATGGTGGGATTCGGCTGAAGGTTGGATTTGATGATCTTGAAGGTTTTTCCAGCCTTAATGATTCAATGTGATTCTCTGGCCAGAACTTTTCCCAGTTCTTTCCCACTGCAGCTGTGCTACTTTGTTTTCCAGAAGTTGCTCTTTCCAGCCTTTGTTGGCTTCCCAGATACCTTTGCAAGCCTCCTCCAACTAAGGCTGAGCAGTGCAGCCGTTCCTACTTTCCAAACCTTTCATCAAAGTGGAAGTCTGGGCACTATGTGAACTACACTGTTTCCCTTTTATCCCAAATTCAAAAACCTTAAACAAAATAGCCCCTTGGCATTGTTCCTAGGAAACCACGCAGCAGGCAGTTGGAAATAATCATACAGATAATTTACTTGAACACTGCCCATAGGCACATTTTAGTCTTCTCCTCTATTTCTAAGGAAATTGGAAAGAAGGGCAGTGTTACTGTCTTTTGAGAAATAATAGAGGCCCTGGGTTGCACAGGCAGCAATTCTGGAATTTCTTTTGTAGCATTAAGGGAAAATTAAAAAAAAAAAAAAAGAAAAAAAAAAAAAACAACCCAAACCTCAACCTGCAAGAAGAGGAAAGAAAGTGAANCTTTTGTAGCATTAAGGGAAAATTAAAAAAAAAAAAAAAGAAAAAAAAAAAGAACAACCCAAACCTCAACCTGCAAGTAGAGGTAAGCAAGTGAACTCCCTTCTTTTTTCGGATAGAAAAAAGTTCATTGACAAGTTTTTTCTTTTATACAAATATCCAGAGGCTATTTTGAGTGCTAGTGAGAGATCTTATTAGGCTCTTGTTTTGAAGAGGGATTAACAAAAGTTTGGGAGAGAAGTAGATTTTGGCTGACATGGTTATATTGTTGCAGTCTTCCCCCCCTTTCCAAAGTTTTCATCTTCCAAAACTACAGATTTTAATTAAAAAAAAGGGGGGAAAAAATTCTCGGCCTTTCAGCTCTGCAGCACATACAGACAAATAAATTAAAAAGTGGGAGAAGTGGAACTAACCCAATAATCCGTGAAAACCTAATTTCCCTCACAAGCGTCGCTGACGCAAACGTCTCCCCTCTCCCTTCCCCTTCTCCAGTTCAGGGGCAGTGATTGGAGAAATTGGCTAACAAGATCAGAAATTTAATTACCGTTCTGCCTCCCCTTCCCAAGAAATTGGATGTCACACTTCCCTGTAGCCTGTTTTGAAGACGTGCTGGGGCTGCCGTTCACATGACTTGAACCTGACTCCCTACCCTCTCCCTCCACTTTCCTCCCTCTATTCCACATGGAAATATCCATGCAGTGCAGCTAATCCTTGGCTTAGCTGAGATGTGAGAGGCCATGGGTGTTCTGAAGGCCATGGTAAGGCTTTGCCAGGCCTAAATGGAGCCAGTTCGGGCTCCTGGTGTTTGAGGGAGCATCAGAGGGGAGGAAGCAGGAGTTGGGATGTGCCATGGAGCAACATCTCCAGGTGCTTCCACATCTTCTCATGTTGGAACAGGCAAAAGGAGCAGACAGGGTCAGAGAGGGCTCTGGGTTTTTTCCTGCTTTTCTCCTCTGGTTTTATGCCTGGGTCACAGACAGCACAAAGAGGAGTTTTCCTGTCTGTTCAAGCTGCCTCAGATCTACACCCCCAGTTTTTCCCTCGTTGCTACAAGGCTGAAGCTTTTGCAGGGTTCCCGTGGATGCTGAGGAGCACAGCCTGTGTCTGCCTGGCTGTGGTGAGGGCAGAGATGAATGAGGAGCAGAAGAGAGGAAACATGGCCCACTTTGTAGAGTCACTTCTATCACCGGCAGGGATCTGGGATGTGTAATTAGCTGAAAAGGAGGCTGCTCTACATAACACAGGCCTGTTGTTCCCAGCCCAGCAGGCCGGGTGACCCAGCCTTTGGTCTCCTGGCTGGCAATGTCACCACAGTCCCCTGGCAGCACAGCAGCCTCGCTGGAGACAGATGCTCTGTTTATTTTTCCATTTGTATTCCCAGCGTGTCCCGCACCGTGCTAACTGTAAGCCTGGCTTAGAAATTCCCTGCAAGCACCTTATCAGATAATGAATAATGATTTATTGAACATATGGGTAAACAGCACAGATAAGATATAAATACACTTCGGAAGAGCAGTTGCATTTGTAAGGATCTGTACCAAACCCGCCCCGTGGATTCCAGCTCCCCTTCCAGCTGCCACAAAGGCATCTCCTGCTTGGGCTGCTGTGCATCCCTGCAGCTCCCCATCCATGGGGGAAAAACAAAGGGCAAGGGGCAAGGGCAAAGTCACCTGCCAGGAGATACTCACAGGGGTGTGGGCATTAATTCACTCTGGCTGTAGGAGCCAGGCTGAAGCGTAAGCAGGCTGCAGTACTTGAGCCAAAATTTGAATTTTGATTTGATTTTAAACAAGATTGAAGATTTGTTCAGCCACTCGAAACAGAGCAAGGCTGTGGAAGCAGTGTTGCTTACACAGCTGAACCAGGATGAAGACAGGAGGCACGGCTGCTCTGTGAACATGGGACCCCAGACCTATGGGAGGGGTGGTGTTGCCTTCTGGAAAATGGGTTCCTGGCACTGAACCCTCCCAGGTGCACAAACCAGCCTGCTGGTGTGCTTGGCCATGCTCTGCCTCCCTGTCAATGGATTCTGTACAGCATGCAAAGAGCAAAATCAGCTCTGTTAGCAGATGGGCACCTGATTTTTGTGCTGTGGCTGCCTCTGGAGGGAGATGGAAGGCAGTATCCAGCTGTAAACTCAGGGATATGATATGAATGTGGTGACAAATGCTGTTTGTGCTGCCCTGGGGTGGAAAGACTTACCTTTCCTTTTGGAGTAACTGATTCCCAGCAAACACCATCTCAGAGGCCATCCTCAGTGAAGTGAATGGCTGCCTGTGTGCCCTCATTGAGTCTCCCACAGCTTTGCTGCTGAGTTTGCTGGTGGAAAGCCCCTTGGAGGGCCAGCACTGCTGTCTTCAGGGTTGTCCAGGAGTTGTGCTAACTTTCCACCCCTGCTCATCCTCTGTGAATCATCTCCTCTGTGGCACCCTCTGCCTCAGGTGATCTCTCCCACCTGCCAGGTGTGTGCAGCTCCTCTCTGCAGCAGAGTGGGGATGAGCTGTCAGCTTGGCCTCTGGATTTATTGCCCCAGCTGCCCTTGAGAGCCACTCCTCCACTCTGTGGCCGGGGGACCTGCCATCAGCCAGCCAGTGTAATTTGCAGCCCTTCCAAGGTCGTGGATAAATGATAGCTGTGCTTTTCTCTCTATTTAATCATCAGTCACCAAAGGCAGGGATGTTCAGATCCTTTAAAGCAGGGGAAAGTCAAACCTCGCTGGGTGGGCTGGTGGGATGTGAGGGGTTGTGAAAGGCCTGGCTAACCCTGAGGTGTTTGAACTCAGCCTGGCATTTGGGAGTTGTGATGTCCACCTGGACAAGCGGATAGAGACAACTCTGGATTGTTCAAGCTAACATGGGATAATCCTGTGAGATGCAGAGAGGGGACAGTTCAAGAGTCCTCTGAGATCATCTTTTGGATGCAGGAGGTTGGTGCAATTGATGAGTGTGGGAATACTGTTGGTTTGGGTTTTCCATCTTTGGTCCTGCCACCTGTGAGCACAAAGATGTTTTTCTTTTCTAACGCTCTGCAAAAGTGGTTGGGCCATTGCTTTCCTCGAGGCTTTTGTGGGGAGTTGGGGTATCATTTTCTTTTTTGATCTGGAGATTTTTCAGTGATTCAACATTCCTTTTGGTCCCTCCCAGCTGTGCTCATCACCCTCTTGTTTTATCCCAGCAGGCCTGACTCACCTTCATGTGACTTCTGGGCTAAAAGGTAAATGACAAAATCCCAGGGGCTGAAGCCTGATAAAGCTTTGTGATCCAATCTGTTGGTGAGTACAGCCATGGAGAGAATTCGATTTGCATACATTTCCTACCCGGAATTCCTCTGGAGCTATTGGGAGTCACCATAGCTAACAGAGGCTCTGAGCTGTGGGGTTTATGTGCATGCAGAAACTCCCCCCATTTGCTTTCTTGGAAAGAGATTTACTGGAGCGTTTTTTGTCTTATTGTCCACCCCCTCCCCCTTTCCTTGCCCATTGGGGGATTTTGTGCTGCTGTGGAGACTCTTTGATCTGAGTTAATTCTTTGATGAAGCTTCACAAGACAATAGGAAAACAGAGCAGTGCTCTGGGGAGAATCCTTCCTGCTCAAAAAGAAAAAGGTGGGAATCATGCTGGCTTGGTGAGTTGGTGCAGCCCAAAGGCAAAGAGCCTCCCTTGCTGCTCCTGGGGCTGTACTTCAGTGGTGAACACCAGGATGCAGATTCTGCTCTGAGCTGGGGGGGAAATGTGGGAAAGGCTGGATGCCAGAGGGTTGTTTGGATCAGCATGGGGGGAATCAGGGTGAGTAATCATCAAAGAGAGTGTGGGGAGCTGCCTGGTGGAGGGACATGGGACTCATGGGCTTTCTTGCTCCAGGAAGAGGTTTAGGGATCACTGGCGGTGGACAGCCCCGTGTCCTCGGCCACTTTGGAGTGCAGCCCTTGTTGTGTCTCAGCCAGAGGCAGGGCTGCTGTTAGAGGCCTGTCTGGAAGTTTCTAAGCCCAGTTGTTCTTTCCCAAGGCTTGCTGGCTTTCCCATACAAATTGGAGTGGATGTAGCCACGGATTCAGCTCCTGCCACATCAGACTCCTGTAGCTGATCCTCACCTTGGAGAAGCACGAGGCAAAGGGAGCTATGTGTGCCAGGGACCGCCTGGAACCGCGGGATCAGCTCCCGTGGGAAAGTCACCGAGCTGCCTCTCGTTGGCCTTGGTGTCTCCTCCTTCCCTTCCTGTGGCTGCTGCCCTGTTAATTGATTACTGCCCTGCTCAGCCGTTGCTTGTGGAGCTGAATGCGCCAAGTTAAAGCGCGAGAGCGGAGAAAGGGAGCAGTGATTCCGAGCGCTGGGCTCGCATCTGAAAGATTACAGCACAATCTAATGAGCTCATTAATTTCATTTCATTAACCAAACACTGCTTGTGGAGAATGGCAAATATTTAAAGAAGCGCAGCAGGGTCAGAAACACATTTAATTAATGTTGTCACGTGGTGCTGAGAACAGGAGGGGGGAATAAATCCCGATGCCATACATTAACATCCATGGTGACTTCTCTTTTATATTTAATGTGCTGCTTGGGTGAAAGGCCTGCCTGGCTCCTGTGAGCACAGTGCCTGAGCAGCTGAGTGTGTTTCCCCTTCTTCCCAGGGTCCATGGAAGCCAGGCAGTGCTGTTATCCTGTTTAGAAGGGAACGCTACAGACAAGAGGAGGGGGCTCCATCACGGGGTCCATGGGGGTGGTGCTGGTTTCCCTGTGGTCCTTCTCCTTGCTAGGCCATGCCTACTGTGATTATCACAATAAACTGGTGATACCCCAAGCTCATCAGCTTCCTGTTGAGCCAGCTGGGCACTGTGGGCACCTCAGTGAGAATGAAATCTGAAGTGCACAAAAATTATAGGGAAGAGAGGGTTGGGTCCTCTCTCAACCCCTTTGAAGTTTGGTGCACTTGGCTGTTTGTAGGGACGGGTATCAGTCACAGAGTTACAAAGTGGGTTCTCATCCCCTTCTCCCCTGTCTCTAAGGGAATTTGGATCTGGGTTTTTTTGGCATTTTTATTTATTAATCTGTTGTGGAGGTGGGCTTTGCTGAAATCTTATTTTGATGTGGGGGAGGACATCTCATTTGTGGTTCTTCCGTTAGGGCTGCTGTGAGGCGTCTGAGGAAAACTACAGATTGCTTTTCTGATTGTCCTGGTACACTCTGCTTCTTCAGGAAAATTGAATTAGGATGGATACCTGGATTGCACCTGAAGGTCTGGGTTTCTCACTGGCAAGTTATTTCTGTGGTTCCAGTTCAAGGAGCATCCCAGCTAAAACAATCTTGGGAGTGGAGCTGGATTTTTACCCTGGAGTCTGGCAGCGCTCTGGTGTTTCTGTGTGTACTTTGGGACATATCAGGATACTGTTAGCTCTGCTAAAGGGCCCTGCTGTTGAGAGGGCCAGGAGGCAGTCCTAATTTAGGGTAAGTGATCAGCTGAGCTTGCCTGGAATCTTAGTAGGGTCAAGAGCGTGGTACCACGAAAATCTGCTTGGCCAAGGAATTGTAAAACCAAACCTGCCTCGGGGGACCCCTTCATCCTGCCAGCAAACCTCACCCAAACTTCACCCATTCCTTTGCAAGCCTCTCCTCGGGGCAGAGCTGTGTCTGTGTGGGCAGGACCATTCCTCCCTTGTGATAAAAGCAAATGCCCTGTGCTTGGCAATATTCCTCGGTGGCAATGCCAGCAAGTACTGGCAAAGCAGTAGTGATGGTGGGGGCACTTCAAAGCAGGGGTGCAGCCTGGCTGGGCAGGTGGGCAGCAGGCAGGGCAGGGAGGGCTCTCATTAATTCCATAGCAGGAGGAAGCTGCTGGGCTCAAAGGCTGAGCATAAATTGTCCATTATTTAGTCCTTCACTGACAGCTTTCTCCTCAGAGTCTGGCACTTCCACAGACAATTCCAAGCAGTAGGTGAAGGCAAAGAGCAGGAGGAGCTGGTGTCCTTTGGCTCTGCTGTGTGGCAGCTCTCCCATTACCCCATCGCTCAGCCCTCGCCTTGTCATTACTTGATTCCTCTTTATTGCAATAAAATGAAGCCGTGCTTCGGGCTCCTGAGTTCATCCTCCAGCACACAGCACTAACCCAGGTGGCTCGAGGCCAGGTGCTTCCAACAGGCTCAGCTGCTGGGAGCAGCTCTGGGAGAAACCTGCTGCTGGGCTGGAGGGGTGGGTGGCTGCCTGGGGCACAGAGGTCTCAGCACCACTCTGGAAGCACTCATGCCCTTGTGTGCCAACAGAACGAGGGATTTCCTCCCCTCTGCTGGGGACACAGCGGTGCAGGTGGCCCAGAAGGAGGGATTTGTCCCCCTGTGCCAGGGACACAGCCATGCTGGTGGCCCCAGTGGAATCCCTGGGGGAATGCCAAGGGTTGGCTGTTGTTACTGCTCCCTGTGGAAGAGCCCACAGTGCCCATCGCTGCATTAAGGCTGGAGAGAGGCAGAAATGTCTGATATTTAATTCCTGGTGGTTGTTTTGTTCCATCCTTTCAGGTCACCTCGAGGGAGAGCAGTGGATGAGTGGAGCCTGTGTCCTTGGCTGGCAGCTGATGGCCCAGGGAGCCCTGGGGCCTGTGCCAGATGAGTGTGATTGGTGCCCGGGAGGCAGAGAGTGACAATTTCCATGGTGAGTGGGTTGGAATGTCCTTCCCACTCCTGACATATGGCTCTTGGGCAGGCCCAGCTTGTGCTTTGTGCTTGGGTGGATGGTCCCAATATCCAGCTCAGCATGGGAAGAGGCAAAATCCCTTTCTTTTCCTTGGGAAGAGCAATAGTCCAGCATGACCTGGGGAGAGGCTCCTGCAGGTCCAGCCCAGCCACAGGACAATGGTGCTGGCCTGGCTGAAGTCAGGGGCTGGAGCAGGCGGTGAGAACTGTGGGGAACCTGGCAGGAATTCAGCCAGGTTTGGGCAGCCTTTCCAGGCCTTGGAGCCAGGAGGCTGGAAGTGTTTCTGTGCTCTTGGTGGCACTCATTGCCCTGTCCCAGGAGGATCTGTCTTTGTCCTGGCCTTGAAGCTGTGACCAAGACGCCCACTGCATCCTGCTGAACCTCTTCTCATGCCCAAGAAGAAGACCCCTTCTCCTGCCTGGAATCATTGGGACAGAACTTCAGGTGGCTGAGGAAGGAGCTGTGTCCTTCAGCCACTGCCTCGAGGGTGGCCTTTGCTGCTCTGCCCTTTGCAGGGATTAAAGCAGCGCTTCCCTGCGGCTTCCCAGCTCCCGAGAAAGCCAGGTCACACCAGGGATGTGACAGATTGGCTGCTGACCTGGAAGGATATCAAATGGAAGGATTTAGCTTCTGGAGGGGGCTTGTCCAAGGAACTCATGGGTGCAGAACCAAAAAAGCTTTCCAAATACCAATGCTGTCTGTTCTGCTGCTCCTCAGAGGGAGGAACTCGAGTGAAAGAGCACCAGACAGCAAAATGCTCCCTAAGCCATGACTATTTCCCAGAATTCCCATTCCCAGCCTCTTTGAGGAAGTAGTTGACTATCTTTGAAGATGTTTTCTAGTTCACTGGTGTCATCTGTGAACAGATTTTCTTGCCCTATGCTCTGAGAGCTGGCCCATGACCAGAAGTTTGCTTACCCCTTTTATACTCCAGATCCTTGAATCCCTGACAACTGGCCAGCTCAGGGAAGTGGAAAAACCTTTTCTTTTAAACCTTTCTAGCAATATTGACAAATCAAAATGCTCATGGGATCGGGAAAAAACAGTTTTGCCAGTAGGAAACTAAAAGGTAGAATGTCAAATCAAAAATGTGCAATTTGACAGAACTTAAAATAATATTTTTATGTAGTTATTATTCTTGTCTTTTCAGGGTGAGAGATTTCCTGCTTGTGAGCTGAAAGGCAAAGATTTTTTCCCAGCTATGGTAGTGGCACTTTCTGCTGTCAGAATTGATGGTTCAGATTATCAAGATACTTCAGGCTTCAATACTTATGCTCCCTTAATTGAGGTATTACAGATACTATGGATTTTTTTTTAGTACATCCTTTGCTTTTTGTTGTTTTCCATGGTTCAGTGGTTGCTTCTGTGGGTGAACTTAGAGTTCTACCCAGAAGGTAAACAGAAATCCTTAAATAAATAAAAAANNNGTTCTACCCAAAAGGTAAACAAAAATCCTAAAAAAAAAAAAAAAAAAAAAAAAAAAAGAAAGAAAGTGAGTCTAAATATAAATCTGTCAAAATCAGACTCCTCTTTCTCTGCAGCAGCATTGAAGGGAAACAATTGATTGCCAGGATCTGCATGCAGAGAGGGAAGCTGGGGGGAGTATCCTCCTCGTGGCTGTCAGGGTGGGATCCAGCACCCATGGGGCTGGCTGGCCATCAAGGGTGAGGGGACAGATCCATGGACTGTGGAGAAAAACCACATGGGGGAAGTCATGACTCAGCTGAACTCTTGAACAAAGATCCAACAAGATTCCATGGATTTTACCCTTGGTGGGGGAAAAGGAAAAAGGAATGCTCTTTTTTGCTGTTTGGCCCAAGCCTTTACATGTCCTTCAAGTCAGCTTAGTGGGAGATGCCCTCAGAAGATCCAATTTCCCTGCACCTGGGAGATGGGCATCTAAAGACATAGACAGCTTTTGGAATTCTTATCCTCACTGAAAGTCATAGGAACTGGATTTCCAACAAAAACTTGGTTCACCTTTGGTGGCCACTCAGTCCATAAAACACCATGCTTCCCTTCTCCAGCTCTTCCCTTGCAAGTCTTCCCTTGCTTCCTCTTCTCATAGGTTCTCTGGAAGTCATTCCAATTCCTGGAATGTTGGGCTGTGGCTGAAGTATTTAATTCTTTTTCACCAAGGAAGACAAAAAAAAAAAAAATTCGTTTTGTTTCTTAAGGAAAAGTTGAGACAGAAAATGGTTTTCATTAGAAATTCCCATGGGGAAAGAACAGCAGACAGAATCCTGTTCTCTGACTAACTCTTGATGCAAACACTGAGGCAGAGTGAATCTTTTATAAGCTGTTTTAAAGGAGGGATTGTAAACAGAATTGTCCATGAAAATGGAGAATGTCTTGCACATCCTAAAAAGTGTCGGGCTGTTGTTGAGCAGGAGCTGCTCCCGCTCCACCTCCTCTGATTAAACACCAACACACTGCGTTTAAGCAAAGCCTCCAGGCAGCTTTC
This sequence comes from Urocynchramus pylzowi, assembly GCA_013397555.1. NCBI lineage: Eukaryota > Metazoa > Chordata > Aves > Passeriformes > Fringillidae > Urocynchramus > Urocynchramus pylzowi. The sequence goes on from VZRH01007148.1 coordinate 70,585, forward strand.
CATATTCATAAGACAAGGGCTTTACCAGGAAAGGAGGCTTTTTGGGGGAATGTCAATATGAATATTACAGTCTCTCTGCTCTTTGTATTGTCCCCTAAATTGTCAGAGTGAAACTGTAGGAGATAATGTACAATTATGCTGTCACTAAAGTGTGTGGAGCTGTTTGCAGGAGCTTTGGAGAGGGATCCTCCTAGGAAAGGCAAGGCTGCCTGCTCCCACCTCTGCTGGGCTTCAAAGATGGGCTGAAAGCTGCATTTCACTCTGTGTGTGTGTGTGTGATACTGTCTGAGCCTCGGGAGTGATGCCTTCTCCTTGTCCTCTTCAGCCATGGAAGCATGGCAGATGCTGGGAGTGGAGATTCCAGAGGAGCAAGAAGAGAAGATGTTAATAACTTTCAGGGATGACTCAGGATGGCTCAGAGACAATTTGTGCCATTCTAAGGACATGGAAACACATCTCTTGCTCCTCTAGCTGATATGGATTGGTTTTGTGTGGGTGGAGAGCTTGGGGAACCCATCTCATCTGGTTCCTCCTTGCACAAGGACCAGATTTGGGGTGCAGTTTTGGGCAAAGGAGGGCTTGGGAGTGAGAGTTTGCACTGCTGAGGTTTTGGAGAGGGAACCCTTCTCCCATCACCTGCTGTGTTTCTTGGTTTAAGTCACTGATAAGTTCTGTGAAGGACTCTGTGGTGACAAAGTGGAGGTGAGGCTGTGACATTTTGTAGCCCTGGGGACAAGCTCCTCTTGCCTCTTTTGTTTTTGTGAGTGATGTCCCCACTTAGGGGCAAATATTGTTTTTCATTCTATTTATTATTAATCTCCCCCATGCAATATTTATTATTAATTTCCCCCATGTAATATTTAAACATGCTCAATATTTAAATCCCATGCTCTGGAATGGCCAGAGCTGGGGGAGCTGCTGAGCCTGGAGCAGCAGGGACAGGAGTGGGAGAACATGGTGGTTTAACTGCCCTGCTGGTGCTGGGATGGGCCAACCTCCTCCTAGCCACTGGGAATTGCTAGAGTCTGTCCCCTGAGCTGTTCCAGCTGGAGCAAGGCTGGTTCTGGGGTGGCATTTGTTTAGGATCCCTATGGAGTTGCAGTAGGTGTCACTTGCAGGGAATGCTGGCCCACAAGGTCTCTTTCACCTCTTTATTCCCCTGCTCTGAGAAGATCAAATCCACTTCTGACTGACAGGCCCATTTGAATAACAGCACAGAGCCAGGCTAGTGCCTGCTGGGGTTGGGGTCACACCAGTCTGGGATGAAGCCCCTTCTCAGCTGTGCCAGAGGGTTGGGAAGACCTTGCAGAGAGGGGCTCCTCTGCCCCATGCCAGGCATGGTCAAGCTGCCTGGGGCTCAGCTGAACCTCGTCCTCTCCTTCTCCCAGGGCAGGGGGATGATTTGCTCACTTTGGAGGGAAGGCTGGGCTCCAAACCCTGGCTCCTGGTGAGCCAAGACGAAGGAGCATGGAAGAGTGGTGGATAAGAAAAGCCTCCTGTTGCCAAGCAGAGCAGTTTTATTGCAAGTCTTAATGGTATTTATTGTGCTTTCCAAGAGCCCCAGAGCCAGATTTCGTGTAGTTCAGCTGTCACTAAAAGGCAAATGTACAGTTCTGGCCCTCCTGGCCTTGTTGACATCCTGGAAAAAGACATTCCCGAGTGGCAGAGAGCCAGCAGGCAAATACCCCTCCCCAAAGTGTGCTGTTTTCAGACCCCAGAGCAAAACCTGGCACTTGGGGAGCTGTGCTTGGGTTCATTGGTTCTGATCTCTCCAAATTCCTCCTCGCTTGTTCAGGCTGTCTCTGAGACCCACAAGGCTTGGCCTGAAAATCTCTTACTCAATGGCATTGATCTCGTGGTAGTGAGCTGTTTCATTTAATTGCTCTCTCTTTGTTTCCCTGGGAGTTTTCACTCCTTCCCTGACACGAAAGCCTGTCCTTGCTGGTCAGAGTGTCCCCAGGTGGGGTCTCCTGGCTGGCAGGGCTGGATGTGGCTGGGGAACATCTCCTGGAAGGGCACGAGGAGAGGAGCATCCCCCAGTCAGCCCTGTGGGCAGCGTTTCACAGGGCAGTCTTTGTGCTGGCAGGACAAGAATAGTGGGACTGTAAGTCTGTGGCTTTTTCCCAAGGGATGTGAGACAAGGGGACGTCCAGGGAAACAGGCACAGTGAGCCTGACACCTCTGCTGGGCATCAGGAGAAGCCTTTGCCTGACAAAAAGTGTCTGCTCCTTTTTTTTTTTTTTTTTTTTTTTTTCCCCCCACCCCCGCCCCCTTTA
>VZRH01007148.1:72883-149488 GCA_013397555.1 Urocynchramus pylzowi
CACCCCCGCTCCCATTAAGCTAATTAAATCAGAGGTTATGATCGCGTCTGGGGAAGGAGAAGTGTCAGACCGCCATCCCTGGGTGGGGTCCTTGTACCTTCCTTCCTCCCCCAAATGCCACCTCTGAGCAGGCATCCGGCCTGGCTGCTCTTTCTGTTTAATTTATGAATAAATAATTGCAGCGGCGGAGAATAAACCCAGCGGCTCTGGCTGCGCTGGCGCTCGGAGCCGGCTCGTTCCCGTCCCTTTGTCCCGCCCTGAGCCGTGCCTGGCAAAGCCTGCAGAATTCCTCCCTCTTCCCTTCCCTCCCAGTCCCATTGTCCGCCCCAGCGCCAGCCCCCAGGCCTGCCCCCTCCTTTAATTCCCTGCTGGGGGATGCTGTCCCAGGCCACACAAGTGAAAGCATTCCCGAGGCTGAACAAGCTTTCCCGAGGGAGGGCGGGCGCTGGGAACGGCGCAGGGGGGACATTTGTTATTCTGTACAGACTCGGGCGACTGCACTCTCGGGGGGAAGGTTTCTCTGGGATGGTTTTGTGGTTTTCCTTTCAGTGCTGTGGGATTGAAAGATGTTGGGAGCTCGGGGTGGGGGTGTGTGTGTGTGTAGGGATGCTCTGTAGGGCTTTGGAGCAATCAGGTCCTTTTTCCCTCAGAAAAAGGTCCTTTTTTGGGGTTTATTTATGGCATTTATTTATTTATTTATCTATCTATTTATTTATTCATTTATTTTGGTTTCTTTGGTTTATTATGGTATTTATTTTTTTGGTTTATTTTTTATTAATTTATGGTCCTTTTTCCCTCAGAGCCAACAAGCATTGGTAAGGAAAGATTTCCTGGTCCATATCAGTTAAAATCAGCGGCCAGGGGTGTTGTCCTGGGCACCTTGTGGTGTGGAGATGCTTCTTTCAGTGCAGACAAGACTTCTGACAGCATTGGTCCTCACAACAAGGAACAAAACTCTTTTCTGACCCAACTGCAGAGCTGAGAGGGTGGATCTGAGGATATCAGGAGCAGCCTGGGATGCTGGAGGCTCCCTCAGGGATTTGTTGTGTCTCTCAGCCTGCTGTTGATCTCTATTTTACCCCAAGCAGAGCTCATCAGAGCCCAGCATCCCTCACACAGTGCCTTAGAAAGTATGGAATAAGCTGCCAGCAGGGCCAGCCCAGCTGTTAGTCCTTTGCCAGCTGGATTTTCCCAAGGATGTGACCATTCAGTGCAGGTGCCACTTCTTTATGCATGAGACTTGTCAGACACATCTGACATCAGTCTCAGAGCAGCTGGCAGGGGTGTGAGGCTGTCTCTCCCTCACCTTTCCCCATCCCAGCTGCTATCCCAGCTCCAGGTCTGTCCTGCACCATCCCATGCTGTGCTGCTATGGGCTGCTCCTGCTTTAAATGCTTCTTCTGTAGCTGCTGGATGGGAGGCAGAGCAGGAGAGAGGGGTGGTTACTCCCTGTGGGATGGAGGCAATGGGAATTTGTGTGTCTGCAGCTTCCCAGGGTGTTCCTGCTAATTCTGGGCTCCTCTGTGGTGTTACTGTAGCACCAAATGCACGGGAGAAATAAACAGGATCGGGAGATTTGTCCAAAAGAGCTGAAGAGGGACTTTTGGCAAGGATGTGAAGTGACAGGTCAAGGGGGGATGGCTTAATGCTGAAAAGGGCAGGGTTAGATGGGATATTGGCAAGGAATTCTTCCCTGTGAGGGTGGGGAGGCCCTGGCACAGGGTGCCCAGAGAAGCTGTGGCTGCCCCTGGATCCCTGCAAGTGTCCAAGACCGGGTCAGATGGGACATGGAGCAATCTGGGATAGTGGAAGGTCCTTAAGGTCCCTTCCAACCCAAACCATTCTCAAATTCTATGATTTGGGAGCTGAAAAGGGATTGTGATTGGGTAAGGCCATGTGACACTCAGCCAGATGTGTGCTGCTGGCTGCCCTTCCTAGAGACCAGCCAGGCCCTCGTGGAGCATCCTTCAGTGGACTGGTGATTGCTCCAAGTGCTCTAGAACCTGTGGAACAGAGGCAGGAGAAGAGCCCTGGGACAGGGGAAAGGGCCCATGGAGACTTTTGCACTGATACTGATCCACCCCAGCTGAGGGATACTCAGACATTGGAGCAGAGGTCACAACAGCAAAAAAAAAGAAAAAAAAAAAGGATTGCTCTGGGAATATCTCTGCTCATGAGTACTCAGGAGCCAATCCCAGCCAGGAGCTGGTCTCTCTGAAACCTGGGCATGCTCCTACAGCTGGGCCCCAGCCACCTGCCAGGCTGGAAGGGCAGGCTGGGGATTGTGTGATCTGGCAGTGGGTGTGTGGCTCAAACCCTCCTGGGACCTCAACAGAGCAGCTCGTTGCACCTCTCCCAGGAGAAGGAGGGAAATACTTGTCTCTAATCTCTATTCCTACTCCAGGGCTTTGCATCTAATTTTGCAGTTCTGTATAAGATTTGATATTGCTGGATGGTGTTCTCTGGGAGTTGCATCTAAATCTAGAAACACTCTGTAAAAACACTTCTTTCTTTCTTTCTTTTAATTATTTTTTTTTTTTAACCTTGAGCCAATCAGTTTTGGGTGAAGTTCTGGGCCACATTAGACTTCAGCTTCAGGAAACAGAAGAAATGCATGATGTCATCAATTGTGTGCCATCACATGCTCTAGAAATGCCATCAGACTTGCTAAATATTCAGAGTATATTTTCTGTCTCAACAGACTGTGTTGGCTGAAACTGCTTATGCAAATGAAAAGCTGTACCTCTTCAATAGATTGTTAGGAGCTGATCCTGGATAATTGGGGTTGAACGGAGCAGTAGGTGGGAGAAGTCAGCAGAGGCAATAATTAATCAAGTGGCTTCTTGTCTGGGCTGGCTGTGGATCCCAGAAAACCCTCTGTGAAGACAGGACAGGCTCCGTGGAGCCTGATGTTCCTTCCCAACCCTTGCAAATGCCTTGCAGGAGCCCGAGTTATGCAAAAACCCTTTTTTAGGTTTTGCCCAGCAACTCCCAAGGGAAGCCAGTTAGAAAGTCTCAGCATGTGTTTCTAAACTCCAGCTTATATTAATTCCCAGCTGCTTTGTTCATTGACTGGAATGGCTCTTTCCCCCCTTATTTTCCTCCCTCCCTTTTCCCTTCTCCAGCCCTCCATGTATTTCCACACCCCAGCCATGTCCATTCTTGGCTTTTGTTTTGCTGGACTAAGTGAGTTGAGCTCTTTTCATCTCCCCTCAAAAGGCATAGCTGTTTCTTGTATCACCCTCTATTTTTGATCTGGAGTGGACCCAGTCTCCCAAATTTCACTGTCGTCTTTCAGAGCTTTGAAAGATGACAGTGCCCTTTCCATGGAGATGTTGGGTGCTGGGATGGGGGGTGTGAGAGCAGGGAGCCCACATTCCACCCACAAGCCTCACAGGGAAGCTCAGCACTGCCAGAAACAAGAAGCAGGGAACTCATTTCACACTCAAGCAAGTCCCTGGTAAAGGAAGAGTTTTTCCTGTTGTAAAATGGGATATATTAAAAAAAAAAAGTAGAATTGATTCATCTGGGTGACTGTTAAGAGTTAATCGATAAAATAACAGTTTCCACCTTTTTATGAGAAATTAGCTGATTAGAAACTTGATTAATGGGATGATTTTTCATGAGTGTAATTAAAGCACTGCATGGCTTCTCGTGTAATTGATATTTAATGCCTACATGGAAAACTGCTTTTCTATAAGGAACAGTGTTGGGTTGTAATTTTTTTTTCAATTAAGCACCTGTGGGAAGAGGAGAGGCCAAGGGGCTCATCAGCAATGGGGAAAGAGGGAGAAGAGGATGGGATGCAACTGGTCAGGACATTCCCAGAGAAATGGGAAAATTTCCATGTTTCAGAGCCACGCACGGGATAAGACAGATGGATTGGAGTCTATAAGCAGAGGGACGGTGGGTTTTCTTCTGAGAGCAGAGGTCTGATGAGTCTAATCTTCAAAGAACCAACAGAAAATCCAGGAACAGCACCCCAGCTTCTCCTGGAGGATGATAGGAGAGCAGGGAGTCATCCCTCCTGTATCACTGTGACACTTAGTGAGAAGTTCAAGGAAACTTGGTAAAAGTATGGTGGTGCTTTTCCTCCTGTTATTCTGTTCCAGGTTTGGCACTGAGGAGGCCTCCTCAGCCAGGGGTGGTACCTTTGTGCCTGCTTGTCTGGGAGGAACTTCCCTTATGGGCTTTGTCTGTAAAACCTTGGACCATTTCCCAACAGGGACAGTGAAGCCTCAGCAAAGCTGGATGATTTTTCTGGAAGATCTGCTCCAGCCCAATGGGAAAGAGTATCTATCTTGTGTTCCCAGTGCATCAGAATCCATAATTTCTGTGGTCTTCCCTGGCCTTGAGGTCCCTTAACTCTCCAGCTAAAATGAATGTGTTGGATGTCACAGAATCTCACAGCGGGTCCTGTGGTCCTGGAATATCCTCAGTGAGGGAGACTCCCCACTCTCTCTGGACAATCTGTTCAGTGCTCAGTCACTGTACAGGAAAAGCTCTTCCTCCTTTTCATCTGGAACTTCCTGGGCATCAGTTTGTGCTCATTGCTTGTGTCCCAGTTCCTTTGCCTTGTGGCTTCTCTGGCAGTGCTTGTGGCCTGTGCTCATGTGAGAAAGACCTGGTCCAAACTCTGGGACAGGCTCTGTGCCAATTTGAGCAGTTTTTTTGGCAACAATGAAGAATGTGAAGAGATATGATGGAGGTACAGAGCATTGCCAAGTGTCCACACACACAATTTTAGGCTGTAGCTCATACTGAGTTGTTTGATCTCAGATTACTGGGACATTCCAGTACCTGAAGGAGCTGACAAGAAGAATAGGGAGTCTGGAGTACCAGCACATGGGGAATGGCTTCCCACTGGCAGAGAGTAGGTTTAGACTGGATGTTGGGAAGGAATTCTTCCCTGGGAGGGTGGTGAGGCCCTGGCCCAGAGAAGCTGTGGCTGCTCCATCCCTGGAAGTGTCCAAGGCCAGGTTGGACAGGGCTTGGAGCCACCTGGGATAGTGGAAGGTCCCTTCCAATCCAGACTGTTCCATGATTCTCTGACATCCTGTGTGCCTCTTCTCCACTGAGAAGATGTTTGGTCCTGCTGACCATGTCCTCTGTTCCTTTTAATTAGCAGCATTAGTGCAGCTTTCCTTCCCTGACAGAGGTTTCCAGCCCTCACTGCAGGGAAGCTGTGAGGGATCACACCAGTGGATGAGCCTGAGGCTCACTCCTCTGGAAAAGCACCTCCAAATCTCCTCCCCTGCCAGATTTTGTCTGTGTGCTGGGCAGCACGGGCGGCAGCTGTGCCGTGAGATCGGGAACCTGCCACTGATGCATTACAAACATTTTGTTTTGTTTTCCTTTTCCTTGGAGCGAGAGTAGTTGGAAGGGGGAAAGATGGTGCTAAATTGTGTTTCTTGCACGTCTGTTGAATTACAACATGTCTGAGTGACCTCCCCGAAGAGTCAGACGAGCCTTGGCACAACATCATAACTCTCAGGCACTCAGAAATGCACACAAACACTCTGGTTCATCGGCAGGAATTCCAGACCTCACATGCTGGGTGATGGATGCTGCTGGGGGCCCAGCAGCTGCCCACATCCACAGCAGAAGGCCTCTCCTCTTTTGTCCCGGAGCAAAATGTTAATGAATTCCTCTGGAATGGCAGAGGAATCAGCGGTGGGTTTTAAAGCTGATAGCCCTGATTGCTTCTGAGAGAGATGCTCTGGAAATCCTTGATGGCCCAGGCCAATCTGCAGCCTCTCTTTGCCTTGCAGTCGGCCAAACAGCAAGAAAGCTTCAGCACAGAAAGTTTGCTTGTTGTTTTTATTCTAAAGCAATTGAATGTGTGGAATATGACAAATCTGCTCTGTTAGGATTCCATTAAATCCTCTTTTTTTTTTTTTTTTTTTCATTTTTATTTTAAGCTGAGGGTGCATACAAATCTTTATTTTGTCTAATTGTAAACCAGAAATGTTTTTACTTTGGCTTCAGATGACATTCTTTAAAAAGTAGACTCCACCAAATAAACACTTTTATCCTGAAGCATCATCTCTGAGTGCTGACTTCTTGTTTTGGTAGAAAATATTTCCTTGTCTCACTGCAAGCTTGGAAATGGCAGAATTTCTGAGGGTTGTGGTGTATGATTCAAATCCCAAAATGTCTGTTTCTGGGAAAGGGTGGAGCCTCCTGGTATTCCAGCAGCTCTTTCCATGGGCAAATTGGGGAGGGAAGCTTTACATTGTAATTGTGCTGTGCTGTTAACCCTGGTGTGAACACAGTGAAAACCCCAGGGAGAAGCAGTCCCTTTGGGCTGAAATTGGATCTCATCTAAGAGTATGAATTAAAATTGTGGCACATTCAGTCTGGGCATGACTGCAATTGTTTGGTTCCACTCACTATCCCTCCCTGGCTGGCATTGCTACAAGAGCTCACTGTTACTGGCAGAGAGACCTCTTCCACATCCCAGAGTTTGCTCCTTAATCTTATTTGGATAGCTGGCAGATGGACAGGCTGTCACTGCCTCTCTCTGCGTGGCTGACATTGGAAGAGTCTCAGTGCTCCTCACTCCAGAGTTTGTGCTCGGACCAGAGCAGCCTTTGAAATGGGTCGGAATCCCACAGTTTGTCTGCCAAAGCTTGCCTTGGGATGGCAGTTTTGCAAGGGAGGAACTTGGCTGAAATGGCCACAAGTGCAGCCCCAGTTGAGTGGAAATGTCACCTGTGAAGGAGCCCGTGGCAGTGTGCGTGCAGCTGCCAGGATTTGGGTACAGATCCGTCTGAGCTGCGCTGCGGCGGGAGAAACCCTCGCTGTGGAAAGTGTTTCTGGTACGAGTCCTCACCAGCTATCCATCAATTGCTGATGAGAAACAGCTTCAGTGATCTCCCTAAAATAATTCCTGAGGCCTTGTGTCTCCCACAGAAACTGGGGATGGTGCAGGCAGACTGTGCCTCGCCAGATGTGGGATGAGGAGGCTGAGTTGGCTGTCTCGGCTGTTGCTCCTCTTATTTATTGATGTGGTGTCCTTGGGAATGTGGGTCTCCTTGGGAATGTGGCTCTCCTTGCTGCTGGAGGACAGGGACTCATTAAAGTCATTTGAAGGAGAGCAGGAGAAACTGGAGAGCTCATGGAGCTGGGCTCAGAATTGATCTCCAAGATGTGATTTGCAATCCTTGCAGTGAGCTCCCGTGTCTGTTGCTTACCTTGATCAAAGTCTTTTCCCCTCATTTTTGGGTTCAGTCCATGGACAGGAATGTTCTGATCCAAAGTCCAGATGCTGGAGAGCAAGTGTGTCGCACTGAGATGGCCCAGAGGGCTCATCCAGGTACTTGAATTACTGCTCTGGGATTAACTGCCATGAGCCCTTCTGTTCATCTCTTCCTATCTCCATGGCAAGGTTATTCCAGAGGAGGTTGTTTGGCTCCATTGGCTCTCACGTGGTCATGGCTGAGCTGTGGGTGCCTTTGATCCCCTAAAACCTCTGTGTGTTTGCTCTGCTACCATTTTTTGAGGGCCAGCTCAGAACAATTTGGGCACATCTGGAGTTTTCCTTGGGGGAATGTGACAGGGACAAGACAGGCTGCCCAGCCCCACACTTCCAGCACAGCCACACTCGCTCCTGCTTTGGCAACGAGCAGGGAATTTCTCACTGATCACAATGCAATGAGAGGGTAGAATAAATCAATGATAAAGACTTTTAAAAAGTCCAACTACTTTTCGTTTTCCAAAGTGCCCATTTTCTTAACTCTTCCTCCAAATTGTCATCTCCTCGGATTTCTTCTGTGTCCTCGATGCTGTTGCTGTTCTGTGGATTCCACATCACTCAGCAAATGTGTCCCCTCTCCTTCCAGCCAACTTGCACAATACATTACAATTACACAATTATACTGTTGTAATCAAATAATTAAGTTGCACATTAAACACGCATTAGAGCTCACAAAGGAAGGAGCTTCAGACATGGGCATGAAATAGGAGGGAGCGAGCCAGGCAGAATTGGTGCTAATTGGATCTTGCTTTCAATGACTCAGGGACTCCAGGTTTTTGGTCTCAGGTGGCAAAATGGCATGGGACTGAGGCTTCTGAGGTTTAAATAAGCAGGGAGGTTTAGTGAGTGACTTCCCTGCGGAGAGAAGCAAGACTCAGTGACCAAACACACCCAGAAAGAAAAAGGGAATCATTTGGAAGCCTGTTGGATTCCAGTCTATTGAAATCCACTTTAATTGAAGCTCAGGACCAGCTCTCCCAGGAAAAGGAGGACACCTGTCCCTCACCAGGGTGGGACTCCACCTGTTGGTTTGGCAGGAGAAGGCTGTGAAGTCTTTGGGATGCTGTTATTTTGGCTGTGGTAGGAGAGGGGTGAATGAGTTGGTGGGTAAGTCATAGATGTGGGTGTTTTCCCCCCTTTTTTTTTTTTCTCTGTTGATAGAGAAAAATAACACCCAACAGACCCAGATCAGTGTTCTGGCCTCACCCTGACTCTAATTTGATCTCACTCAGAGCCTCGTGGCAGGGGGCAGTTGGGATTCTCCATTTAGAATAGAACCAAGAGGCAAAAGCTGTGGTGCCACTGCTCCTAAATCAAACCCTTCAGGATGAGGTCTAGAACAAAAGACAGCCCTGGGCTGGTCATGCTATGACTAAATAGCAGAAATCTGCTTTTTCACACAGATTTGGGTGAATTTTTCAAAGCTTTCTGTGAGAGTATTGGATAAAACCCCTCTTTTGATGTCTGCCATAGCTGGGACGTGGCAGAAGGAGCTGAGGTGACACGGTTACTTTCCCACCAGGTTTCAGAAGTGGGCTGGAGAACAACCTGTAGACTTCAGATGCATTTCTGCAGCAGTGACTGCAGTCTAGGGAAACTAGAGGTCAAATCTGAGCAGAAATTGCAGGCATGGAGGAAGGGCTCTGGAGAATGAGAGCAAATGTGTGCCCAGTTTGATATGCCAAGTTAAAGGCATCTGCATGGTCGGTCTTTGCAAGTAGGATCACGGTCCTTTCCTAAAATCTTTGGTTACTAAGCTTCTAAGAATTTCATTTTTAATGGGAACTTTATTCTTGTAATTAAAAGCCAATGTTTGTGCTCAGTAATTGCACAGAGGGGAGAAGGAACATTCTCTGCTGCAGGAATCAGCACTGGAAGGGGAAGAGTGTTTATAAATCAGGAACCAGCAAGTTGCAGCAGCCTGGAAGGCTTCCTCCTTCCAGTGACCTAAGGGATGATGTGTCTTTGGCCTCTCAGGAAACCCAAGGGGCTGAGGAGCCCTCAGGGAGGAAGTGAGGAGATCAGCTGAGGTCCATCAGGCCACTTGTCACTCCCTGGTACCATTCCCATCACTCTGCACCAGCTGTTCAGGGAATGTGGGGTATGTGCAGAGCTTTCCTGGGATTCCCACCACGCCACTGTTGTGTCCTGTTCCCTGTTCTAGAGTCCTGCTGGAGCTGTGGTCCCTCTCCTTGCTCAGAGCTGTGGTTGTGCCCCCACACACACTGTGCCTCTCCCAGGTAATCACCTGGAAAAAGGTCACAGCAGCATCTCCCTCTGGGGGCTAGGAGGTGGAGAGGAAGGTGTGGTGCACAGGAACACAGGAACTCCAGCCACACTTCAGCACCATAGTTTTCCCAAAAAATGAGACATAAACCCCGTCCTGAAGAATCTGAGCAAATCCCTGCTTTGAGCACACATATTCATGCTGAAATTAAAGAAAAAAAAATTGCTGAGCTTTAGAAAAAAAGCTCTTTCATTTATTAAATCTGATTGACTGGTTTCCTGGAGCATGTATAGACTTCACACAATGCAAATGGTGCTGATTAGATAAGATGGTGTTTAAAAAGAAAAAAGCCCAGCCATAGAAAGAAGATGCAATTAGATTAGCAGATCCAAGGCTGTAAGTGCAGATCGAATGGGCTATAAACAATTTAAGGCTTGGGAGAAGGCCAGTGTTGCTGAGTGTTCATTTATAGTCCAGTGTGCTGGCTCTCCAATCCAAGAGGAGAAAGCAAGGAAGAAGAGGAAAAAATTCTGGGAAGGGTGGTTTTTCACACTGAGACCTCATCAGGTCATCTTCAAAGATTTCTGAGCATCTCTACATCCACCTAATATTGTATATATACTTAAAAATTAGATAGATCTGTGTATAGCCACTGAAACCCCAGAGCTGTGTGTTTATTCAGCCCTTCTACCCCTCTTGGCTGTTTGTGTGTGCATCTGTCTTGTCTAAATCTTGTTCTTGTGTCCACATCCAGGTGAATTGCAGGAGATCCCCAAGTGAGCAACCAAGGCACCTCTTGCTCTTACACCTTGAATGTGGCTTTAAAAACAACACTCCCAATCACTCCTCATTGGGGATTTCTTTTGCATGCAGTCAATGGAGTCTCCTTAAGAATTTCTGAGAGTTTTTCTGGATACATGAATTCATTGCTTGGGCCCTTGGAGCTTTGCTGGCTGGAGAGGGATGCTGGAGGCTCATGTGAGTATTCCTGTTTTCCTACAGCACTGCTTCTGGGAGTCGGGTGTTTATGTAACTCCTATTAAAGGAAAAAGGGATTCTGAGCAGACAGGAAGAAGAAAAGCCTGGGAGCTGAAGTTGGATGTACTCTGAGGTTATGAAATCAGACCAAGTGGCCATCCCTGGGCTTTTTGGATAGTGAGTGATGGGACTGAATTCCCACGGGGTGACTGTGGAGATGTCCGTGGGGGCAGATGTCCCTGCTGTCTGAAATATTCATGAACTTCCTTTCAGGGAGAAAAATCCCCAGCAAACAGTAAATAATTGTCTGATACAAGGAACCAGGGACATTCACTTTATTCTGGGGACAGTTTTGGCTTTTGTTTAACAACACCTACAAATCTGAAATACCAGAACCCTTTGCAGAGGGAAATTTCTGGTTGCCTGAAGGGTTTTGATCCCCTCTGTAAATCTGTGTGGAGAGGCGTTTTTCTCATTGTTTTTTATTCCCTACCCTGATTTCTAACCTGTCTTCTCATTTGTTTTATGTCCCTGTCCTTCACTGCAGGATGGCATCACCTCCTAATATAGCAGGGTCTGCCAATTCTGTTATTTGCTCTTTACTTCTTTTTCCAGCTCGTTAATGAAGAGGTGACAACAGATGGGTCTGGGAGTGATCTCTGCTGAGCCCACCAGGCACATCTCCCCTTCCTGACATGCTGCTGTTTGTCACTTTGCCTTCTTTATGGTTCTTTTCTCCCTTCCTGAAGCACACGCCTTTTCTCATGTCCAAGTCAATTTGAGCAAAGCATCAGAGTGATCTTTCCTGGGATGCTGGCTCAAATGTGTTTCTAAAGCTGAAATACAGTTTTCTGCTTCAGTTGGATGGAAGAATGGAGCACGTTGGACTAGATAGGGGCTGAAAAAATCAGTGTTCTGGTTATTTCAGGCGACGTTTGTTGTTGAGGATGGCTCAGCCTTGGGGACCCTCGCTGGCACGTGTCCCCATCCTGGTGGTCTCTGCTCTCAGTAGGGGCACTGGCTGCAGCTCTTGGCCACAAGCAGCTGGTGAGGTTTGACAGGGACACCAGCCTTGCTACTCAGTGTCCCCCTTGCAGGGAGTGGCTGGGAATGGCAGGCAAGGAACCTCTGTGTCCTACAGACACAAGCTACAACAGGGAGGAACTGAAGGTCTTGGAGCAAACAAAGCTAAGAGGAAATGTTCTATCGCAGTTCATCCACCCATCATATCCCAGCTGAGAACTTCACCCTTTCAGGGACTCATCTGTGACCCCCCTTGCCTTGAGAGGCCCCTTTGGGATGTGGTTGCCACCAGCAAGGTGGCAATAAATTTCATATGACAGGTCTCAAATAGAAGTGTGGCCTGGCTTTCCACCCCTCCCTTGGCTGGGACAAAGCTTGGGCACAGGGAGGAAGCCTTTGTCTGTCCCTCCTTGGAGCCAGCAGGATGTCCCAGAGTGGCTGTGCTCCAGAACAGCCTCTGCTTGTACTCTGGCAGAGCCAGCATTTACCTTATGGCATCTGACAATTTTCCCTCCCCCATAATTGGTTCCGTTAATTTATCGTGGACAGGAGCTTGTTCTGCCAAGTGCTAATTGCAAAGGTTATTGTTTCTGCCCTTTTCAGAGCACAGCAGGAAACCCTTCAATTCCATCACATCAAAAACAAGACAAAAAATGCCAGAAGTTTTTGGGCTGGATGTGTATCCATCATCCCACGTGGTGTTTGTGCCACAGAGCACGGGCTGCCATTTCCTCCCTTCACAGGGGGCAGCCTCCTGTCCATGGCATGGGGGCTTGGGTTCCTCCTCACCATGAGGAAACGTGCCCTGGATCACAGATGTCCTTCATCCTCTGACCTGTTCAGGCCTGGATTTGGGAGGTAGGATGGGTGCATTCCAAAGGCTGGAAGCTGGTGAAAAGAGGCCATTCCCCGTGTGGGAATTCTTCCCGTCCCTGGGCACATCTAGAAAGATTTTTCCAAGGAGCAAGCCTGGGCTGGCTCAAGGTGGTGGCACCTTGTCCCCCACTGGGGTTTCTTGTGGTGTCTGATGCTGCCTTCTCCACCCCCACCTCCACCCTCCACGCCCATCCTTCCCCAAGTGAAGGGAGCCAGGCACCCTGGAATCTGGAAGGGTTTTCCTGGCTACAGAAGCTGGGTACCTTGGGTGAGTGGGGTGTCTCAAAGCCAAGCTTTTTTCTAGCACGGGGAAGGAGGCACAGTTACTGCTTGGCCATTTGCTGCCAGGGCTTCAGCATCTGCCTGGATTAATCTGGATTTCATGGCAGGCAGCAGCCACTCAGCCCAAGTGCCTGGCATTACAGTTCTGGTGGATTTTGGAGGTGAAAAGCCCAGAGTCTTTCAGGGGGGTTTCTGCCAAGCTGTAAAGCTCATCCTGGTTCTCCACGCTGCTGGAAAACCTGTTGGAGCTCTTCCTCCTTCATCAGGCCATAGGTGTTCCTGCCACGCCTGCAAGCATCCTTTCCCTGTGCTTTCCACAGCCTCTGTCCCCTGGGGCTCTGTATTTGCTCTCCCAGGCTTTGTTCCCACCACAGGGTTTACTCTGGCTCATTTCCTCTTTATCTTATATCATGGCTGGTGTTTGTTTTTGTTCAGCAGCTCAGAAGCTTTTGGAAGTGAGTGTTTATAAACAGAGGGATGTTTGGGACCACATTTGGATCCAGCAGCAGACTCCAGGGGTATTTTGTACAGATTATGGGGATGACTTTGTGCTGTTTCTTCCCTGCCCTCTGGCCCAGTATCCTTCTCGTTCAGTTTTTTCCACAAAGCTGAAGCTTTCCCCTCCTCTTCTCACTCCCATCAGGTACCCAAGGCAAACCACCCCTCACTGGGCAGATATGCACAAACTAACAGATTAATGGCACATATTTCATTCTGTTCCAGTCTAGTCTAATGAAACACGATAAATGTTTTATTCCAAGTTTTACCAGCATTCTGTTTCCCCCATACAGAAAGTCTGGCTGGCACCTGTGGGCAGCACTTGCATTTGAAAGAAGCACCGTTAAAATCTAGATTTCAGGGAAGGAGTGCATATATCAAATTTAAAGGCACTTTTGAGCTTAAGATATAAAGGCAAATTACATTTTATAGTGTGACTTTAATAGCTGAGGAGCTTTGCAGGCAGCGAGGTGGCTGGTGGCAGCTCAGGCAGTATGTAGGACACCGTGCCAGCCATATGTGTCGCCATATCTCACACACAGCCTTGCAAGTCACTGCTTTTTATTGAAGGCAGGAACTTGCCAGGACGTCAAGGCTGTCTTCTGCACTTTTGAAGAAGTGCCATGCTGTCTGTAATCCCCAAAGGCTGGTGACAGGAGGGTAGCAGGCACAGCCCCACCAGGTATCTCCTGTTCTCTGTGCCCCGCGTGCGGGAACCGAGGCTGGGCTCCACTTCAGCACGTGCCCTTCTCTCTCCATAACAAAGAGTCACTTTTTATTCCTGTGTGCCAGGCTTCTTTCCTTCTGCCTTCATCCTCATGCTTTCCATCTGTCCTTCTGCCTAGCCATCCTTCCTCACAAATTCACAAATCTTTCCTTCCCAAATTTTGGCTGAGCCTCCCTGTCTTTGTGTTGGGTGCTTTGTGAAGGCTCGTGCTAATACCTGGCCAGGATGAAAGCCTGACCTCTTGCAGGACCAAATGAGGCAGCATTTTTTTTTTACATGTTGGCCAGAGGATGGACTCCATGGATATGTATCTCCCAGATATCCCAGGGCTTTTCCTGGGGCTCAGTGTGTGCTCTGAAAGCTGCTTGTAGGAGAAAGACAGCTCCATGTGGTGCATTAAATGGGTGTTGTTTCACATGCCTCAAAGTGAGGAAGAGTGCTGGTAGTGAAAAAGTCCAATCACAAAGGAATATTTCTTGGTTATTCAATTTGTGCAATATCTTATTAGAGGGGAAAACCAACTGTTATCTGCCCAGGAAAGGTTAATATAATAATAAGCAGATACTGACTTCTATTGAGATGAACATGATGATTTATTGACCCGAGAGGCAAATATGCAGTGAAGCAAAGCCAGGGTCAATATTCACCAGGAGAAGAATAAATTCTTGCATTTTCTACAATGGCGAGACCACACACATTGGTGTCACCAAAACACACTGGTGTTGGTAGTTGCCTCTCCAGTGAGACAACTAAATATGGTAGACTTCCAGCAGGTATTTCACCTTGTTTCTTTAGAGAAAATGTCAATTTAGAAGTGCTCCCTTTGGATGTTTTTTGTCCTTGAAAACACTTCATGAAGTATTTAAAAGTACTTTCGTAAAAGCCAACCAAACAATAAAAGCAGCTCCCAAGGGTCGCAGTAGTTTTGGATTGCCAGATGTATTTCTTGAACAAATGATATAATTTTATTGCATTTTATTTTGCTTTATTAGAGAAATCCTCGGCTTTCAGCTTCTAAGCCTGGCAGCTCCCAGCCTGATCAGAGATGTTTCTGCACACGTTTTCATTTCGACTGCAAGCCCGTTTGTCATTTCTGAAATGCCTCAACTCAGAAATGTCAAGCATCTCTTGTAGTCAGCATGGAGAAAGGCAGCTCAGAATGCTGGCACCTGCTGCAGGGAGCAGCGTCCTGCTGCGATGGACCACACAGCCATGGATGTGGGGGATTTTTTGGGAGCAGGGAGGTGCAGCACACGGGGATAACTGGTGCTTGGTGGGGCTGTGGTGGGTATCACCCTCTACAAGAAATGTTTGATGAGCTCTCTGCTCTGCCAGAGCTGGTGGTGCCCAAAAGCTGATCCTGGGAGATGGTCCCTGTCAGCTGCTCCTCCTGGGTGAGAAACACAAATCCCTGTCTTGTAACGTGCCGAGGGGATGGGCATGGCAGGAATTGTAAACACACCCGGTGGGAAGAGGGAGAGGAATTGCACTTTTCCAACTTGAACAAAGTGACATGAACAGGGATATTATTTTAGAAAGTTTATCTCTTTTGTATCTATGGTGACAAGATCTTTATCGGGGTAAGACAGACTCCCCGGCTGTCTGCTCCTTGTTATCTCAGGGTAGGATGACAGTCTAAGTGTCACGTCTAGAAATGTTATCTCTCCTTTATTATTTCACTTGTGAGGGGCTAACTGGAGTGTTATCAGGGTGTTTACAATCAAAACACGTGCAGCTCAAGTGATAAAAGGGAGAACAGACATCTGATCTCCAAGGATATGAAGACAATGCAGCCTTGAGCAGGAGGAGATGGATCTTATTATTGAAAATGGTTTGGCAGGCTGGGAATGGACAAACAAATTCAGATCATAAGCTTGAGAGATGGGCTGGGGGAGAGGCTCACACTCAAACTCCTGCAGAAAATGGAAAAGTGATTGTATCAACAGCAGTCTTGGCTGAAAGAGAAATATTTTCCAATAAAACTTTTATGATTTTTTTTATTTCTGTACTCTCTTCTCACTTGGAGTGTGATGTGGAAAGCTGTCAGGACCAGCGAGTAGAGCAGAGTTGCTCTAAGCCAGTCAGGATCTGAGGAAGCTTAGCCAGGCTTGGAGGGAGGAGAGCAGAGAACTGCCAAGGCCACTGCTCAGGGAGTTCATTTCGATTAATTCCTTATCTTGCCTGGGTCAGTGCTGTGTTAATTTAGAGAGTGCACAGGCACAGGGTTAGTGGTGACCATAAACCTTATCCATGATCTCTTTAGGGACAAGGAAGCTAAATCCCTGAAGGGCTTAGGGATCTGACCCTGGGATGCTCGTGCTGCTGGTAATTGAGAGCAGTTCAAAGACGTCCCAGACATCAGATCCTCATTAACCTACAGCAGGAGCAAACCAGGTGCCAAATGGTGTCAGGTTGTTTATCTAACATGAATAATCCTCAGTAATTAAAAATAGGGTTGTGCAATGCTCCATCCAAATCCAGGCCTGACTCCTGGACGTTGTTGGGCTCTTGGCTAGAGTGGGCTGCCTGGGTTTCTCGGGTGTTATGGAGGATATGGCAGGCACATTTTGCACTTCTTCCTTCCTCTCCATGCCAATGGCCTCCAAGCTAAGCTTTGTGGCTCCTATCCCACAAAAAAGTTGATTTCCCATCATCTTTCCTCCCTTGTTTGTCTGTCCCTTGTGAGGTGATGGCACACAGAGGTTTATGCCCTCATATGGAGAACGAGCAGAGGGTCTGTGGTGGCCTCTGAGCCAGGAGGGGACCCAAGCTGGAGCACAAATTCCAGCACCAAGGTTCCCTCTCTCCTTCAGCAAGGAGATGGGGAGGGTAGAGGGGATGTAGATGTAGATGAGGGCTGGTGGAAGATGAAAATAGTGGGCTCCTAGTGACATCTGAGCATCTCTGTTGGCCTAGCGAAAAATGGGAATTAAATTCCTGCTAAGTAATTACCAGTAAATTCCTGGTAAGGGGAGGGAATGAACATGAACTTGTGGGCAGTGTTGTTGTGCATGGGCCTGTCTGCTTAGCTCCATATTCCTCTTGCTTTGAGGACCTCCTAAACCAACCTGTTTTCAACCTGAGTGACTCTCACATCCCTCTAAGAACTGACACCACAGGGAGCCCTTCCTCACCTGGGGGGAAAACAAGGCAGCAGCTCCTCTGCCTTGTTTATGAGAAGTAATCTCTGGTGGTGGTTTTCTTGTGTGAAAGCCCAGCTTTGGAGGGCCCCTGGGACCACTTTGTACAGTGACAGTGACCCACTGCTCCCTCCTGCCCTTCATCTCTCACACCTTTAATTGCACTTGTGTTTCTGGAGCGGATGGAATTCATTATCCAGCAAACAATGTCCTTTGCAATATCAGCCTTAATTAACTGCTCCCCTCTGTATTTTCCTGCTCTTATCCTCTCCAAATCTCCGTGCTGAGCCAAGCTGACGGCCCCCCACATGCATCAGTGCCAGCCAGTGAGCCATGACCAGATAAGCTGAAATGGAATTCCTTATCTCTTTTTTACAAGTACATACACATGCACACACAAACACACAAACCTGGAAAAGGTCAAGGTTACTGGGAAGGGAGAAGGCCCTTCAAGACAACAAAACTCCTTCTCTTTTAAAATCTCCATAGCAACTGGATGGAGCATCATGGGATGTCGAGATGAGAGAGGACTATTCTTCCCCTCCAACACTCTTTCCACTTCATTAGACTCTTTATCAAGTATCTCTGCACTGGGCTGAGTATATTTCTTTGTGTTGGGGAGCAGTGCAGAGGACTCAAAAGCATCCTGACCTTTTCAGTGGGACTTTGGGAGTTCCTTGTGGGAGTTGCATCCTCTTCCCCTGCCTTCCTCCCCCACAGCCCCCTTGTCTCTAGTTCACATGACCTTCTCATCAGAAACCCTGTGCCTGGTGAGGTATGAAGGGTTTCTTTAGAAGGAGAAAGGAGCAGGGAAAAAGAAGAGAAGAGTATGAGAATGTCCTTCGCTGGCTCTGGAGGTGTCAAGACCCCGGCTGTCAGAGCTGTGCATCTGCAGGGAAGATTAATGAGTCTGCTTAGAGGAAATCCAAATAAAATAGAGCAGAATAAATACCAAGTGACTGTGTGGGTGATGAGGGGAAGGGTGAGGAAGGAGCAAGGGAGTGTGACAGGGCAGAAGTAGATATTCCTCAGTCTGCTAAGTGTTTGAATTCCCCATGGAGGAGTGAGTTAGCACAGGAAAGATCTTTGGATTTAGTCCTGTGGTCCTCAAGTGCCAGGGCTGTGTGTGGGTCTGTGAGAGCTTATAAAGCACTGGTTGTTCTGAGGCACAAACACCGTGTATTTTTATCTCCCCTTCCCTAGGAAAGCATTCACCGTGGAGAAGAAATTTGTGTTCAGCTTCTCAACCCTTGGCCTGCATTGTCTCAAGGAGCTTTGAACTGCTCTGCAGCTGGGAGCACTGGCTGTTCTCAGGAAACATCAGTGCCTGGCTGTGTTGGGCAGCGGCTTGGAGTGTGGGGACGAAGGGATTTAAACCTTCCTATGGATCCAAAGCAGGGTGGGCAGCAGGAAAGGGATTGGGATTCTGCCCCTCTGCCCCTGTGCTCAGGTGAGACCCCACCTGCAGAGCTGCCCCAGCCCTGGGGCCCAGCACAGGAAGGTCCTGGAGCTGCTGGGGAGAGTCCAGAGGAGGCAGCAGGGTGAGCAGAGGGATGGAGCAGCTCTGCTGGGAGGAAAGGCTGGGAGAGCTGGGATTGTTCAGCCTGGAAGAGAGAAGCTCTGGATGATCTAATGGTGGCTTTCCAGTGCCTGAAGGCACAAGAAAGATGGAGACTATTTCCTAGGGCCTGGACTGACAGGACAAGGAGGAATGGCTTCAAACTGACAGAGAGTAGGTTTAGACTAAATATAAAAAAGAAATCCTTCCCTGTGAGGGTGGGGAGGCCCTGGCACAGGGTGCCCAGAGAAGCTGTGGCTGCCCCTGGATCCCTGGAAGTGTCCAAGGCCAGGTTGGACAGGGCTTGGAGCAACTGGGACAGTGGAAGGTGTCCCTGACCCTGGTAGGTGGATGGAATTGGATGGTCTCTCAGGTGCCTTCCAAACCAGGCTATCCTCTGATTCCATGATCCAATGGTGTTATCCCACAGGAGAAACTGGACCTTGGAGCTGACCTTCCTGGGGGAACTGTGACTTTGCTTTGGAATTGTTGCTACTTTTAGCTTTTAATCCTCTGGGTTTTCACTTCTTCCAAGGAGCCCTGTCTGACAGTCTGCAGGTGAATTTGAACAGACTTCACACCACGAGCACCCAGCTGAGCATCTTTCCCCACCAGCTCAGGGTCTGCAACTCAGAATGTTTGAATCCACATGAATCAGACAAGGAGAGATGCTTGTTACCATGGCCAGAGTCGATTCAAAAGCTGCTTGTAAAAAGCATTGAGGCTGGACATGCTTGGACTGTGTGCTCCTGAGCTGTAAGATTTACATAGGTGTTTTAGGAAAAAAAAAAAAAAAAAAAAATCTCTTCACTTCCAGTAGAAGTCAGGCTATGAATATCCCAGTCCCACTGTTCCAATCCTCATGGGAGTAATTTTCAAGTGGGAAATCCCATTAAGTCATAAAGAGCTCTTAAGTAGTTCCCGCTGATGAATTTGTGGCACTCTGCAAGTCCCATAATTCCCAATATCCAGATGAGGAAACTGAGGTTAAGTGACTTAGCCAAGGTCATGTAGCAAATCAATAACCACTCCAGCCCCTCTGCTGTTCACTCCATGTGTCTCTGCTGTCAGCAAAGGGGATCAAT
The DNA here is from genome assembly GCA_013397555.1 of Urocynchramus pylzowi. Taxonomy (NCBI): domain Eukaryota; kingdom Metazoa; phylum Chordata; class Aves; order Passeriformes; family Fringillidae; genus Urocynchramus; species Urocynchramus pylzowi. The sequence goes on from VZRH01007148.1 coordinate 92,536, forward strand.
CCTCCCTGCCACTGCCCCAGCCCCAGCAATGGACACCCAGGCTTTGAAATGTTGGATTAAGTGGAAAAAAAGAGGCCCATCTTCGTTCAGAGAGCTGGGCTGGGGGAGCAGTCATGGGGCTCCTTCACCCTCCTTGCACCCACAGGTGCCTGAGTGGAGACATCCCCTGATTCCTGCTGCTCCCTGGAAGGAGCTGGAATTCCCACTGCTGGCACAAACTTCACCTCATGAAGTCTGGGGTTTGGGGCAGGAGCATCTTTGGTGTGGTGACAGAAAATTGCCTCATGCAAGAGCTGCTGGCTGTGATGAGGGTGAGTCTCTGCCAGCCTCTGTGGGAGACTGTTCTTCCTCTTTCCCACTGCTCAACTCTCCCCTTCCATGTTTCAGCTTCCTCTACTCACTTCTTGAGCTCATGGAGGGGAATGTACCAAGAGTTTGGGGGTATTCCAGGAATGAGGATCTGTGTATTCAGTCTAAGCTTGCTTTCTACAGATGGCAGGTCCCAAGAAAAAGGGTTGTTTTTCCTGGGATCAGGCAGACTCTAATTCTGGGACTCTTAGGTTACTTATTCCAGTTCAGCTGTTTGTTGTCTTCATCAAGGAATCCCAGAATGGTGTGGGTTGGGAGGGACTGTACAGCCCATCCAGTTCCACCTGCAGGGACACCTTCCACTGTCCCAGGTTGCTCCAAGCCCTGTCCAACCTGGCCTTGGACACTTCCAGGGATTCAGGGGCAGCCACAGCTTCTCTAGGCAACCTGTGCCAGGGCCTCAGCACCCTCAGAGGGAAAGATTTCTCTTGTCTATCCAATCTAAATCTACTGTCTCTTCAGTTTAAGACCATTGCCCCTTTATCTCTTGCTCCCAGCCCTCAGGAGTCACACAGGAATGGGAGATGCTGGATGAAGGCATCTTCCATTTCCCAAGCAGGTGTTTCTGCCCCTCACAGTGCCGTGCTTCCCTGTTCTTCAGCTTTTCTGCAGCTAATTCAGAGCTATTTGAATTCCTGGTTCTGTTCCTGCTGCTGTGATAGCTGCTGCTTGGCTGCCAGGCTGTGCTCCCTCTCCCAGGTAAGAGGGACAAAAGCACAGGGAGTGAACACAACTGGAATTTTGGGATTGAGCCACTGACACCTGGTTTTCCCGTGCTTCCTGGAGTGCCTCCCCCAGCCCTGCTGGATGCTCCCCACAGAGGCTGGGCCTGAGAGCTTCATGAGAAGTTGTTCTCCATGCCAGGCTCCTTCCTACTTTGCTGTAAGGTCTCTGAAGGGTGGCATGTGCTTCATTTCTGTCTCCTTCTTCCTCCTGATCAGCACTTCTCCAGGTGTTTGGCCCTTGCCAGACCTCTGGCATTCCTACTCCTGCCCAGCTTAACCTGCAGGAAAGGCACTCTTGGGAAGGTTGCAGGTGGAATGGTCAGGAGGAAGGTCAGCACCCTCCTGCACTATCTCTCATGGATTTACAGCTTTCCAGCTCCTCCAGGAATGCCCTGACCTCATCCAGAGAGCTGCTCTGTGTCACAGCCCCAGTGCTGAGCTGGCCCTGCTGGTGCCTTTCCCAGCACGGAGAGGGCACTGGCACTGGGATGATGGATGAGGGCTTCTGCAGGGGAGAGCTTGGTCCTGGAGCTTCTGGAGGCTCTCCAAGCCTGGCTTTGCAGTTGGCCAAGTGTTTCATTTGTTTTGATGCTTTTCATGTCTTTGGGCAGTTTGCTGTGTTTATTTTGGGGGGAAGGTCAGCACTCCCAGCTGATGCTGGGAGAATGCTCTGGGAGAGAAGCATCCCTGGAGACAGCCCTCCTTTCAGCAGCACATGGCAAAGCTCTGAGACTTCCCTTTCAGTGGGAGGCACAGGAGATATTTTGGACTGCAAGCTGTGGCTTTAAAAAAACCCACCCAGTAGTGATTTGAGGTTTTCTTCTTGAAGCCTTCCTGACTTTGAACAAAAATTGCATCTGTTTTGGTAAGCAGGCTACCAGCAAGCCAGACCAGTTCCTGGGATTACTGTGACCACAGGTATAGCTGTTTCTTTTCCATATGGGATGACTTAGGCCCCTGTTCCCTGCCATTGTGTGGCTGGGTTTTACCTTCCTCCACGTCGTGGCATTTTGGAAAGAGCTGCTTGTTTTACAGAGCAGCTGTGTTGTCTTAGTGCAGCTGTAACGTGTGTTTGTCTTGGGGCACAGCAGGACTAGGAAGAGGTTTTATTAGATCATTCCCAAGTCCCAATAATCTCTGAGTCTCTCAGATGTGTGGCTGTCAGCTGTGCTGCTCTTGCTCCGTGGGACGGGGCTGGAAGCTGAAGATGGGAAATCACTTGTGTGTGATCCTTTATCTGCTTCATCTCACAGCTACTGCTCCCCTCCTGGCTGTTTGTAGCAGCCAGAGAGGACCTAATTCTTGTATCCCAGACTTTAAACCACAGCCTAACAGCCTCCAAGGGATCCTCCCTGCCTGGGGTGTTGCTTGTAGGACTGCTGGTGGCTCTGCAGCCTGGATGCCAAGGAGCATTCCCACCCCATCACCACTGACTGCCAGCACCGGGATCACGGTAAGGCTGCTGCTCCCTGCCTCCAGAGTGTGTTCTGTGTGTGTCCTGCTGCCAGAGCTGGAGTTTGCTGCTTGCTTTTCCTCTCCCCAGTCAGAGTCTCCTCGGTCCCCTGTGTTTGGATGGGTGCTCTCTGACTGGGGTGAATTCCCCCGGTGCTAGCAAATGTTTTATGTCATTGCTGCACTACCCCTGCCTAGCACCTCATCCTGTGGTGGGCACATTTCTGGATCAGAGATATCTGTTGCTCTCAGAATGGTTTCCTTTTCCTGCAGTGCATTCCCAGTATATATTGCTACTGTCACATATTGCTGTACTGCTCTCCTCTCACCCAGTGCTGGCTGCAGAGTGCTTGAGAGACATCCCACTCCTTAAACACCATTTGAGGTTTTCTCTGGCAGAGATAATGTGGGGATCATGCAGGTCACTCCCTCTTTCAATTCCTTGTGTGTATCAGCTGTAAATTCATCTCCTGCAGCTTTTGCACCACGGCTCCATGAATGAACTTGTATTTTAGGCTTGTGTAGCATCTCCTGTGCTGACTGTACCACTTTTATTTCAGTCTGTGCTTTTCCCTTGGCATACATCTTAGAACTCCCATTGTCCTCGTGCTGTTGTGACTGGTGGAGTCCTTTTAATTTGTCTGTATTTTGCTGCATCTTTGTTTCCTTCCTCTCAGAGCATCGGGGAGGTCTTTGTTGTCCAGCACGATCACGGCTGCTATGTGTCACCATGCCTTTGCTTGCTTGCTTGCTTGGGAGCTGCTGGTTTCCTAAAACTCAGCCTGGAAAGGGATGCAAATCACATCCTTGGGCTGCTCTGATCCATGTTCTCAGTAAACGTGCATTACTGTGTTGTCCCAGCAGCTTCTTGTCCCTTTGTTTGGCTGCTTTTAACAATTCTTACAGAGTTTAGGGGAATACACAGGGGTTTTCTCCTTCCTCAGTTCTTTCATACAATTCTCTATTCAGGGAATTTCCTGCTGCTTTTTACTTAATTGTGGTTTTTTTTCTGTTGTTCCCAAAGGCCACCCAGGGAGTTGGACATCATGGAGCTGGACACACACCAGGGTAGGTAATGGATGTGACCCCCAAAATTGGAAAAGCCACCATGAAAAGTCTGACTCAGCCTGAAGGCTCTGGACTAGAGGAGGGAGACTTTCCCAATCAGGGGCAAACCAGGCAAGCTGTATTTTCTGATTCACCCCAGAGAGCTGCTCCTGGCCTGGCTTAGAGCAGTGTCCTGCATTTTTTTCTCCCTCTGTGCCAGCTCATGTCTTTGCTCTCACATAGGATCCTTGAGTGCTTTCCCTGAGCTTCTGCCTGAGCCAACTTTGCTCAGACTCCAGCATATCCTGCATCTTGGTGGCATTTCCTGGGGCTTTGGCATCTTTTGTGCCTGGAACAGGCAAAGCAAAGGGTCCCTCTTTGCAGCTTTGCTCCCTGTGGTGCCTCATTGTGCTGTTTAGCAGCGGGAAGGAGCATTTTCCCTCAAGTCTGCAGGGACAGAGAGGGGCACCTTTAGTATTTGATGTTCCTGTGGGTCAGAGATGTCTTTGTGGAGGGTGTCAGGGGGTTTTCCTCAGCTTGCTGCTGGTGTGCTGTGCTGTGCTGCTCTTGGAACACAGCGCAGGCTTTCCCCAGCAGCATTTGCCGGCGCTTTGTTCTCTCCCTGATCCAGCCCCTCGGGTAATTGCCCAGTTTCCCCACAGCGAGCTGAAGAGGCTCTTATTGCTGAGCACAGCCCCTTTCATTGCTGCTGCTCAGGGCCAGGCTTTGGGATTCAGCCCTAGCAGTGCCTCCCCCTCTTTCTTTGGGTTTCTTCCTTGCCACGTTCACACCTTTCCACTTTCATGTACCTGCAGGAGCCGACTTGCTTCTGACACCGAGTTCAGTCTCCAAACATAAAAGAAGAGAAAGTCAGGACAGAAAGGCATAGGAGCTTTCTTCTTCCTCCACACCTGCTGTTCCCGGTCGTCAGGCACTTCCAAAGAGGAGAGTTCTCCAAGTTCCCAGTCATTACCCTTTACATAAGCATAATATAGTGCTGCACTTCCTACAGGGAAGCTATCTATTGTAGCAATCTGTAAAACAAAAGCTGGATTGCTCCTTCTCCCATTGCTCCCAGAATCAAAAAGCTGCCTGCTGTTCCTCAAATGGGAAGGCTGAAAGCCTTCATCAGAGGGTAGTTCATTTTTACACGACATTTTTACACTCAAGCAAAACTGAAAGCAAGGCATAATTTGAAACAGCCACGCTCGCCGTTAGAGCAGAACCACACAAATAAAATGCCTGGGATGATGGAGTTGAATACGTGGCAGTCAGAAAAATGACAGTTTGCAGGGAACCAGGAAAACTAGATGGATGAATGGGAATTAGTGAGGAGCAGACTTCCAAGGCAGACAAATCAAATTGAGAGCGTGGATCATTAGATTCAAAGGAAGCAGGTAAGGAGTGCACTAAATTGTACCTTAAACAACAAACCAAGGGCCCCAGCCTCCAGGGAGAGTGGATGGAACAGGGGCTTGGGATATGAGAGTGGCTCCCAGGTGTGTCCTGGCCACTGGGCATTGTGACCTCGCCCAGCTCACCGTGTGTCCTTTGCATCAGCTTCTGTGCTGTGGGGCGTGGCAGGCACTGGGCATAAAGGATGCTTTGAAGATCTGCAGATGTGCCCAGCTCCAGAGGAGACAGCTGAAGGCTTCCTGGATGGCCTGTCCTGGCACCTGTCACCTTCCAGGGTTATCACTGATATCCATTGTATGGAGCTGGTTCTTTGCCTGGTTTTTTTTCCCAGAAGATGAAGGGATATACAAGGAGAGAAATTACTGAGTTGTTGAATTTTTAAAAATTAACTGTGCGTGATTATACCCAAGGAAGTGGGGTGGAAGAAATACACTTCACATACAGCAGCTCTTTGCAGATGTGAGAAAATGTGGCATGGTTCAGACCTACCTGGAAACAGCTGAGCTGGGGGAATTTGTGTATTTTAAAAATAAAGTTCATGTTTTTCTTGGACAAACTTTGAGGTCACTGTAACACAGAACTGAAGGTCACAATTCTTAAGAAGATTATGAAATGCCCCAGATGCTCAGTGTGATAGTCTAGACAAGGCAGCCGAGGGAGAGATGCTGAAGGAAGTTCCTTGGATTGGTACAGGAAAGAAAAGCCCTCAGGATGGAAAACTCCACACAGAGCTTCCCTTGGTGCTTCTGCCTGGACACTCCTGCAGAGACTGGTCCCACCTGAGTCCTGCTCAAGGATAAAACTCATGGTCACAGGGGAACCACTCCCACTGGAATCCCATCTGGATGGTTCTCCCATTTCTGCTGAGGTGGAAATGTCACTGGATCTCACAGAGACACATGAATGGAATGATAAGGAAAGTTCTCCAGCAGGAGCTGAAAAGCACCAGCCTTGCTGGGAGTATAAGGCAACACATGCTTTACAAAAGCAAAATTGATCTGATCATTCCCATAAGAACCACAGAATCATAAAATCATGGAATGGTTTGGGTTGGAAGGGACCTTAAAGTTCAGCCCATTCCCTGCCATGGGCAGGGACACCTTCCACTAGCCCAGGTTGCTCCAAGCACTGTCCAAGCTGGCCTTGGACACTTTCAGGGATGGAGCAGCCACAGCTTCTTTGGGCAACCTGTGCCAGGGCCATATTATAAACCTGATTTAGTGCTGTGTAATTGAGGGAAAGGCACCCCCTGTTGTCCCAGGTTATCCATCATTATCCCAGGTTTAGCCACTTGAACCTGTTACTGAGCAGCACTGATCTGAACATGGCTGTTGCGAGGATTCTTCTCCTCTTAATTCCTTAACTAATAGTCTCTTTATTTTATCAAAGACTTTATTGTTGAAGATGTTCAGCATGTCCAGAGATTTTCCATTCCCTTGGCAGCCTCCCACATTTCAGTCTGGGAGGTGAGTTTTGGGCTGCCATCAATCCCATCCCAATTTGCTTGCCATGGACGGTGTTCCCCTGCTGGTCTAGTTGGCCAGCCTGGGATGTGGTTCCTTCCAGCAGCTCTTAAGAAAACCCTTGTACATACTTTCCTTTATTTTTTCCCCTTTTTCCTTTTAGCTTTGGTTATTTGCAGCAGGCTCTGTGGCAGCTGTAAATGTTAGTTAAAGCCTTATTGATGCCCGGTGTTTTCCAGCCGCCTGGTTCAGCAGTTTATTTGGGTCTCCGGTGATGTTTAGAGATGCATTTCCTCTCATCTCTCCCAGCAATATTTTACTGTTTGCTCATTTGCTTGATGTCAGTTTGCTGCTGGGTTTTGGAAGAGCTTTGCAGTGCATTATCTTGTGAGTTAATCCTGACCTGCTTCCTTGGCTCCAGCAGCTGCCCTGGCACGTCCTGAACCGGACGCTGCCGCTGTCAGGAATTTTCTGCCAGGTTTTTGCTGTCAATATTTTTGGCCATTGCTCTGTGTCATTCATGTCTGGATTAAGCTCTCCTGTGATATCCCTGTGAGGGCAAGATGAGATGTGTCACTGCCCAAGGGATCAGCCTTGGTGCTGTTGGGGAGGTTCCTGAGGGCTGGAGAAGGTCCAACCCACGGGGTCTGTCCGGGATGGTTCTTGCTACGAATCCACATTCTGTGATTTTTGAGCTGTCCTAGGAGACTGCTTCACCTTTTTCAGGATGATTTAAGAGGATGTGCTCTTCAGGATTCCCACTCGAGTGTTATTTATTAGTTTTGTAGCGTCTTCCAGGCTGCTTTCTTCAGGGTAGTGTTGATTCCTTGGGGACAAAGGAAACAAAGGCAGGAAAACACTCGCAGGAGGGATAAAACAGGAGTCTGACTGATATCTTCTCTCTCTCTCCACGGTGTTTTTTCACAGATCAAAAATCAATTAAGGGCGAATTTCACTGGGAACTCTTTAAACAATGTGATATTTCATTAGAGATTATTGCAGGCTCTTTAACATTTGCAGTCCAGGTGTGAATTACAAAATTAGCCAGATTCCTTTAACGATTTCCTCCGAGGTAACATTCCTCCAAGCACCCTGTGCCTGGAGCAAGCTGTGCAGCTGCTGCTGCTGGAGAAGGGTGTTTATTACCTCCCCCCACATCCTGATGGAGACACAAGACTGGAGGAATGGTTTTGATTGTGACAGCAGCCTGGCTGGGCACAGGGCTGTGGCCTGGAAGATGAGAACTGAAGGAAATAAGAGTGGAATGTTGTAGGAGAGGTAGAGAAGGGCTTTGAGATGAGCAGAGTGGGGTTTTTTTCCCAATCCCTTCTTGAGCTGTTACCAGCACAAGCTTGTGCTTTTGTGAGACTTCCCTATGGCTTTCCAGCTCCTTCCCTTGTTCCTGGATCTGCCCCTGCTGCCATCTAAACCCCGTAACACTGAGACAGAAACACTCTGGAGGTGCCAGTGAGCTTTCACTGGCATCTGGATTCCTTGGGACACGTCACTCCTTCCAAACCCTTCCTTCTTCTTTGTGCCTCCTGAAGGCACAGTGAGGTCAGCAGTGTGAGTTCCTCTGCTCCAGTGCAACTCCCTCTCCATCATTAATCCTGCCTGGAACTTGCCCTTTTCAGTGCCCATTCCCTCCCTCGTCCATCTTGCCTTATTCACAGCCCGGTTATTGATCCTTATTTGGGGCTCATCTGTCTCAGTGAGCTCGGGGAGCCACCCCTGGGAGGGAGGGGAGCACCTTTCATTGCTTTCAGGGTGCTGTAGTTGGCTGGGAGGGAAATAGGTGAGTTTTGGGATGCACCACTGCAGGTTGGATCCAGCGGTTGCATTTCCCGAGCGCCGACTGCTCTCCCCACCTGAGCACCTGCTTTTCTTGGAGATGCTGCTTTTCCCTGTACGTTTTCCTTTCCTCTTCTCCTAAAACCACCACAGCTGCAACAGCCCCATGACAGCAGCTCAGCCTCTCCTCCCTCTCCCTTGAAGTCAGTAGGACCAGGATTGGTGCTCAGGGCTGCCTGCAGAACCCCGTACATCCATGTTTGTCCCACTCTGCCCCCCTTCTCCCATTTCTTGTCCCCTCACCTCAGCTTTGCCTACATTCTTCTCTCTCTGCACAGCTCTGCCCTGCCCCAGGAGATGATGGAAGGTTCCTTTGCTCACTGCAGTGATGAAAGGCAGCTGATAAAACCCCACCCTCTGCACTGACCGTAATTGCTTTCCTGGAGAACAGGAGGGAGAGGCAAATAGTTCTGATACTTTCCTTGAATACTCTCTTGGGCCCTAATTATTTTCAGCTTAGGATATTTTCTGTGTCAGGGAAGACTCATCTGTCTAATAATCCTTGCTGGATTTCACTTCCAAGTACTTGCCCAGCCCTGCCTTGAGCCACATGTAAACTTTCCAACCCCCTTTCCTCATAATCATCTTCCCTGATTTGCTGTGGATCTCTTTGATTGCTCCCCTCTAATGCTCCTTGTTTTGGGTCTGGACAAGGTGATTAAGGAGCAATTGTGTACCTGAAGGGAGGTTGTGGCCAGGTGAGGTCGGGCTCTGCTCCCAGGCAGTGACAGGAAAAGAGGAAATGGCCTTGAGCTGTGCCAGGTTCCACACCAGGAGGAATTTCTTCATGGAAAAGGTTGTTAAACATTGGAAGGGGCTGCCCAGAGAGGTTTGGAGTCCCCAGCTCCCCTGGAGGTGTCCAAGGAACTCTGGGATGTGGCACTCAGAGCTCTGGGCTGGGTGACAAGGTGGGAATCCATCACAGCTTGGCCTCCATGGTCTTGGAGGACTTTTCCAACCTCAGTGATCCTGGGATGCTGTAATCCTCCCCCACTCCTCCAGTGACTCAAGATTTTTGAATCCCCCTCAGCTGCCTCTTTTCTAGGCTGCACCATCCCAATCCATTGGGTTGCTCTTCATGGAAAAGCCATTCCAGACCTTACAAAGTTCTTGCTGTCCTTCCAGGAACCTTTCCTTCTGAATTCCTCCTGCTTTGCACTGCTGGAGCCATGCAGGGACACATCCACATAGCTCACCTGGAGAGTTTTGGGGTACTTGGTGTTGCTTGAAGGAGCTGCATGTTTTGGAGGAGCTGGCCCTTACTCATGAAGGTTTTTATTGCATGAACCTTTTCAGCAAAATGCCATTTATTATGGATCCTGAAAGCAGAGCACTCTCTGCAGCTACCAATTACAATCCTGGCTGCATCTTACTTGAATGGTGTTTACTATTTAGTAGCATATGAAAATGCATTTTGGGAGGCATCATTCATTTCATTTGTAGTGGCTAACATTATCCCTAATGCTGGGGGAAATTAAAAATGCTTCCTGCTTAGAAGCAATGAGTTGAAATGAAAATGTGCTGTGTGCTGGTCCATGGCAACATCACTGAAATGTCTGGACGTGGTGCCAGGTGCTGCTCTGTGAGTTCAGCTGTGCCCAGAACGACCTGGTGTGTCTTTGGTGGCCTTTGAGATGGGAGAGCTGAGTGACCAAGCAGGGTCTGCTCTGGGGAATCTGCTGAAACTGCTCAGTACATCCAATGTTTACACAGATAATTTAGGTCAGGAGGGCTGATGGGGTCATGTGGGCACAGCTGTGTGCCCTGTCCTGGGGCCCTGAGTGCAAGAGAGACCTGGAGGGGCTGGAGCGTGTCCAGAGAAGGGAACGGAGCTGGGAAGGGGCTGGAGCACCAGGAGGGGCTGAGGGAGCTGGAAAGGGGCTCAGCCTGGAGAAAAGGAGGCTCAGGGGGGACCTTGTGGCTCTGCACAACTCCTGACAGGAGGGGACAGCCGGGGGGGTCGGGCTCTGCTCCCAGGGAACAGGGACAGGATGGGAAGGAATGGCCTCAAGCTGTGCCAGGGGAGGTTCAGGTGGGACATCAGGAGGAATTTCTCATGGAAAGGATGTCCAGGCATTGGAAGGGGCTGCCCAGGGAGGTTTGGAGTTGCCATCCCTGCAGGTGTCCAAGGAATGCCTGGATGTTGCACTCAGTGCTCTGGGCTGGGTGACAAGGTGGGGGTCAGGCACAGGTTGGACTTGATGGTCTTGGAGGGCTTTTCCAGCCTTAACAATTCCATGATGTGCCATTTATTCTCTTCACCTCTTGGAAGTCCAACAAAGTGCAAGGGGTAAAGGCTCAGGGGGATTTGGTTTTGGGAGCTGTGGTTTCATGACTTGGAAATCTCTGGTTAACCCTGTCAGGAGCACTGGCTTCAGACCAGCTGCTGGAATGCTGTTCCACCTCTGCTGAATTATCCAGATCTCATGGAATACTTTATATTGGCTGAGGAAAAGGAAAAAAACCAACATAAAACCTGTCCTGACATGGTCTGAGCAGATTTGGGCCAGCAGTGAGAGCCTGAACTGGGCCAGTACCTTGTGTCCCCTACAAGGGGCACTGGGACAGGATTGACAATTCCATCCATGATGCCTGTGCGTGCTTCCCTGTGCCTGTGTTTGTATTTTCACCTTCCTGACAGGAACGTGCACAAGTAGATAAAAACCTGCTCTAGTGGATTCCAGCATTAAGTCAAGAGACTATTGGATTTTTTTCAAGGGCTCACGCAGCTCTCCTAAAAAGCAGGTTGTAATGTGTTAGTTTGGAGCCCTTTTGTTCAGCCTCAGGTGTTTTCATTCCTTCAAGGTGTTTACTGAAAGCACAAGAAGAAAATGACTCAAGGTGGCATCATGCAAAAAATTCTGTGTTCAGCACAAGAGTGCTACATTTTGGCTTTTCCTCCAGCAGGAGTGGGATACCTTGCCCCTCTTTTCAGTCAAGTGTCAGATTAGAAGAGTAGAAAGTGGAAGAATAACCCCTCTAAATCAAAATCACACTGAAAGAAAACACTGCAGTGCACAATTGTCCTTCTCTGTGTGAGGGAGAGGTGGTAAGAGAAAGTACCATATGTGGCAGGTGTTAGTTGTGTTCTTTGATGCTCTCATGGCATCAGTGAGGATGAAGAGACACAGAAACATGAGCAGAACTTTAAATAATTACTGTAATTGAAATGAATCCATTTCTCTTGTACCTGTTTTTTGCAGCAGCAGTATATTTTTTTCTTCTCTTTCCCCCCTTTTCTTGCTTTGTTTGTTTGTTTGTTTGTTTGTTTGTTTGTTTGTTTGAAGGTGCATATTTTTAAGGGGTCTAGTAAAGGATTTTAATGAATCTCTGGGAAATATTCCTGACTTGGTTTGTAATTCTGAATCCTGAAAGCTGCTTGTCTGGGAAACTCCATAAACCGTTACATTTATTTGAAATCTCTGTCCTGGAGCCTTGCCTTGGTATGGATGATGCATTTAAGCTGAGGGGAGGCAGAACAAGAAGAGCTGACCTCGTGTTTTGCACAACGGATTTTGCAGGCAGAGATTTAATAAGGGGAATTCAATATTTTCTATTCAAGGTACTGTTATCCATATGCCACTTTTCAAAACCTGCATCTCCCTGCAAACATCTCGCTGTGCTTGTAGGCTTGTCTTGAGGTTTGATTTTTGCCTGGAAAGGGAAGGCAGAGTTAAGGTTGTTTATGATGTTTAACTCTGACTGCAGCATCTCATTTGTTGCCTTGACTTGTTCAGGGGGTTTTCAGCACCACCTCATTACTGAATCTTCTGCTTTTCTACATGCACTGCTCTTCCAAGGTCTCCTTTAGAGACATTTCTGGTGCCTTCACCTGGGCACTGATGGGCTGGGAGAGCTGGGGGTGCTCAGCCTTCCTTGAGAAGGCTCCAAGGAGAACTGGGAGTTCCCCTTCCAGTGCCCAAAGAGGCTCCAGGAGAGCTGGAGAGGGACTTTGGGCAAGGGGTGGAGTGACAGGACAAGGGGGAATGGCTTCCAGAGATGGGATATGGGGAAGGAATTGTTCCCTGTGAGGGTGCTGAGGCCCTGGCCCAGGGTGCCCAGAGAAGCTGTGGCTGCCCCTGGATCCCTGGGAGTGCCCAAGGCCAGGCTGGGGCCTGAGACAGTGGAAGGTGGAATGGGATGAGTGTCAGGTTCCTTCCAGCCCAAGCCATTCTGGGGTTCTGTGTGTATGCGAACCAAAATTCTGCTCCATTTCACCCCAAAGAGCACATTAAAGCTCTCACAAGTGCAGCTGAAATAGAGAGCTTGTGGATGAGATTAAAAACATTTCAGCAGATCCTGCACCATCCTAGTCCTGACCTCCAGAGGGGAGAGCCTTGGTCTGGTGCTCCCCATGACAGGCTGAGCAATGGGATGTGCAGCCAGCACCAGCAGCCAGGAATGCCCTGTTTAGTCCTCAGGGATGCCATTTGTTCCTCTGTTCAGGCCTTGCTTCCCTCCATTGTTTAAATGTGGATAATCTCCCTGGTACAGTGGGTATTTGTTGTTGGACTTAGCCAAAGCTCTGGCAAAAGCTTGGGGTGAAGGCAGGAGCAGCTGCTGAGTTGTTCCTCTGATGGATTCACTCAGCCCCCCCTGCCTTGTGCTCTTGTGCCCACTCACCTCTTTATTTTCCTTCCTCTCCCTTCACTGCCATTCCTTTGCTGTCTTTATTCCCTTTCCTTTCACCTTCTCTGTTCCTGGACCTGCCACCCCGATTGAGGAGCCACAATGGAAACTCCCCTGCCCAAACACTGGGGACATTTGGTACTGGGTAGGAGAGGGGCAGCCTACAAAATGCAGGTTATTTTTTATTCCAGGCTTTAACAGCCATCCTGGATGACTGTCAGCTAGAACTTTCTGCTCCTCCTTCCCTTCCTTTAGGTGAAGGGGACAAGTGAGGCCCTGGAGAGTATTCTTGGCTTGTCTGGATGTTGTAGGGAGATCCTTGGAGCAATCATGTAAAAGCACATGGCTTGTGTGAATCCTGCCCTCTGAGCCCCTCTCTGTGTGCAGGACCTGAGCAACACAGGCTGTGAGGGAAGAGCTGCAGCAGGAGCCCTCTGGGATGGGGTGCTGCATATTCACACTGGTATTCACACCCACATTTCTCAGCTCTGGTCACGTGAACACATTAAATATCAGCACAGGCGCCTTTCTAAGAGGTTTCAGCACCTCAGGATTTTGCAGGTGAGTGAAAGCTTCCCTCCCTCCCTGGCTCTCCATAGGGAGCAGCTCCCTGCTGCCGGGTTGCAGCCAGCCCCAGGCTAATTGGGGCTGTCATCAAAAGGAAGGAGTTCAGGCAGGGCTGGGGCTGGAGCCCACAGCTGCCCCTTCCCTTTTGTCCCCCTTCCCCTCCTGCCTTTCCTTTTGCTTCTCTCCCCCCTGCTTCTTTTCCTTTTGGAAAGAAATGCTTTGTTTTGAGGCTATGAATGCAATCGTGCTCCCCTGAGCAGGAGAGGCGTCTCCCAGACTCCAAGTGACTCTGGAGAGGCCGAGGGGCAGGGCTCTGCTGCTGGAGGGGACAGTGTGACACTGCTGGTGGGGTAAGGGCAATGATCCTCAGCATGGAGCATCTCCTCTCCACAGCCAGCCCTCCAGGAAACCTGGTGCAATTCCCAAATCCTCCAGTCTCTGTCTCAGCATCCCTCCACAAAATCTTTGATTCCTCATTTGAAGATGGTCTCTGGTGCCATGCTCAAAACAGGGTGGGTTGCTTTTGTTTGGCCACTGCCACTGGTCCCCAGAGGCATCAAACCTGTGCATTGATCATTTGTATCATTTTGGGAAGCTTTTAGCACTGGGCTGGGCTTTGCTGGTGCCCTGGAGTGGCCAGGGCTGGTTATTCCTCTTTCAGACTCCCTTCTCAACACAGACCAAATGGAAATATATCCTCAGAGCATCCCCAGTTTTGGTAGCACTCCTAACATTCCCTGCTTCTCCTTATTCCAGGGCTGTAGTGATTGTTGAGATGATGGGATTCTGTGTCCTGCCACAGAGCAACCCCTTTCCAGACACCTCTGTCTTCAAGGTTTGTCTGGGACACAGGAAATATCCACTCCCTGATGGCCTTGAGGGGTTGAACTGGAAAAAAAAAAAAACTCCCCACAGATTCCAGATTTTGGGCTCCAACTCTCTTATCTCTAGTGAGATACCCTCCAGACCTTTTAGCTACCAAAGTCATTGGATTTATCCAGATTTTTGGAATGTACCAGGCAGCCACATCAGTACTGTCAGCACTAGCTCAGCTCTCCAGATCACACAGCTCCAGCTCTGCCCAGAGAGAAGCTGTTCCCTATCCCTAATGCCACCTGCCAGTTTGCTTCCCAGGGCTCCTGAGGACCAAGTGTGGTTTCCTGTGCATCCAGCCCAGCACAAAAGGTCGAGGGAGGAAGAGCAAAGAGGGATGACATATGGAGAGGTGTCTCTGAGCTGTGAGAAAGCCAGCAATTCCTTATTGATCCGCTCCAAAGGTGTTTGGAAGCAGCTTTTGGCCGGGGGGCTCTGCTCCAGGGCAGGTGCTGAGTGAGCACTTGTGCATGGAAAATGGGATTTTCATAGGGAGGAGGACAAGGGCAGATCCTGGCCCCGCTTTGCTGTCTCTCAACAAAAAGGGGAGGATTTCACTCAGCCTGGTGCTGACAGCCCTGTTACTGACAGAGTCAGGGGGGTGAGGGAAGCCTGGGCTCAGCAGCAGCTCGGAGCTGTAAGGCTGAGCTTATTCTGGGCACTTAACCCCTCACTGCATCAAATTTACTGAGGGCTGGACTGGGGCAGACTGGGACAGTGCTGCCCACCATTGAAACCACCTCCCAGTTCCACAGGGATGCCCAGAAAGGCTTTTCCCAGCCCAGGGCTGTTCCTTCCAGCCAACAAAATTCATGGCTGGGGAGGGGTCAGGGAGCCAAATGCCACCAATGGGCTGCATAAAGGGCTGGCTGATTTTATGGCCAATAATAACATTTGTAGTTATACAAGCCATGCTAAGATAGGGCTAATCAATTCTCATGCTGCAGGTCAGCAGCTGATTGCTGCAGGGGTCAGCAAGGAATTATTTCCTTGCCATTTACAGCTTTATTTAATTGGCCAAATGCATTAAGGACCTTTTAATTATCTTTTTTCTCTTCCATCCTCTGAAGCATATGGAATTAAGCACTTCCAGAGACAAGGCTCTGCACTGGTAGGGCACCACTGCCTTGTCTGGGAGGGCAAATCGTGATCCCTTTTAAGGCTGGGATTTTGCTGGAAGTTATCAGGGTGGGTTTCATTCCAGGAGGGGATATTTCAGCAGTGCTTCCTGGTAACTCAGAGGAAAATTCATTTGGCTCTTCAAAGCCAATCCTGTGAGCAGGATCTGCTCTGAGTTTGAGTCCAGAGCAGGATGGGAATTTTCCACTGCTGTGCTCATTACACAGGCATAGCAATTTCTGTAATTGTTGATTTTAGCTTCACTTTCAAAACCACAACAAAACCACTGGGAAAAATCCAAATTGAAGAGCTTTGTTTTGAGTCGAGTCGAATTCTTTGCTTTAAATGAAACCTGCAGTTAGGAGCCAATGCAGCACTGGAGGGATCCTGCCAGGGCTGGTTTCGGGGAAAAGCCTGGAGATGCTCTGTGCCCTGGCAGGGACTGTCCTCTTTGCAGGGATTTGTCCAGAAGCATCATTCCCTTTCATCAGGAAAGAGAACAGATTCCCTCCATTTCAGTGAAAAATGCCTTTTCCTCTTCAGAGAGAACCTGCAAAAGAATTTTTCATTTCAGCTGCTTTCCACTGAAAACCTGCTTTTTTTCCAGGGAGGATTTTTAAAAATTAATTTTCTCATTTGATTAAAAAAAAAAAAAAAGAAAAGGCAGGAAATCTGGGCTGTTTAAAATATTCTCTTTAAATTAGAAGCCCCAGTTGCTGCGTGGGACTTTCAGTTGCCCTGGTTTGGGTTGGAGCACCATAATTTTTGATCAAATTTATTCCTTTTTTTTTTTTGTTTGGTTTTTACTGTGTTTTACAAATTGTAGGAATTGCTGACCTTTTGTCTGACTTTTGAGAGGGAAAAGACATAAAAGCTCTCCCCCACTCCTGCAGGACAACAATTCTATTTTAATTTTAGTCCCTGTTTTAACTGAATACATTTATTAGGAAGGAAGGCTCTGACAGGGAAGAGGCTGGCCCTGCCACGTGTGTCCAATCCTGCATTATTTAGTGCAACATCCCTGATTTTCAGCCACTTCCCTCTTTCTGCCTTCTCGAGGCTCTCTGCATATCCAGAAGGATTGTCCCTCTCCTGCTCTCGAGATGAGCTTGCTGGTGGGAAAGGCAACCTCAAGCAAGCTGATGCTGGAGTAGCCATGAGGTGCCTAATGAGGTGATTAGAGTGATTAGGATAATGAGGCACTGATGTGAGATCCTGTGTTATCCCACTGGGACTTCCACCAAGGCACAGGAGTCTGGAGGATGCAGCCAGGTGGGAAAGAGGAGGGTGGGAGCCCAGGCTGTGGTGCTGGGGAGGGAGGGAGGGAAGGAAGGAAGGAAGGAAGGAAGGAAGGAAGGAAGGTAGGTAGGTCTTCCCTGGACCAGGGGATGGGATCCTCTCAAGGCAGTGCCACCATGTGCAGGTCGTGGCTTTCACTCTCCTTATTATTCCTGCTCCTTCAAATCCTGCCCTGAGAGCGAGGACTGGGGTCTTGTGGGGTGCCAGACCCTTCCTGCAAGCTGGGTTAGGTGAGGAGTCTCTGTCTCAGATCTGCAACGGGGAAAAATCCATAGCCAGGGAGGGAAAGGTCCAATGAACCCTGCACCAAGACCACACTGAGGGCAAAATCCATGTTCATTGCCCTTTGTGTATCTCTGCCCAAGGTTTGACTTCAGCCAGGAAGGAAAGGGTTGCAGGCAGCTCGAGGGAGATGAGTTTGGCAGGCGGGAGAGCATTCCAAGGGCATTGTCCTGGCTGAAGGCAAGACCCCGCTGGGCTGCTCCGCTCCAGCGCCTCGCAGGGAGACCTGTCCTTCTGTCCTGGCTTCTGTCCCCACCTGATGTCCCAGCACATCAGCACTCTAGGGCACTTGTCACTCCTTATCTCCGAGGGGGGCTGCTCCTTCCCCCCATGCCCACAGCAGGGGTTGGATTTGGAGGCAGAATTCCCGGGAAGCGGTGGCACTCGCAAGGTCGAGCTGTCACCCTGTGGCTGGCTGAGCTGCTGGGCTGTGTCTCCATCCACAGCAGTCACACCTCTCCTCTTTACCTCTTAAGAGACAGCAATAAATTAATTGGAGATTATTAATTAGATTAATTGTAAAACTTCCATGAATTGCTGCCTTCTAGATCCCAGTCTATAATCATTTGCCTTCCATGACCAATTAGATGGGGCCAGTTAAGGTTTTATCCTTTTTCAATACCAAGAAATCATTATTTTCATTGCTCTAAAACACAGACTGGGCAGAGTTGGGCTCACCTGCTACAACCTGGACTTACAAAAAAAGCCCCAGAAAAATGGTTAATGAATTTCTCCAGTTGTGCTTTGCTGAGCACAAGGGGCTTTAGGGCTGCATTCATTTGCTCTCTGGCCAAAATCTCCTGCGAAAAGCTTTGCTGAACCTGTGGGTGGGGGGATCTTAGCTTGGTTTCATCAGTACCCTCAACTCTGCCCTGATTTTGAATTGAATATTCAAGTTACAACTGAGTTCAGTAGTGCTGGCTGAATGGGGGAGGGGGGAGAGAGAGAGATTCAAACCTGCTCTCCCAACTGGGAAAAAACAATCTGAAACTTTAAAAATGCAAGTCAGTTCTTCATTTTGATGCTGCATAACTGTCTGTGTGGCTGGGAGAAGCAACAGGACTGTAAGTGCAGACAAAACTCTCTATTTCCTCTAATTGTTCCTGTAACTTGATTTGCTTTGGAAATACTTGGTGGATGCTTTCCTTATTTACTGCCTCTCCTCACTGTTATCACTCTCCTTGCCTTGACTGATGAAGCACATTCATAATTTCTCTCCATTTGGTGTGGTCTCAGTTTGTGCAGATAAGGAGCTGCTGGCAAAATGGTTAATATCAATCTAGAGCTGAATGAGTGATTTATGGGGGAGAGGCCGTGGGAAACCAGAGACACACCAGATGAATCTGGGATTTCAAGAGCATGGAGGAAAAGCTGAGCATGGTGAAGTTCTTATTAGATAGGAAAAGGAAGATGTTGGGAGGTGGGAGAAGCCAGTGGGAACGTGTCTTTCCTTGGTCTTTAGACCCTCAAGGCTCTGGTGAAACACTTCCAGGAGAATTTCCAAGTGGCTTAAGGGCTTCACTTGGCCATCCAGGGTTAACTAAGGTGGCACGTGGGGTACAGCATTACCCCCAGCACCCCAATGGACACACACACACACGTGTGTGTGTTTGATCCACATCTGTTGGGATGGCAGGGAATACAGACTGATTCCATGGCATCCTGAGAGGATGCTGCTACCTGGCTCTCCTCAGCATCCCTTTTCCTGCCTTCCACACTGTCAGTTTTCTGCACACCTCAGGATCTTGAAGACTGGATTGCTCCTCCCACCTCCTGCTTCTGGAGGGGGCACAAAGCCTTGCTGGCTTTTCACTCAGGTGTGTTCCTTGCTCAGCTGGTTCTTCTCTTCTTTCCCACCTATTTTCTTAGGACTTCCCGCAGAGCTTGGACACCTGGGCTCAGCTACAGCTCAGAGCTCCTGTCCTCCCTTACCCACATGTGCTGAGGAGGAAAGAAGGCTGTAACAGCTGCTTTAATTTCCTCAGGTCTCCCTTCAGCTGCTGCCTCACAGCTCCAAGGGCTCCCACCTCAATCCAAACTAACCAGTTTTTGGCCACGACTCCAAATCCATTCCGGATCTTATTTCCCATGTGCTCTGTGTAATGTTTTGTCTCTGGACAATTTTTCCTTTTAATTTTGCAGTGAAAATTACCTAAGCTGGCTGAAATAAGTGTTTCAGAGCTGACTTGTTGATTGCAAGCCAGAGCTGAGGGCTGCCTCATAGAGATGTTTTCTTTGGGAATAATCAGCCCGAAGCTGGTCTCGGAGGAGGGTCGCAGATGAGAGCTATCAACAGAGGGGTTTATGGAATACAAGGCTTGCACTTCAATTTCAATGCAGATAAAATCTTCCAAGTGAAGAGGATCCTTCCCTTGTCACTTCTGCAGAGAGAGATTTTATTAACACCAATTGCGTGGAAACAGGGGGCGGCCGCGGTGCCCCCATGGAGATAAAAAGACATTAATGCACTTAGGCTGTGACAGCAGAGAGCAGCTGGGTTTGGTTTATGTTCCTCTGGACCCCAGGGGGACTTCTGCACGAGCAGGGCGGGACTTTGGGGCTGAGTTCAATGGCTGATCCCTCCAGCAGAAATATCGGGTGGGAAGGCTGGGGAGGAGCAGGAGCAGCCCGGGATGCAGAGTGTGGGTGGCAAGGTCTCCAGTGGCCCCACTCTGGGGCAGTGTGGGTGAGGTGTAGGACCTCAGGATTGCTGGAAATGGGATGCTGAGTCTGAGGGTGGACAGGTGATCATGGGAAAATCCTGCCTGGATGCCCTGGTGGTTGGGTGCTGACATCCCAAAGCCTTGGGTGCACGCATGGGGTTGTTCCTACTGCTCACCCACCAGGGCTCCAGTCACGGCCATGGGTTGTGTGTCCTGGTTTTCTCTTTCCAACAGAGTAATTTTCACTGTCTCATGTTACTGTTGGACCTGGAGCTGAGCTTTAGCCTGACCCACACAATGGATATGGGAAGCTTTGGGAAGGGATTGTCCTGGATATGGGATGCACAGCCACATCCCACTCTGGAGTCCTGCACCCATCATAGTTTCTCTTACAGGATCCCTGAGCAGGAGAAGGGCTGTGGCCTATTTCCAAGCCCCATGCCCTGGTCCTCTACAGAGTGTGGAGGTTTTGCTGAGGCATCCCACTGCCAGCTCAATCCCAGACTTCCCTCATTCCATGGGCTGGGGTTTTAAAACCCCACTGCATGTGCTGCTCCCACCCAGCACAGCCAACTCTGGGGATGGATGGATGGATGGATGGATGGATGGATGGATGGATGGATGGATGGATGGATCTCCCAGTCCTGGGCAGGAAATGGACAACACCCCCTGAATGGCTGCCTGATTGATCAGCACATCTCCTTCAATCAAACAGACTATTCTGACGAACCTGCAGCCAGTTCCCTGCATTTTGGAGCTCCTGGATTCCTGCTGATGGGGGTGGGAGCCGCTGCTGGAAAAGCTTTCTCCTTCTTGGTCATTTAATTTGGAGCTTTCCAATAAATAGGCTGCTCGACATTTTTTGATATAAAGGTCAACATCGTCTGGTAGACTCGAGGACTTTAAGATAAGTGGAGGAAATGGCATGGGTAGGCTGATTTGATAATGATCCTAATCCTGTGTCTGATCTCTGATAATGATGGTAACCCCATCAATGTATGCTCATGTCACTGCAAATGGAGTTCAGAACATTTATGGCAGAACTGATGCCTCTTAGCACAGAGTGGCTTTGCTGGAGGCTTTAACTTGTGCAAAAGCTGCCACACAGAATGCAGAAAAGGAAGCTTAAATTGTTTTTAGGAAAAAAAATCAATCAGAGCAAGTGTTTTTGGCTAAATAAGGGCTCAGTCTCCTGAGTCAGCTTTCCCAAAGCTGTTGGTGTTTGCTGATGAATTATTGTGGTGATGAGCACACAGCTGACACACCAGCCACAGTGCAGTTATGGGTGGAGACTCATTTCAGGAAACACCTTCCACAAATCCTAAATTCCACAAATCCTTTTATTCAGGCCAGACCAGGACAAGGACTACCCTTTTTTTGGTGCTACTGAGGAAGCTCTGTGCTTTGGGAAAGGTGAGAAGTGGTTTAGCACAGGGACTCCCTCCATCCTCCCAGGCTGTGGGGAACAGATACCGAAGCATCTTTCATGCTGTGCGTGTTGGAGATGTTTTCTGGCCATTGTGTGGTTTTTAGAAGTGCTGAAGGGAGAGCAGAAGGCAGTTTAGGAGGAAGCTCTGCCTCTGCAGACCCTGGCAGTGCTAAGTCAGTGATCTGCTGCCCAGCACACACAGGGCTGACATCCATAGAGAAATACAGATCCACAGTACACTCAGAATTCCTCAGAGGACTCTCACAGCAGAGCTCTGCAGCATCCAAGGATGTCTGGGGAGATCACAGCTGCCAGGGCCTGGTTTCCAGCGTGCCCTTCTGCTTTGCTGTCCCTTATGAATGCTACCCAAAGTTTTCCCAAGTTAGGGATAAGTTAATTACATGGTCCTCTTTTCCTGAAGGACCCCAATGCCTGGATGAGGATTTCCTCCCAGGTTTCTGGTTTCTATTCTGATATATGGCACCAGTTCTCAGGGAGCTACAGACCAGGGAACTTGCACTTCTCTTGTCCCCTTGAAATGCCTAGTTGTTTTTTGACTCCAGAGCTCTCTGTGTGACATTCTCCTAACAAGGCTCTCCTGGGGCTGCTTTCCCCTCAACACAATTTGTCTCTGGGGGTTGTGACTGCCTCCCACCGTCCCACAGCCTTTTTCTCTTTGGCCTCTGATCTCTGGCAGGCCTGTGCTGAGAGCTGATTGCCATCTCTCCTCAGGTGGATCACTTACTGCTCTGTAACTGGCTCAAGCCAAGGGGCTGGAGATATTGGATTCCTTTGATAAGGTGCCAAAGTGACACACTGATATCTGAGCCAAAGCACTGAGTAAATGCTTTTCCCATCTCCCATCGTGTGAGACTCCCAAATCCCAGCAGAAGCAACTTCTTTCTATTACTCAGCTGTTTGCTAGCAGGAATTATCTGCCCTAGCAGGAGATAGTTTGTGTTCTCTGTGTTTGTTAGGCTCCTGCTATCATTCAGTCCTGGTAGAGAGAGGCATAAAACTCCTTCCAGGTGACTTCTGCAGAAAAAAATCAATTGTTTATCAACATCCCAGCAATCAATGGATGCAGTGATAGGTGCAACTCTCTTTATTGGGGCTGAACCTTGTTTTCTGAGAGGCCAGATCTGCTGCTAAATCCACCCAGGCCTGAAGCTGGGCTTGAGCTGTGGGGCCAAAGCCTGGAGACAGATCCTTGGAGAGTTTCCTGGAGCTGTGCTGAGCCCTTCCCCTCCTCAGGATGTTGGTGCTGGTTTGCTCTTGTGCTCATTCTCTGTGGGCTGTGCTGCTGGAGAGAGCTCTGGAGCTGTTCATGCACACGTGGTCCCTCAGAGCCATGGAGGGTCTGCTCTCTGGGTGCTTCTGCACCAAGTTTCACTGAAGAGGTGAACCACGGCACAAAGTGCTCACCCCAGAGGAATTCATCACTATTTTACGTGTCTGTCCATCTTCACTAAGCCTTTTGCTGAAGAACCCTGTATTATATCTTGTTCCCAGATTCTTTTGGCATCTGGCCTTGGTGGCCAGGAGGTGGGCCTGGAGGAAGATCTCTCACAGGGTCTAGGTGTTCCTGCTGTGACTGGTGATAAACTTGCTTTCAGCTGCACTGGTGAAAAGGCCAGCTTGGAGCAACCTGGTCTAGTGGAAGGTGTTCCTGCCTTTGGGAATTGGATAATCTTTAAGGACCTTTCCAACCCAAGCCTTTCTGTGACTTTGGGATGAATATCTCCAGACATCCATCTCCTTCCTCCTGTGCTACCCCTGCCCAGCTGGTCCCTTTCCCTGGGACACCTGCAGCCTTTCCCTCTTGCTTGAAGGTGTCACTTGATGTCTCATTAAATGAGACAACTTAAAGATGTCCCTATCTGCAGAGCATTCCTGAGCCTGAGCTTTCCCAGAGCCAGAATTCTTCCTGAGCCAGAGCTCCAGGAGTGTTTGGACAACTCTCTCAGGGACAGGATGGGATTGTTGGGGTGTCACTGCAGAGCCAGGAGTTGAGGGCTAGATAATGCTTGTGGGTCCCTTACAACTCAGGAGATTGACTCTGTCATCCAGTTTTGAGGTGTCCATGTGGCCAAGGTATCCCTTCACAAAGAAATATGGATAGGAGTGGAAGAGTTAACATCAGCAGCTCCCAGACACACTGGAGAGTTACATCATGTTGCTGTGGAAACTAACTTTGTGAAAGCACAGTGATGTATGGGAAAGCTTTGGGTCAGCGGGTAATAAATTCTGTTTAAAAAGTGATTTTTTCCCCATCTGCTGATGTAAACATCATTAAGAGAAATGACGGCTGAGAGATGGATTTCTTTTTATATCAATTTTCAGACAAAGAAAATAATTTTTTTTTATAATAAAAAAGTTGCTGGAAATCAGAGAGTGCTATAAATAATGAAATAAAGAAAAAGCACCGGTGATGGACCAGAAATTTTCCCTGGTGATTGGTTTACAGCTCTCTGTGATTTAATGGGAACTTGCAGTTGCCTGTGGGAAGCTGCAGCAAAGCCCTGGATGGGCTCTGTAAAATGATACTTTGCAAATTGTACCATGAATCCTGAACTTTGAGGGTCTGGGAGCACCCCTGTCCTGGAAGTCCCCTCTCATCTGCATTTCCCTGCTGCCATTGAGGGGCAAGTTTCCAACCTGCCATGTTGTCATTCGGATTCTCGTGAAGGTGTGGGGCTTTTGGGTTTATTTTTCACCCTTGGGGATCCAGGATGGTTTGAGGTGAGGCAGCAGAAGTATCTCAGTTTACCCAAAGCAGTGTGACAGCCAACAGCAAGGGTGCCACTGGGAATGCAGACAAGGGTGTCACCGTGATGAATGGGGTAATTAATAAGCAATTAATGTGCTTCAGAGCATGGCTCCAGCTTTTCTCCCAGCCAGGCACTCAGCACTGATCTGCTTTCTCTGGTGATCCAGGCTCAGAGCAGCTTGGAGTGATGGAATGATGTTTCCAGATCTCCCCTTGGTGCCACCGGGATGCAGCTCTGCACTGGCACAGCAGGGAGTCTGCTTTAGAGGGAAGGAAATTCCAGGGTGGGTTTGTCACTAACTGATGGGAGTTAAAAGGATTCTGTGGATTGTCCTTGAAATGAGTGCTCTGAAATGGCCTCCTTTGGCAGCTTCTCCATTCCCATTCCAAACTCCCTGAAAGCTGGCCCAGGTGCAAATGCTCCACCTGGCATCACAAATTCACGTTTCCCTGGCCTGCAGCATTGTTCCCAGCTCATCCTTCTGCCTCTTTCCTCTCCTGGCTCAGCCTGGATTTCTCCATGCCCACCAGCACTCCCTGTTAGCCTCATTGTCTATCTCCCCTGGGTGGGTTCTCTCAAGAGTCCACCAAGATGTTGTACTGACATCTAGACCTGAGCAAGAAGTGCATTTCCAATTTCAGGGGAAAATTATAGAGTTTAATTTAAATGTAGTTTTTGTCCTGACATGTCCCTGTGAAACCATTAAAAATTGTTTACATATTTTGAGTTGATTTTGGCATTTAAAGCAATTGGATTATAAAAGAAACTTCTAAGTGAAAAGATGTTTTAGAATTAATATCAAAGTGTTCCATGCCCTCAAAAATAATGAAACATGATGTTTTGATGTTGTCAAAACACTCGGGTAATTTTTTGTTTAGAAACAAGAATGTGTTGGCATTGACATGCCCAGGTGAGTTGTTCCTTTTGCAGGAAATCAACGTTCTGATGGAAAATCCCGTGGGAGCTCAGGTAAGAGCAGCCAAACCTTGCTCACTTGTGTAATAACATCCCTTTCTCTCCTCAGCCTCAGGGCTTGTGCTCTAAGAGCAGTCCCAGGGGCTGGTAATTAATTGGCGTAGCTAATTCAGGGATGGAGAGGGAATGTGGCAGCAAAACAGGAATAATCTGCAGTGTTTGTGAGGGAGGGAGTAGTCATGGGTTGATGAAGAACCCAAGTACCTTAGAGGACATCATTGTTCTAACGAAGTGTAATAAAAATAAATGAATGTGGTAAAAATGCTGAACAGTTCAAGAGGAGGCAGAAGGTTCCACAGCTCGGACACGGTGAAGGTAATTTTGCATTTTGTCATAGACTGATGGAAACATGAGAGAAATTAAACCTTTAAAGAGCAAAGGAGAGGAAAAGGGATGTGTGAGATTGCAAGGAACCTCATCCCTGACAGCACACACATGTGTGTGTCACTTGAGCTCGGTGATTTGGGAGCGGGACTGGCTTGGGTTGTCTCTGTTTATGGAGGTGCATCTCTGGGGAGCTGCCTGAGCTGCTCCCACAGCTGATCCTTGGCATTCCTACCCCTTCATGGAGAGATTCTTCCTCAGGAAAATGCTGCTCTCGTTGCTGGGCTGAACTGGCTGCAGGCTGGGCACAGCCATGCATGGAGGTGACTCAGGACCATGGTGCTGCTCTTGCACGGTGTTGGAGGTCCAGTCACGTCCCCATGACATGCTCCTCCAATATTTGTGCCAACTGTGCTCTTTGCTGGCAGCAAACTCATGGTTTCCTTCCCAGATCACGGGGAAAAAACTCCAGCATCCCCTCAGCTGGGAGCAGAGCTTTTTCTGAAGAGCCCTGAGCAGAAGGACTTGTGGGTGTGGGGGCTGAGGAGCTCAGTGTGACCCAACTGTGCTCACTGGGACCAGAACCCCTCGTGCCCTGGGCTGATCCCCAGCGTGGGCAGCAGGAAAGGGACTGGGATTCTGCCCCTCTGCCCCTGTGCTCAGGTGAGACCCCACCTGCAGAGCTGCCCCAGCCCTGGAATCCAAAGCAGCAGAAGGATGTGGAGTTGCTGGAATGAGTCCCTGGGAGGTCACAGAGATGCTCTAAAGGCTGGAGGTTCTCTGCTCTGGAGACAAGCTGGGAGAGCTGGGGGTGTTCACCTGGAGAAGAGAAGGCTCCAGGGAGACCTCAGAGCCCCTCCAGTGCCTAAAGGGCCTCAAAGAGAGCTGGAGAGGGACAAAGGATGGAGGGACAGGACAAGGAGGAATGGCTTCAAACGGAAAAAGGGGAGATTTTTCTGAGATATACAGAAGAAATTCTTCCCTGTGAGGGTGGGCAGGCCCTGGCACAGCAAATGCCCAGAGAAGCTGTGGCTGCCCCTGGATCCCTGGAAGTGTCCAAGGCCAGGCTGGACAGGGCTTGGAGCACCCTGGGACAGTGGAAGGTGTCCCTGCCCATGGCAGGGGTGGGACTGGATGGGCTTTGAGGTCCCTCCCAACCCAAACACTTCTGGGATCCTAGGATTCATTCTGTAATTGTGATTCATTCCATGAACCCCACCTGAGCTCCTGCTTTCAGAGTGAGATTTCCTCTGCTTTGGAGGGGTCAAGATTTCAAGTCAATGCCCCCAGTTCTTTTTCCTCTGTTTTGCCCACCCAGCAGAATTCCAGGCTGGGGAAATTGTTGGAGCTGTGGTTTTAACATGACAGCAGTGACGAGAGGGCGAATGATGTTTCTGTCAGTGCACTGAAGGCCATTGTGCACTATTGATTTTTGTATTTGTTTGGTTTTTGTTGGTGTTTTTTGTAGCAGAACACTCCATTCAAAGGAGTGTAAACCACTCCATTAAATATTAATGCTTTCCCCCACTTCTTCCCTCTGTGGACACATCTCCTTCTGTTTTCCCAGGTCCCCATCCTGCTGGACAGCTGGAGGATGTTCCCACCAAATGATCAGCGGGTCGAGGATGCTGCATAAAACACTCAGCAGTGCCCCTTTAAT
This sequence comes from Urocynchramus pylzowi, assembly GCA_013397555.1. NCBI lineage: Eukaryota > Metazoa > Chordata > Aves > Passeriformes > Fringillidae > Urocynchramus > Urocynchramus pylzowi. The sequence continues at coordinate 119,450 of VZRH01007148.1, forward strand.
GTGGAAGCAACTTGACTTTTATTGCCAGTGCTGAAAGCATCTACAAATGTAGATTTAGCATCAGCCTCCAGGCTTAAGATACAGCTGTTATATTTTCCTTTCTTCCTTTAATTTTTTTCCCCCCTCTCCTTTGCACTAATGTAATGCTTATTTAGGAACTACAGCCATCTGTGGTTGCTAGGGATGGCACTGTTAAATTTGCTGTTGCTTTCTTTCCCCTGGTTTGATGAGGCTCTCAGTGCACAGAGAATTCCCCAGGACAGCAGAGACTTGCTTTGATTGCTTTTTTTTTTCTGAAGCACATCCCAAAGACGTTATTCACAGGGCTCTGTCTGTGCTGGGAAAAGGTGGTCAGCTGGAGAGCTGAGATCCTGCCTTGTCATGGGTTAATGAGGTGAGATTATGAAGAAGCAGGCAGCAAAAGAGGTTGATGAAATTAGAGGGGATGGCAAATAAAAAGGGAGGGATGGAGGAAGGGCTGGGACCAGAGCTCTTCCTGCTCCTCACAGCAGCCTGTGGTTAATGGTGAGAGGATCCACGTGGGGATTGGGGCACTTGCAGTACTCAAGGGAATTTTTTAGTGTTTTTCCAGTGAAATGCTGTGCCTCAGCAGATGGACAGGGATCTATCCCGAGTGGGCAGTCTGGAGCTGGGCACAGCCCCACACAGCAGGATGGAGATGAGGTGCTGCCAGCAGGGACCTGGCTCTGTGTGCCAGCAAAGGCAAAGCTGGCTTCTGCCTGTTTTGTCCCCGAGCTGCCTTTAAATGCCTCGTGTTCACCCTTGTGGGGAAAGGTAAATCTTAAAAATTGCTATAAAGAGAAAGGAAAATATCTCTCCTTTGGGCAATGCCCTGTAGAGAGAGCTGCTCTAGATGTCCTACAAGTGATTTACCTTTTAATCTCCATGTCTTTGATTTTGTTTAGTGTTCTTTCTGTCATCTGCTCCTTTAAATTGTCCTCTGTGGGAACCACAGCTCCTCTTTGCACTCTGGAGCCCCTTCACTGTGGATTGCTGTTTTCATGGGAAGGTTAATAATGAGTTTATCAGAAAATACTCTTGCATCTCATGGAAAATCAGAGGGAAGGTGCTGCTTTTTGGTCTATAGGAGCTGAGATGGGTTGTGTTTAACCAGAAATCCTTTGGCTGCATCTCCTGGCTACCCAGGCCCATTCCTTGCCCCTGTCCATACTTGTCCTGCAAGGCAGGCTGGCTCCAGGCTGTTTGAAATGGCTTTGCCACCTCCCAGGATGGGATGAGGTGTTCAAAATCGTGATTTTATTTTTTTTTCTCCCCAGTTCAAAGCCAGGGCAGGGACTGCTGCAGCCATGAGGGGGGAGTTGGTCGAGTTTCAGGTGTCAGGAAAGTCAGTTTATCTCTCTGGGCTGCCTGAAGGTCCCTGTGTGCCTGAGGTCCAGCCTCACTGGAAGCTCCTTAGCTGTCCCCAAGACTGAGGGCTCTCCACCCTTCAAATCCAGGCAGTCCAGAGCCTGGATCCTGCCTGGCATGTTCCAAACCAGACCCTGGCACGTCCCAAGGCATGCTGGGCACCCTGAGTTGGAGGTGAGGATTGGTATCTGCACACTGCTGAAGGCACAGTGATGAGCCTGGCACCATGGTCCTGCAGCTGTCAGCATGATGAATGGGTGTTATGTTTTATTTCCTGCTTTATCAAATACTAATTATGTAGATGATAATTCTCAGCATCACGGTTCCTTTTGGCTCATTTGTTTTTCACTCTCCAGAGCAGGAATAGGGGGGTTTTCCATCTCCTCCCCCCTCCCCATTCTTGAAATTCTGCTTTAATTGCTTCTCTTTGGCTTTTGCTTAAGGTTTGCTGCTCCGAACAGGTCAATGTATTGATCCTGCACTTTGATAAGGTCAGCAGAGATCAGCTGTGACATTTCCAGGAGATTTGCTCCTCCCCTAATGGGCTTAGTCATCAAAGAGTTTTCCAGGGGACAGGGCAGGGGAGAGATTGAATTTCAACTCTTACATATGTTTATTTGGGCAGGCCTGGAAGGTTCTGAGTAGTGGGATCACTTGACAGACTAAAGGATGTGCTGTCCAGGTTATGAACTCTGCCTCTGGTACCCACCATCATCACTAAATGTCACAGAAACTCTGTGTGGCTGGGTGAGGTGGCACCAACTGGTGCCAAAGGGCACAGAACAAGGTGACCCCCACTCCTGGCATGCCCACAAACCCTGGCTGTGGCAGCTCCAGCCAAGCCCTTCTCTGACCATTCAGAGGAAGGTGAGGAGATAACAAAAAGAACAAGCAAGCAACATCTGCTGGGCCAAATGAGCCTGGGGGAGAAAAATAAATCAACAAATTCCTTCCTGTGGTCTTGGGGAGTGAGACTGGACAACAGCTTCACGTGGGGTGCAAGGCTGAGCAGCAGATTACCCAGAATTTCCTGTTCTTGTCATGGCTGAGGGGACAAGGAAGGGAGCAGGGGCAGGGAGGGATGCCCTGAGCCATCCAGCCCCACTCCCTCTGCTCCTGTCTCTGGAGCTGGATTAAAGCCTGGCTGTAAAGGAGTTGTCTACTCCAGCAGGGTCCAAGGAAGAGGATCCACACCCTCATGAGGTCCTCCAGTGTCCAGTGTCCCTCCCTGCTGGGAAACTGCACAAGATTTTGGGATTTGTCTGACCTGAGCTTCCAGGCATTGAATCTCATCATCTCGTTGTCAAAATCCTGGGATGTCCCCTGCAAGCCAGGATATTTCCACGTTGATGCCTAGACATTTTGGGATTTTTTAAAGCAACACTTTGGCAAACTGAGGAAGCTGAGCCGAGTTCAGACTTTTTCCTGCTCTCAGCTGTGTGTGTGGAATCCTTTTAAACGCTCTCCAAGGCCTCCCCTCCCTGTGTGGACACCCCACATCTCCTGGTAAAGCTCTGAAAGCCCAGAGCTGTGCTATGCTCTGCACAAGGGCTCTCACAGCCTCTAAAATGCTGGAGGGGGTTGTTTTTTTTCATATAAAGTCATGCAAATGTGGGTGAAATAGGGGAAAATGGAGGGTAAGAGAAGAAGAAAATGCAAATGTCCAGTGAAAGCCTGGTTCCTGTCCCTGCTTGGATGAATATTCACTTACTCCAGGGACAGCATCTTTAGTCCTCCTGCAGTCGATGCTTTCTGAGGTAATATCTCACATTGGAAGTAGGTGTCATTTGCATTCCTGCTTTCCAGAGGTGTTATCTTGCACTGGCTTGCATCAGACTACATTTTTCCACGGTGATGTACCTCAGCAGTGAAGAGGGGGCGAGCAGCTTGTGGTCAAGTGACTGTGTCTGGCTGAGCAAAACACCCCGTGAGCTGTCACCCTTTCCAACCACGTGTGGATGTTTATCCTCCCGAATCCCTGCTTGGCCACACGGACCAAGGGGCCCTCGATTGGGGTAGATCTTGTTGACACTTGATGGGAAAGGGTGAGAAAAATGTATTTAGTGGGTCTGTGAGGGGCCATGAGTCCTGCCCCTTGTACGTGGGCTCGTTTAACCCGCACTGTGACCTGCCCTGTTCGCATCGTTACTTACTTGTGACCTCCCTTTCTGCTGTCTATTAAACATTCCCAGCACAAAGAATCACTCCAGCAAATGGTGGATAAAATGCTGAATGATGTGCACAGAGAGCAGAGCACTGGAATTGATCTGAGCTGCCTGGATGTCCCTCCAGATTCTGGAGGAAAAGCCTTTTTTCTGGGTATTTTCAGGCTACAAAGTGAGGCCATAAAGATTTCAGGGTGTCCCAGGTAATAACAGAGTGATTCAATCAGGTTCTCTTATCAGATTCTCTCTGTCCTGCTTGTCTTCCCCTTTCCCTCCTCCATCTCTTCTCTAGAGGGCTGGATTGGCATTGCTCAGGTGGGCAGCTCAGCCTTTAGCAGAGTAAGCAGATTCCAGGCTATGAGATAACTTAAAAATTCAGCTGTTTAATTAAGCTTGTGGCCCCCAGATCCTTCCCTGGGCAACCCTGCACAACCCAGCATGATTATTATGTGTTTATTTCCTGTCCTGTGCACTCAGGATTCTTCTCCCTGGAGGATTTCCAAGGTGTCAGCCTCTGAAATGCTCCTGGCTCTGCCCTTGGAGGCACAAGGGAGACATGTGCCAATCCAGGTCCACAGAGGGAGGCTGAGGGTAAGTCACTCATTACAGTCACTTTAAATGGCTTTTTCCTACCTGGGCCTGAATTACCTTGAGGAAAATAAGAGTTTTTTGCTATTCTGGCTGTGGTTCCATCCCTCTCCCTGCAAATCCTGAGTAACCCAGCAGAGGTGGAGCAGCATGGAGCAGATCCCCTGCAATCAGGGATGTAACCACAGCCTGCAGATGGATTGGGTCCTGTGCCACACTCAGGTTAATATTTTCAAACACTGTTTCCAGGAAAAGAGAGATGCCCTCAGTCATATTTACGTTCAAAGACTGGGGATGGATTCCTTAGGCCTTGGAGTGGGTGGAGAAGAACAGTGGGGTCCTCAGAAGTGGATTTGAGATGCAGGGTTATTTCTGCTTCTGTCCTGGGGTATTGTGTGAGTCAGGGCAATCACAGGGCTCCCAGCACTCAGAGGTTCAGTCACCTTGGTGTCACCCTCTGTGTGGACTGTGAGGGCACCCTGGGCCCCTCGAGGACCTTCCCTGTGCTCCTGGATGCTGTGGCATGGCATGGGCTGATTGGAGGTGGACCTGCAGTGAGCAAAGTGCAGGGTGGGCTTTGGAAAGCTTTGGAAAGCAGTGCAGGATGGAGTTTGGGAAGCTCTGGGACACTGTTTTGGGGCTGGGTGTCAGTAGGGCTGCTCACATCCCCCTGCCAAGAAACATCTCCAGGCAGCTGGGATCTGCCTCTTTTCCCTTTCTTTTCTCCCACCCTACTGCTCCTGTTCAGCTCCTTCACTGCACAAACCCTCTCTGGGTTTGTGTCCTTCAAACCCTTCCTGTTAAACACTTAGTCATCACTTAGCTAAACTACTATATACAAATATAGCTCTTTTGATCTTCCTACGTAAATCAATACCTGCTGTCCTTTCATCTTCATAGGGGCTTTCTCTGAGCTCTCTCCAATTTACTGTCTTTAAAATGGAGTCGTCTTTCCAGGCTGATTCTCTCCAATTTTCACATTTCCTGCAGCCCCCACACCTGCAGGAAATCCTGGTGGCTCCCTGCCACCTCCAATGCCTTCAAGTGGTAAAAGTGTTTTGTCCAGAGCATCTCTTGCCCCCTTGGATTGCTGTGGATCTTCCTCGGCTTGTTCTGGATGTGAAGAAGCCCAAGGAACTGGGAAAGGCACAAGCCAGTCTCAACTCTCTGTGCCATTCTGGGCTGAAGGAAAGCTGTCCCACTTGGGCTATGGAAAGGAATTCCTGCTATAGTCAGTGGTGGCCACAGAGATGAGCCCAACGTTGTCTGTAACAATACAGCAAATGCCCAGGGAAGCTGTGGCTGCCCCACTTCCCCCTGGAAGTGCCCAAGGCCAGCTTGGACAGGGCTTGGAGCAACCTGGGACAGTGGAAGGTGGCCCTGCCCACAGCAGGCAGTGGAACTGGATGGGCTTTAAGGTCCCTTCCAGTCCAAACCATTCTGGGACTCTGTGAACAATGGGATGTAGGGACAAAGAAGCCCAGGATGAAGGAAGGGAAATGAGCTGCAAGTAGCAGCTATTTATCCCTTCAAAGTAGGGGATGTGGCCACCCTTCCCGAGCTAGCCCTGCCTGGCTGCCCTTGGGCTCTGATGGAAAGCTTCAGCCAGGCTTCCCGGGAAACCAGACCCGGGACACCGATCCAAGGCACACGTGGGGCAGTGGTGTTGTCATTCCTGAGGCAGGGATGGATTGGCTCCCTTCAGCTGCCTGGCTGGAGCAGTGGGAGCAGCAGGAGTGTCCTGCTGAGGTAGGGCGGGAGGGATGCCGGGCCGTGATTTAGTGCAGGTGTCACAGCCCGAGCCCGGCTCACACTTCATCCCAAGTGTTTGGTCTGTTGGTTATGTTACAGTTGGTAAATAAAACTGTCAGGGAAATGGGCTGGAGCATGTGATCGTGGCTTTAGGGCAAGAATTAAGTCTCTCTGTAGGATTTGAAGAGGCCATTGTGCAATTCCTTCCCCTCTCCTTACCTTCAGATACGCTGGGACCATTCCACCTCTGGACTGGGAACGCTGGGAAAGTCATTAAAGCCATTACAGTAAAAAGCCTTCTCCCTCCCCCCTTCAAATGAAAGGTTTATAATAGCAATAAACCCTTGATTTTAGCATCTCGTTATGGGTCAAATAAAAGCTGGTCAGGAGCAGGAGACAGAATCTCATCCCTCTGCTCGTCCCCTCTGGATAAATGTAGTAGTGCTGCCATGGGCCATATAGCTTAATTAGCCACTCTTCTCTGCTGTTCCTTAGGAAAAAATACTTTGCAAAGCCTAGGCAGGCTGTCCGTGTCATATTTCCCGTGTTCCTGGAGGTGTTAATGAATTCATTAATCACTTAATGGCAAGGAGGGTCTTTAGGGACCAGCATCGCAATTTACTGCTCCCAGGAGGAAGAAGCTCTGTCACTGATCTAAAGTTTCAGCTCCACTAATTTGTGCCAGCAGAGCCACCAAGCTCCTTTCTGCAGTCCTTGGAGTCCACACGGATCTCCCGGGGGGGCATGGCAGCGACAGGGGTGGGAATTTGCTGGATGGGGTCTCATGCTGAATGATGTCCTGGCTCTGGAGCATCCAGAGGCTGAGCTGGGCAAAGGAAACCTCTCCCCACCCTCGTGCTTGTGTTGTTTGCCTTTTTTTTTTTTTTTTTTTTTCCACTGGGATAGACTTCCTGAAAAACCACTGGAAAGGCTCCTCTGTGCAACTGGAAGTGCATCCCGAGCCTCGGAGGCTTCTGCTGACTTACAGGAAATCCAAACTCTGGCAGCGTGGCTGTGTAATGTGGCCTGGGACTGCAGGCTCTGCTGTGAAATGAGTCTGTGAATCTTTTCTAACTGAAGAGCATCAGGGGGATGTATTTTGACTGAAACTGTCAGTTGAGATGTGAATTTGAGTGTTTGCATTTCTGTGCTGCAGAAAATGTTGATTATTTCAGTCTCTCGCCCTTGTTGCAGGAGAGTGGCGGATGCCAAAGTTCCCAACAAAACGGCTCTTTTGGCTTCTTTCTGATCACACAGCAGAGCTGGGAGGGGAGGAGGTGAACAGAGCCCTCCTCTCTGCTAATTCCCTTCCACCAGCCTGTCATCACTTTGCAATTGCACCTTTTGGAAGGATTTTTTTCTCCCTGCCTTTCTGTTCTCCCGTTTAACTTCTGCTCTGATTTCTCTTTCCATCTTTCCTCTCAGTCTGTTGCCTTCCCAGACTGAGGGCCAAGGGAAGCAGTGGAAGTGTGTAAGACAAGGGGTAGCAGGGCCATGCACGGGGCTGTCCATGTGCAGGCGTTTTCTCCCCATCCCTGATTCCTCCAGGGACCATTCCCGCCGTGGGGTTCTTTGTTCAATAGCTGTTGGGAGGACGTGGGAGATGAAAGGCGGGACAGAAGCTACGTGTTGGCCTGGGAGAGGAGAAAGGAGGGAGAGAAAGCAGGAATACAAACCCATTTCATCAGAGCAAACACAAAGGGAGGCAATTTCAATAAATGCCAGATGGTCCAAGTGAACCAGAGCCATGGAGAGCCCTCCATGTCCAACTGTTTGCTTTGGCAGGGAGCCTTCAGCTTTCAAATGAGAGCCTCCCAGGCACCCTCTTCTTTTCCTTGGCTTTCCTCAACCCCTTTGCCCATCCTCTGGACCCCTCCTCCTCCTGCCTTTGATGTCCTTCCCGGCCTCCCATCTCCTGCTGCTGCCCATGGCTCAGGTTGCCCCCCAGATGCTGACGTGTGGACGAGTGAAGGTGTTCCCTGTGTGCGTGGGGATCCAGCCTCGTGCCAGCACCACCAGCTGTCCCTGTCCAGCAGCAGGCCTCTGGAATGTGGGAGCTGGACACATGGCCAGGCAGAGAGCATGCATCCTGCTGGGAGAGTGGGAGGGCACCTGCACAGGGTGGAGGGAAGACCACTCCCAGCACAACCCTTGGGGTGCCCGAGTTCTGGGGTTGAATGGAGGAACATTGGTGATCTTGGGAGTCTTTTCCAACCTTAATGATTCCATGAGATGAACTTCTTCCTTCTCTCCTCGGGAGCCTGGGTTGGCCTGTGTTGTGTTGTTCTGGGCAGAATTCCTGCAGGATCCTTGCAAACAGAGGACCCAGCACACAAAGGGAGGGACTCGGGGTGGTTCAACTTGAGCATCACCACCTAAGACGTTGCTCCAGACACTGCAACATCCCAGGAGGGCCCTGGAAACACCTCAGGAGGAGAAATCCAGCTACCAAGGGGCTCTTTGTTCTCGCTCTACATTCAAAACATTTATTATTCCAAACTGCCTTCCGCACATTCTACGATAATTGTGAGGGGTGTTTGTCATGTCATCTCTGCAGTTCCTAACAGGAATGCCATCATTATTCCAGTCATTAGCAGAAGGTCCAGAGCTGCTGGGGCTGGGGCTGCTTTTGTGCTCTCCAGCCTCTCATGCTCTTTCTTACAGTGGATATTGTTGGGCAATTAGGGTTGCACCTGAGGAGAGAAGGGGGAATGGAGGTAACAGGGAGAGGAATTGCTGGTGGGATTGCTGGTTGGAGGGATGCTGGTGTCAGGATCAGAGTGCTGTGCTCAGGGATGCTGTTCATGGAGTATCAGTAGAAACTAGAGGGAAAACTCCATTTCCCCATGTGTTTGGGGTGTCTTAGCTCTGCTCCTGGCAGCACAGTCCGAGACCTCTCCCTTCAATCCATCTGGCTTGGACCTGAAGAGGTGCTTTTGCTCTGATGGTAGGGATCCATGGATGAAGAGGAAAGGCTGGAATTCAGCTGGGAGTCCAGGGATGAGCAGCCCTGGTGGGAACCAGGTGGCAGAAATTCTGGATCCCCTGGGTCCCTCCCATTTCCTGTACGGTGGTGCCCACCTCAGGAGCAGCTGGAAGCCCCAGCAGAAATTCTGGAACCACCAGGTCTCCCTTGATAAACAAAAGACAGGTAGGTTATGTTTTTCTGTAAAGGTATTTTTGATGTGCCTTCCCTCCCAATATTTGGCAACACTGAAACCTTTGGAAATTCATTCAGGTTTCCCTCATTTCAGGGGTGGGATGTGGGAGAGAGATTGTACTCCCCCAAATATCCTGCTTTACCTCAATGCCCTGTGTTCAGCTTTCCTAAGGAAAACGTTGAACTTCATATTTCAAATCCCACATCCATTTCTCTGGAAATCTCACCGAAGTCTTGATGGACTCAGGGACCAAATAAAGAATTTTGCTTATGCTGAGTATTAGGTTTCATTCAAACCCAAATGATTGTTTTCCTCTTTTTAAGATAAAGGAAATAAAAGAAAAGTATTTCTTCATTTTCCTTCTGCCTTTGGAAACCTTGGGGAATCAGAACTCTGTAGCTCCTTAGGAAGGACCTACTGGATTGGAATATAAAAGAATGTACACAAACCAGAAAAAAAGGTTTGTTTGAGTTTTTTTCCCCCAAAATATTGGGGTTTTGCAGCACAGTGCAAAAATTGTCCCATTCTCCCAAGGTCTGGCTTCTCAGTGTTTAAAATCAAGTTGCATCTTTGCAGAACAACCACATTCTTGGTACTTTTAACTACAGATTCACATTGATTGTCCTTGTTTTTTATAGGAAGCCGGGGAAAAATTATTTATGGGCATATTTTCCTCCTTTCTAAATGCAAATTATTAATTCAAGAGAAGAAGTGTAATTGTTTCCTGATATTAGATATTTTTAGGTGTGCTCACATCTGAATGCTAGCAAGGAGGCCTTTTTCCATTACCCTTTGGAAAGAAAAACAAATTTCAATGGGATTGTATTTGTTGAATACTGATTAAAGGAACTGAACAGAATTTCAAGTTTCCATGGGAAATAAGGTATCAAATGTGACTTGGTGAGTGAAACTATTGCCTGAGTCTTAGAAGTTTATTATCAGATTAAATCATAGCTATGATAAAAGACAACTTGTAGTGCAGATGATGGACTAATGTTCTTTATCAGGAAAAAGGAATTTCTTGTTTTCTCCCAAACTTGGAATACAGCAGGAGTAGTAACAGACACACAGAATGAATGACCCAAATCAGCTGCAAAAAAAGTCATCTGTGTATATCCAATTACCCCAAAACGTGAGATTTCAAATTATTAAGGATTGTCCTTCAATTTTGAGGAAAGTGAAAAGAAAAGGTGATTTCTGTGGAGGTCACATTGTCTCTGGAGCTGATGCTACAGACACAAAATCAGGTTGGTTTGGGTGATCCTACAGGTCAGATCCACAAATTCTTGGTCCAGCCCTTCAAGTTCTTCAGGTTTGTGATGTTGTTCTCGGGAGCTGTTCTTGCTGACAACCAGCAAACTTGTCCTGACCTGTGCCACCTTCCCTTGTGTGTGACCTAACCTGGGTTCTGACACCTCCCAGCTGGATTTTGGCTCCCTGGGTGCCATCAACTCCCACAGCCCAATTCCACAGACACCACAGCCATCAGTGGTCTCCTGGTGGCTGAAACTCTCGTTAGGGTGGTGACAATGATGGGAGGTGGGGAAAAGAGGGAAGCTCTGAGTAATATCTGCAGTGGATCCATGGGAAGGATTGGTTGGAGGGAAGGCAGCAAGCTGCAGTGCTCTGGTCATGCACTTCAGCCTCCAGAGAGCTCAAATTGATCTGTGGTGCAAGGAGTCCAACTCCTGAATTCAATAAATCCTTCTATAGATGATCAGATTTATCTTGGACTGGGGTGAGGTGAACTTGTGTCCCTGGCTGGACAACAGGCTGCTCCCAAGGCCACTACAACTGCCCTCCTGAGAGAAAATATAATGAAAGGCTTGTGGGTTGAGATAAGGACGAGGAGAGATCACTCACCAGCTGCCATCATGGGCAAACCAGACTGGAGCTGGGGATATTAACTGAATTTATTACCCTTCAAATCACCCCCCAGGGCTCAAAAGGAGACAAGACTACTGGGGATTTTTGTCTGCATGTGGACACTCTCCACTGCTGTCCTGAATGTTCCCTGGCAGGTGAGACAGGGCCCATGGCCCAGGAAAACCTGAGCAGGCCCTCTGAAGGAGGGTGGACTCGGTGACTTCAGTGTCCCATGCCCACCCAGGACAGAGACACTGCTAAGGAACGATGCTGAGCTCAACAAGATGAAGATGGGACGAGGAGAGGGACCGAGACTGGGCCTGGGAGTTGCTGCTGCTCTTGTTTACGCTGAGTCTGTCTGTGGGGGTTGTTCTCCAGTTTGTCTCAGCATGATGAGAGGCCTTTAAGTGAGAAGCTGTGGTTTACAGAGTCAACAGATTTAAGCAGGCTACGAATATTAATTATTAATTACTGTTGGAGAGAGCTATCCATTAGATTGGTGAAGTAGTTAACAGCTCTGCCTCGTGCTCCCCGCAGACACGCTCTTGCTGTCAGATTTCTCCCCCCGACCAAGACCCCAGCACTAGAATTAGGCCAGAAACTATTTTCCAGTCGAGTGGCTTTTAATGGGCTCTCCAGACGTGTTCTTTGCATCCTGTGAGTGACTGGATCCGTGGAGAGCAGAGTCACTGGGATTGATTCATCCTTTAAACGGTATTAGGGGTTTAACCAAGTGGGGCTTGGTGCTGCTGGAGGTTGGGTCTGTTCTCCAGGAGCACCCACTAATTGCCCACAGCCCAGGGCAAGGGTCTGCTCTGGAGAAGCAGGACTCCTGAAGGGAGCTGTTTTTCTGATGAGAAGCACAGTGCTGGTGTTTTCTGGGTCATCTCTTGTGGAGAAGGTGTCTCCCCAGGGGCTCAGAATGTTCCTGGGACCCCCAGCTATGGCAGAATGAACCGAGGAGTGCGTGGTGATGGACGAGAAGGTTTGGAGATGCTGTCACCTCCCAGCTCTCCGCAGATGTTCAGAAGGTGTTTGAATGTCTCCTACAGCTTTTAAAGCCATTGAGGTACTGCTTTACTGCTTCCTTCCTGGGATGTGACACAGCAGCACATCCTCCCTTAGGGACACCTTCTTGTCATCTGAAGCTTCCTTCACGCGAAGGGACTTGCCATGGGAGAGGAGTGCCACAAGGGAAGGACTTTGGGATGACATTGGGAAGTCTTCTGGTGGCTTTAAGTGTATGGCTGAGGCTGGGCTGGTGCTGTCTTAGAGGAAGAGTGGAAAAGACACTCCAAAACTACAAGGAAGCCCACAGAAAGCTTTGAGTCTTCTCTGGTGGCCTCATCACATTCTATAGAGCTGTGTGAGGAGCTTGGACCTGCTTCCCATTTCTCCCTCCCTTCCTTCCTTCCTTCCTTTCCCCATGATTCAGCCACGCAGCACGGAGCTGGGGCTGAGCAAAACTCTGCGCGTGGCAGCCGAGAAGAGGATGAGCCATGAGCCTCCAGCTCTTGGACTGCTTGGCTTCCTCCACCTCCTGGGTCAGAAATCTGGGGTAAATCGCAGTCCTCCTCACGGGAATCTCTCAGGCAGCTACAAAAAGGGCAGTGCAGAGGAGGCTCCCTCTGCCAGAGGCGGGAATATTGTGATCCGCAAGGAGCTGACTTGTTTCCAAACACCTTGCGCGCTTTGTTCGTGCGCTGTATTAAATAGCCGGCAGAATTTAATTCCTCTGGGAAAAAACCCCAAACAAAACAGCCTCCCCTCCCCCAGAGTGCAGCCATGCTGTAATTGGGCTGTGACAAACATCTCCCGAGCTGGCAAGGGGGGGTGTTCGGAATTCTGACGTTTCCTCTGTCTAGGCAGACAGTTTGGCAGGGAGAGTCACAGCTGGGTGATTCCAGCTCCCCCAAGCCGGGGCTTTTTGAGGGAAAACGCTGACAGATCGGCAGGAACAGCGAGCAGGACTCTCATAATTTATTTTTAATGCCGTGCTGTCTTTAACTGTGCAATTTCCTCCAGGGTGTTTGCTTTGAGATTGCGGGATAATTACATCGCAGAAACCAGGCTAATTACAGTTAACAGCCTGAAAAAGTGAGGGCCCCCATATCCCACCCCCACCCAGCTTTTCCCTCCATCCTCCAAAGGCAAGGCTTCGAGCAAGGCCGGGATGCTCGCTTCCCGAGGCGGCCCGTCGGCTGGGACTGGGTGGGGCCGTGCAGCCTGCCCGGAGCGCAGCGATGGAGAGCGCGGCAGCGGGGGAAGGCTGGCCCGTGGTCAGTGTGTCAGTGCCCTCTGTTGGGACCAGCCCGCTCAGCCGCGGGCAAAACGCTCTGCTGGGAAGGATGGGAGCGGGAGAAATCCTGAATTTTCCAAGCCTCACCAAAGTGGACCTAAATCCAGCACTGTGCGGTGCAGGCAGTTTTCACCTGTGTGTTTTCTGCCTCCATCCATCTGTGCCCTGCATCCAGCAGTGTGCAGTGGGTGCAGCGATCTCCCCGTGTGTTTTCATCCCTTCCCATTATCACCTTCAATTACTCAATGACAGGCCAGGCATGAAGGGTTGTGTTGGCATTCCCTTGGGATTGAGGTGAAGATCCTCTAGCCAGGCCTTCCACTGCCTTCCCTTTGAAAGATCCTTCCCCCTGCTGCCCTTTATTCTGCATTTAACATAGACATTTGGGAGGGGGTAGAGGTGTAAGTGTGGTGAACTGTGGCTTTTGCAGGGTAGTTAATACCTTTATTTTACCCCAAATGGTGGATAAAAAAGTGCCTCCAAAAATCTAACCCGAACCTGACAAATGTGTGGGCTTGGGTTCTCGTGAGACAAGAGCAGCACCTGCCCTGAGAGGTGTCCTTGTTTCTGTCTCTATCAGTGGGCTAATAAAAGCTCCTGGTGTTTCCTCCAGGCCTTCCTGCTGTGATTTATGGGTTCAGACTGGGCCCAGGAGCCCCCTGGGCTGTCAGAGACAGGGAGGGCTGGGTGGGATGCTGATTTTAATTGAGGCAGCGCAGTCAGAGCTCCCAAGGCAGCAGGGATGTGCTGTCCCCAGCAGCCCGAGGGTGCCAGGCTGTGCTCCAGGCCCTCAGGGTGGCCCTGCAGGGCCTGGCTCTCCTTGCTGAGCTGAGCTGCCCAGCCCATGCTCTGTCAGAAATCACTCTGAGAGCTGGAAAGGCTCATCCTGCCTTGACCATCAGCTTGCTGGATCACACCAAGGTGGCCAGTTCTGTAGGGAATGACAGCAAAGAGCTCTGGAGCAATGCAGCTTCCCCCTTGCTGCCCTCAGCAGCTCAGATGCTGCTCCCACGTTTGCTCCCCGGGTTTTCACACGATCTGGCCCCTAATTCTGGCAGTCTTGAAAAAGAATTAATTTTCTCTCCTGGGATTCCCCATCAGGGATTAATTTAATGATTTATTTTTCTTTCCCATTGTTTGCTTTTAATGATTAAGGTGATAGCTATAAATTGTTAACAAGTTCCGGTAGAAATGCGATCCCTGGGAACTTCTTTTGCACTGAATAAAATAACGGGGAGATTGATTTAGCAAAGCCAGTTGAGTTGCTGTGTCTTCAAAGATTATCTTGGTTCTGCATGAAAGGCCAGATTTTTGAGCAGTATTTCGGCCTAACTAAAGTCAGGTGCTTAAGCACCTTGAAAATAAGAGAAGCCTCTGTCTGTGGGGAGCGATAATATTGTCTGTTAAACCAGCCAGTGTATTAGAACTTCTTTTTTTTTGGCTGGGCGATTTTTTCAGGTGAATCCTTTTCTCTGGCAAAGCGCTGAGCTGGCACAGAGGGATTATTTGATGGAAAAAGCCCTTTCTCTGCTGGGAGCAGCCCATTTCCCTGGAGGCCACTGGAGCTGGCGAGGGTTGATGCTGGTGACATCTCCATGGGGTGCTTGGTCTGAGGGCCATGGCTTTGCACAGAGCAGAGCCTGCAGGGTTACCTTGGCTCTTTTTTCTTTGCTTTCCTTGTGCTGAGTGTTTGCTGAGCTCCAAAGCATTTACTCCTGGCAATTATTCTGATGAGGCAGGGGGTTATTTGAAAACTGCGAACTGAGGTTTCTGGGGAAATGTCTTCAAAGGCTGATCTCCTTTCAATGGAGGTTGTAATTGTTTAATGATTTTCTATATGGTTTTCCGTGTGGGCTGCTGCAGGACAGGCAGGGCTGGTTTGTCAGCAGAGAACATCTGCTCATGCTTCACCCTCTCTTCCCCTGGAAGGCTGGTCAGCTGCCTCCTGAGCAATACTGGAGATTTCTGATTTATATTTCCCTTGGCTTTCCTGCTCTGTCTCAGACTTAAACCTCAAACTTGTCACGGGTTTTTTTTCCAATTAAATCAGCTGTCTTTCCCACACACCTTGGCTCTGGCATCCTTGGGCTGCGGGGCTGCAGTGATGCTGCTTTAACAAACAGAACCGGGCTGGGGCAGGACCAGAAGGCCCTGCCCTCTTCTACTGCAGCTGATGAAACACCTTGTCCCTCTCCAAAGGTGAAAAACCATTCCTACTGCATTGTCTATCCCCTAATTCCTTGGACAGCCAGAAGCCTTATTCTGGTTTCTCACCTAAATTTATTAATGAGTGAGTGGTGACCTTTTGCTGATGTTCTTTCACCTTGAGCGGCACTTTCTCTTCCTTCATGTTAAACCTCCTGGTACATGGAAAGAGAACAATTTTATCACCTCTTCCCCTTCATTTTCTTACACTAACAAGTCAGGTTTTCCCAGCAGCTGCCTCTTGCAAAAGGCCACCTTTACTCTGATGAGCCTTGGAGGCAGCTCCAGGCTGAGCTCACCAGCCTTGACCCCAGTTTTGGGACAAATCCCATGCAGTGTCACCAGACAGGGTACAGCAGCTCTTTGCCCACCCAAGGCAGGTGTTTAATGGGGCTTCTTGCAAAACCACTGTGTTTGAGGAATGGGATTTTAAAAGGCTTGATCCCTTTTCAGTGGAGTTGAAGTTGAAATTCCCATTGATTGCTGAGGTGTGTGTCCTGGACTTAATAAATCTTGTGGCTCAGTGCCAGGAGTGGTGAACTCCTCTTGACAGGATAAATCCTGTGCCAAGGGCGTTGATGTGTCTGATGGAGAGGCGAGGGCAGCAGGAGTTCAGAGGAGGTGGTGCAAGTGTGCTGCCAGGGATGGGGCCCCTTCTCCTGTTCCCTTTGCTTTTCTCAAGGAATAAAAAGCACCACAAAATTGTTATTTTTTTTAAAAGAGAGAAAAAGGCAAAATTGTCCTCTTAGCTCCTCGAAGCAATCCTGAGCAGGCAGAGGGATTTGGGACACAGCTGGCACTGTGGTCTGAGTCAGAGGTGTCCGAGTCCTTTCACAGAGGTGGGAATGCAGGCAGTGGGTGATCCTGAGCAGCACAGGAGGATTCTGAGCAGCCTGATCACTGAAAGGTGTCCCCGCTCCTGCCAGGTGCCTTGGACTGGATGGCCTTTAAAGGTCACTTTAAGCCAAACCATCCCACGACTCTGTGCTCCTCCCTTCCAGCTGTGACACGCAGTGCTGGGAACTGCGCTGGAGTCCTGGGGCTGGCTGGAGATCAACCAGAGATCCTGTCTGCTGGAAACACAATCCTCCTGTTTCCTAATCTGAGCCCCATAACATAAAGCAGATGTAAAGGGCTAGCAGGAATCAGGAAATCTTTTGTGTGTGAGGTGGAGGCAACGCTGCGTGCCCGAGGAACCTGTGAGAAGGGAAAATGGGATATCCCTGGGGCAGGAGAGACCTGGCTCTGCGGGGGAAGGGCCACTGCGCCTGCTGTAAAGCCTGACCTGGCTTTCCGGAGTGGTCCCGAGTTAAACAATGTCTGCAGCCCATCCTGCACCATGTGCACGGTCGGTGGGATGCTGTGCCGGGCGTTCCCCGAATCCAGCTCGGCTCCGTGGAGGTCCCTTCTGCCTGCGCCGCCTCCCGCGGCGCGGAGCTGCCAGTCGCTAAACAAAGCCGGGGAAAATCAGGCACAAGCTGTGCAATTTGCAGATGATCTGTGTACCTGCTAGCTCTGAACAGATGTTTTCCTTCGCGTGACCATTTGTGAGCTGCTTCCCTGTCACAGGCTGCGGTAGCAGCGGTGCTCGGGAGTGAGTGATATCTTACACCTGCACGGAGCAGCGTTCCTGCCATAAACCTGCTTTGCAATTCCAGAAATCTCCCATTACAGAGTTTTATACCCAGCGCAAACAACGGCAAAATAAGGCTGTTTAGTATTTTTGACAGAGGCTTTAGAAAAAAGCGCTGGAGATAGGAACTGCAGGAGCTGGATGGGATCTGCATAACTCCGTATCCGCTCCGAGGAGCGGGTGCTGCAAAGGGAAGCGCAGCAGAAGGCAAACCTGCCTCGTGTTAGATCTGCTCATCATCTCCTCTAGCTGGAGGTGGCCCGCAGTATTAATATCCCTTTCAGCAGAGATGTTGGTATTTAGCTGGCGTAACTCCGGCTATTCTTGTTATCCACGCACATTCCTGCTTCCTCTCTGAAATGTCACGGATTCTTGGCCACGACAACTTCCCGTGGAAGTTAACTCCGGGCTTTAATTCTGCCTTGTGCAGAGCCCGGGTTTCCTGCTGCAGGGCTGTGCCAGGGGGGTGTCAGCAGCACAGAATCGCTGCCTCGGTCACTGCAGGGGGCATTCTGAGCAGCACAACTTAACTACAGCAGGCTTGGCTTCAGCTTGGCTTTTCCAAGAGGGCTCTAGTGGATAAAAGGACTGCAATTCCTCATCTCCCAGGCAGGTTGGCAGGTGTATAGGAATGTGATATCCTCCTCTGGGTTGCTCACAAGGGGAAGGAGAGTCTGCCTGGGAGAAGCTGTTGGTTTTTCCTGGCTCCTTCCAAGCTCAGCCAGTGGATCTTCAGACAGGTGTTTGGAATAAATGTGCAGCAAAAAGCAAAAGGAGCCAGGAAGAGCCTGATGCTGAAGAGAGGAATTCTGCAGGGTGTTTTTTCCTGGTATGTGCACCCTCTAAAACAACCAAAGTCCTTAGGAAGCTCTGGGATAGAGGGATGGGTGTCCCTCTGTGATGGGAGGAGGATTCTCTTCCCAGGACCAGCGCTTGCCCTGCTGCAGTGTGGCCACAAACCCAGGAATGCCTTGCTCAACCCCTGTGGAGACAGACAACGCTAAACCCTGGGGCTGGCTCTGGGAAATCTGTTGCTCTGTGCTTTTTGCAGTGAATTCCCAGGTGGGTTTACCTGCAGAGATCAGTGGGAGCCAGGATTCCCTGCGGGCGCCGCCAGAACGTCTGTCGGGAACGGCTGCTTGCCATCTGCTGTGGGCTGGGAGCTGGGAGCAGGGGACCCTGGAGGTTTAGGGAGGTGCCTTCAGGCACAGCATCCTCCAGGAGAGCAGGATCAGGCCTCTTGCCTGACCAGAATATGAATTTCTTTGCTCCAACAGAGGAAAACCTCTGTGCGTGGTCCAGGTTTTGTTGTGCTGCCCAACAGGGGGAACTTGGTTTGGTGGGGCAAAGTGGATGTGGGGATTTGGGGGCATCCTTGTCCCCCTTCCAACTCATGGCTCCTCTTCCCTCACAGTGTGAGCAGCTCTGCTCCCACAGGAAACTCCCAGAGGTTTAGGGTGGCACCAGCCTTTTGGGGAGAGTAGAGGTGAGAGATGTGGGGTTTGGGGTGAGGAGCAGCTCTCACTGGGGATGTACGGGGTGGCAGGAGCTGCAGGTGCAGGTGTCTTGCTTCAGGTATCCAGGGATAATAGTCTTCCAAAAGACAGGACAAAACAGCAGGGAGAATGGAAAGGCAAGGAGGGTCCCATGCCACGCATTAAAGCAAACAGGCATTTTGCCCATGTGGACCTTTGAAAAGCTGGGATAAAAGAAAAGCCAAAAATGTCATCTGAGATGTAGCTCTAAACGAGGGGATTTTCCCAGTCAGCTCAAATCTCCTGTCCCTCTTACTGGAAGGGGCCCAAAGCACCAAGCACTATTTAACATGGAAATCTGGGAAAAGGGGGGCTTTGGCCCCAGGGCACTGGCTCTGCCAGGGTGACCCCCCTTTTGCTTGGTGTGCAGAGGGAAATATTTCTTCCTTTCCATGCCTGGTTGTCAAATTCATGCCCAGCCCACCGACAAATCCATCTCTTCGGAGATCAATTACAGTGTCTGGCTGCCAAGCCTGGAAAACCAATTAACTCCCAATTTTTTTTTTTTTTTCCTGTTTTAAAGAAGAAAAAAAGTGAAGGTAGAGAAACAGAGACAAAGAGAGAGAAACACATTGAAGCGGGGGCATAAATCACCTGGAAAACATTCCAAACATTAAAATAAACAAGGACAAATTCCAACTTCATTTGTCTCTTTTGGAGATTCTGTCACTGATTTATTTTGCTGCTCTGTCTGAGCCTCAGTTTTGCCTTTGCTCATGTTTGGAGTCAGGTGCTGTGTCTGCAGCAGAGCCCTGGGGCTGGATCCTCCTGTGGTGATTCCTGCTTGGAGCATCCTCCCTTCTGCAGGGCTGTGATCGCCTCACCTGAGGTTTTAGGGGGTTAAACTCTCTCCATCCTGCAGGACGTTTGGGAATGGATTAAAATGGAATAAAAACCACCAGCTCTGCCTGGGCTGGTGGTTTGGGAGAGGAGTGTGACCCACCAGGCTTCCCAGGAGGAAATAACTCTGCTTCCCAATCCCAAACTTCTGGCTTCCTGCAGCCTCCCAGAACTGGCTGTTCAGATTGGAGCTCTCTATCTAAACCTCACTTCCTTGATTTTTCAGGGGATTTACTCCTTTTGACCAACTCTTCTATGTCCTCAGGCTTCCAAAAGGCTTAGAGGAGACTCCTGTTCCCAAGGCAGTGGAATGGTGTCCATGTGGGAGCACACTGAAGTGCCTGGAGGTGAGCAGGGCCCAGGTGTGTCTCAGGCTGGTGGTCTCACAGGGATATTTAAAGAAGGATTGGGAAAGGGAAAGAAGTAAAGATAGACTTATTGATGATATTTCTGGTTTTGGGAATTGGCAGCCAAGGGTCTGGCAAGCCTTCAGTGGTACAGCTGCCTTCCAAATCCAGGGGGTATGGATGGTAGTGGAGTGAGGAGAAGCACTTTTGCCTGAGAAAGAGGATTTTCTGTTTCTAGAATGCCATTTATTTGGTATTTTTGGGTGGGGGTGCAGGCACCTGGCTGTGGTGGTTGGTACCAGTGACAGGTACTGAGCACCTGTGCAGGAGCTGCAGGTGTGATAACAGCACCCCTGAGGGTTTAGTGCCCACCTGGAGTGGCAGCAAGCTGGGGGAATACCCTGGGACATCCCAGGTGTCATTCCTGGTTGTTGGAGAACCTCTGTCTCCCTCAGGCAACAGGGATTTGAACCTGGAGCATCTGTGCTGCTGCCTGTCCCCCTCCTGCCAGAAGATTTGGTTTTCATTCCAGAGTGGAATGAATAATCCTGGGGGTTGGTGTGCAGAGGAATTGCCACCCTTCCTTCAGCTCTGTCAGAAACTCTTCAAGAGGCTGTGAACAAACAACCTTCCCTTGGGATAAATTAGCTCCAAGTCCCACTTGGATGGCTGCTCATTGGAGATGTCCTTGTCACCCTGTGTGGGTGTGATCTTCCCTGGGATCCCACAGCGTTCCCAGACCCCGTGATGGCTGCGGGCAGTCCGAAGGGCCACGGTAGTTGTCCTGATTGCTGAGCACTTGGTGAGAAGTTTGGGAAAAGTGGGAGCTCTGCATTCTGCAAACAGCACAGATCCCACTGCATCCCCTGTGCTGGGGACTGACTCTTCAGCTGAGGGCTGCTGTGGGATCTGTGCTTCCCAGTCTGGCTCTGGAAACAAAATCCTGCCGGCATTGTCAAGAAAACCTGGTGAGAGCACAGAGTTGTCCAACAGCCTCCAGGCAGCCTGGAGCAAAAGCTCTGACAAGTGCAAATCAGAATCCACATGGAGTTTTTTTTTTTCCTCTCCAGCCCAACACTGTTGCAGAATAGAAGGATGGCATCAGGAAAGCTCAAAGAAAAAAAAATCCCATAAAAATCTCCTGCTGTGTCATCCTGCTCAGACTTTCCAGTGACACAGCCTGGGAGTGGATTCATAGAATCCCAGAATGGTTTGGGTTGAAAGGGACCTTACAGTTCATCCCCCCTCATTCCACCCCCTGCCACAGGCAGGGACATCTTCCACCATCCCAGGTTGCTCCAAGCCCTGTCCAGCCTGGCCTTGGACACTTCCAGGGATCCAGGGGCAGCCACTGCTGCTCTGGGCACCCTGTGCCAGGGCCTCCCCACAGGGAAGGATTTCTTCCCAATATCCAATTTAAACCTAATTCTTCTGGAGATTGGCCTGTCAGACCAGCGTGTAAGACAAAATCTCCCCTCCTTTCATTCCCAAAGCTGACAATGAGCTGCAGTGATGGGAATTGGGAGAAATCCATGTCCAACAGGACAGAGCATGCTCTGGACACTTCTTTTGCCAGAGATTTCCCCAAGAAACCGTTGTTTTAGACACAACCCATTATTCAATTTATCAATCCCTAGTTACCCCTCAAATTCCTATATCCCAAATCCATGGGATAGATTGGATAGCTTAATTTGAAATGTGAAAGCAGGTTGGAAATCATTGCTGTGCAAATTGGGCGGAGGGTGGGCTTTTTTTCTCTTCCATGGCTCAACTGGGCTTAAATGAATGAATGAAGTCCGTCCTGGTAGTTCCCAGTGAGGAATATATTCCTTTGGAAAAAGAGGAAAAAATTCCCTCCCAACATTTCATTCATCCCAGAGTGAAGCATTTTGACTGGGGGAACTCAGCTAATGTTTTTCCTCCTCAAAACAGGTCAACTTTGAGATATAAAACATCACATTGGAACTGAAAGTTGAATAGAAATGTTTAGAAAACGTGGGATTATATATCCATATATTTGGAAGTTTAACGAGATTGTGGATGGAAAGAAAGCACCCAGGCTATTTATAACTCAATTAGGCTTAGATTTAGGAGTAGTTCTCTCTCTCTGTAAACTGCATCTCTTTTTCATTTGGAACGATCTCCTTCCTCCATCACAGCCCCTTTTCCCGGCGATGCCTGGGAATATATGGCTGCAGCTGGGAATATATGGCTCTAATAGAGCTGCAATGACTGGAGCTGTACTGTGCCAGCTAACTGCTGTATTTTTCTTTCCCGAGGCTCTCCGGGCGTGTTCACAAGGGAATATTGACATTTGGGACCAAGGGATGGAAAACTAGGCTGTGAGCTGCTGGAGCTGTTATCAAGGACATTTATTCCAGCAACTTTCCCCTGCAGGACTTCTAGAGGTCGTGCCTTTTTTTCTCCATTCCCCTGTAAGCGTCCCACACCACATTTCCCCTTAATTACTAAAGTAAATCTAACAAAATGCTCTCCTTCCTGGGCTTTTTTGGTACCTTTCAGTGTTCCTTCACCTCTCTCTTTGCACGGCTGTAAGTAGTGAGTGAGTTCCTACTCTCACTCTGGGGCTTGGTTTCCAAACTGTTTATTGAGTAATAAAAAGAGACAATTACAAGTCATTGCCCAGGGATAATGTGCTGATAATTTTATGACTGGACAAACGGTTGGAGCAGCCCACAAATGGTGGTGAGCAGGAAATCTGGGATCTGCTGCCGACAGAGCCACCCCCGAGGAGATGAAGCCTCACTGCTGACAATCAAAGCTGCTGCAACAACTGTGAGCCAGTAAAATGGCTGTGGGGAAGGGTGGAGGCATGGGCATTGTTTCCTTCAGAGGAAAAGTGGTAAAGAACTTTTGGAAGGTGTTTGGAAGTTCATCCTGCTGGCAGTGAGTGCGAGGGACCACCAGCACTGCTCATGTTCAGGTCCACACGGCCAGCAGCTGGGGCCTGGGGATTCCAGGGAAAACAAAGATTAAAGGGTGTTAATGCTTTCAAGCAAACAGGGATCATCCCAGAGATAACAAAGGGATTAAGTTTCTCCGGGCACTTGAGCAGTGGCCCAGCTTTGAAGCTGCTGCTGCAGGGTGACCCTTGGCTTGCTCCCACCTGTAGGATGACATTCCCCATCCCTGCCACCCCAAACCCTGGGGATTTCATTATTTCTGTTTTTAAGCCTATATCTGCAACTGATTTAGTTCCCACCCAGTGAATTTTCCAGTTCCTCTGTGATCCCGTGGGTGCAACAGGAAATAATTTCAGATGGAAAGCGTGCCCCTGACCACTGAATAATGGAAAACTGCTGCCGTGGAAATGCTTCCAATTGTCACCAAATTCAGGAGTCGACTGCTCACCTGTCTGAAGCCATTTCAAGGTGGTGTTCCCACTGGCCCCCTCCAGGAGGAATTCCTGCTCCTTCTTAGGAGCAGAACATCGTCTCAGCACTGTCTTCTCTCCGCAGGATTGGCCCTGCAGAGGCCTCGCCCTGCCCGTCTCCCATGGGGAGGGATGAGCTGCACCTCTCCCAAACCCGCAGCAGATCCAGGCCTCAGAGTGGGCAGGAAGCCATGGAACTGGGAGCAGCTGTTTGCAGCTGCCAGGACCTCCCATTTGTGTGGTAGTGATGCAGATAGAATCTCATAAACCGGTTCCCACCCTGCTTTACTGCAGATTTAATGATCAGAGGAAGAACTTGACTGTTTATTAAAACATTAGACAGTAAAGTTTAACAGTAGACAATAAAGTGTTTTGTTTTTCCATCCTTCTCATTGTTAAAGCAGCACCACGTTGGGCTGGAGAGGGAGCTGCTCTGGGCTGTGATGTGGCTGGGCAGGAGGAGGAAGTTGGCACTGCCCCTTCCATCCGTGGCAAATTCAATATCTGAGGCAGGGCAGGGCCTCATCCCTAAGCAGGCAGTGTCCCAAGGCTGGCTGGACAGTGACAGGGGCTGGAGCAGCACAGCTGCCCCCAAAACTCTGCCATTGTCAGAGGATGGCACTTTGGGCACTGAACTCAGCAGGATTCACTCTGGATCCTGCCAGAGGTGCTGCTTCCTCACCCGCTCCCCTCCCTCCCTGGCAGAGACATCTCTGTGCTCAGAGGCCCTGGTGGGAGCAAAGTTCTCCAGCTGGGGATGGGAGACTGGACAGTCCCTGCCCGCTCCTCTGTCCCTGTAGCTGGGTGTGAAAGCACCTTCAGGTATCCACAGGTGTCACTGACACCTTGTTGTGAACTGTGGAAGTGGCTCCTCAGGGTTGGGAGGGAGGGAGGGGTTTGCAATTTCTGTGGAGTTTTCTCCTGGTACCACCTTTTCAGGCTGGTTCCTGGGCTGAGCTGGCTGGCCTGGCTTCTGCTGGGGGCAGAGGAGAAAACCAGGACTTCCTAGGATTGCTCATCCTGCCTAAAGGATGTTCAGTCTCCAGAGGGCCTGACACCTCTGCACCTGTTCCAGTGGGGCTCCAGGTGAATTTTCTTGGACATAGACAGGAAAATCCTGCCTCTGACCCTAAAACCTTCAGTGTGTCCTTCAGCATCCAGCTCCTTTGGGTCATAAAATGCACAGCTGTCACAGGGTCTGTCACATTTATAAGTTCTGCTCCATTTGCATATTTGAGTTAATTGACAAATTCCAGCTTTAGGTTATGCAGTCCCATCCTTCTTGCTTTTCTCTCTCCTGTCCACGTTGTTTATGCTCTTGGGTGGTTGTCCTTGGTCCCCAGCTAGAGAAGGAATTGTTTTGTCTCCCTACTCTGTGAAGAGAGCTCACCATCCCCTGATATGAAGCTCAGAACTGCACACTCAAGAGGTACATAATCTGAAAAATATAAAAGCTAACACCTGAGGCGTCACTGGTGTCTCTGTCTCAGGCTCCAGGAATGGTGTGAGAGGAAAGCACAGCTACCTGTGGTAGCAGCAGGACCTCAGGGGACAGGAGACCTTGATCTGAGAGACTGAAGGAGTAAAAAATAGGAAGAAAGTGGCTTGGAGGGGCAGATGTGGAGCTGGATGGGTCCCTGCTACAGCCAGGGCTGATGCTGGATGGAGACCCCAAACTCGGCTCCTACATTTGGCACTTTGGACCTGTGGCAGCTCCCAAAATGTAGAGCAGTGAGGGGACATCAGGGCACTCCTGATCAGAGCCACTGTAGGACAGCAAGCCCCACGCTGCTCCCTGTCCTTGTCCTGGCCATTCCCAGCCAGCCCCTCCTGCTTGGGGGCAGCAGGAATGTGCCCAGTGGCTGAGCTCCCAGGGCTGAAGTCTGTGCTCTGGTGCAGCCCAGGTGACTCAGCCTCCTTCCTCAGCCCTGGAAAATCTTCAGGATTAAATTCTGACCCCAGTGAAAACAGCTGAGCATTTTCTGGTTGAGTCCAGCGGGCTGGAATTTAATTCCCAGGTTTAAAGCCTCTTTAAAATCAGCTGTGATACATAACCAGTCTTCTCAGCCTCTAAATACCTCGACAAGATTGGCAGCACTCCAGCAGGGCCATGGGCAGGATTACCTGCAAATCCATAGGTCAGGAGAGAAACTGGGGAGCCTGGCTGGGGCAGAGCGGAGCTGCCGAGCTGGAATTGCCTCTGCTTGTGGCTGTGGCATGCAGGAAAAGCTGGGAAGCAGATGAAATCCTTCTCTTTTGAACCCCTGTTCACAACAATTCAACCCCTGTTGAATTGCTGTTGTGATATTCCTGTTTGTGCTCACCCTTTTGGAGGATGTTTTGCACATATATTTATGTACATTCACACACACACACACCTCCCCATGGGTGCACACACCACGGTGCATCTCCTCAGCCTGCAACCTTCCATAAACTGCAAAAAAAACCCCGACAAAAGCTGAAAATTAAGTCCCTTATCATTGCTAAATCATCAGAAACTAATATTAGAGCTGCTGGACGATTTTCCCCCTGAACTATCCCCACTCCACGATCCTAATGCGATGATTCTTCCTGTAGCTCTTTACATTCTATTATTTATAAGAAACAATGTTCAGCCCTCCCCTGACAGCGTTTGCAGGGCTGCGGAAAGCAGTGCGGCAGAAAGGTGGGAGAACAATTTTGGTGATGTTTCCATAGCTACCTAGCTGCTAAATGTGGTTTATTCCATTTTAAAGTCACCCAACACACACACACACACACACAGAGGCACGCACACAGCCCTCCCCTCACACACGCAGGCACTGGGAATGCAGCCCCTAATCCCTGCTCTGCCTATTCCAGCCTAATCTGCCTGGGATTTGTGTATTTAAAGGGCTACTTGCTGCCCAAATAAATGGCTGGATTCAGCAGGAGGATAAACATATTGTTTCTCGCTCGCTCTCCTCTCCGACGTGTGTGTTCCAGTCGCTCCCTGTAATATTATTACGGATATTTTCCCCCAGCCCTGGTGCGCCAGGGAAGTCGGAGGTAGGAGGGTGTCCTCTCGTGGTCTCTGGCATCTCTGCAGCCTCAGAGCCGGGGAAAGAGAAGAAGAGGGAAAGGGGTACCTTGGCAGCGGCTGGGCATTTTAGGGGAAAACCTCTTTGGCTGGAGCTTCCGAATTCCAGGATTGCGTTCACAAACGTCTCGGCAGCTCCCTGATGCCGTGAGAGAAATCGCCCCTGGGCTTGCTGTGCGCATCCTTGAAGGAGCAGCTGGGGGCCACTGGCCACGCTCAGTTTTCCAAGCCCATGCCTGGAAATAGGAGGAAAATGAGGCAGGGGGAAGGGGACGGCTGGTGCCAGCTTTCCCCAGCTCAGGGGGTCTGCAGGGAGCCGTGTCCGAGCCGGCTGCCGGATCCTGCCCAGCCCAAAGGAGACCTGGATCTTGGGCTCTGCTCCCTCTTGGGAAACTCATCCTGTGCCTCCGGGGGGCTGAGCCCTCTCCCACCCCACGGCGTTTTCCAGTCCCTTCCAGGTCTGGGATTCCCAGTGCTGCTCTGGTGTCCCCTGGATCCCTGCAAAACGAGACAGGGAAAGCTGGGAGCTGGACAAAGAAATAGATGCAGGCAGGGACAACAGGCAGAGTCCATCAGAAAATAGGAGAAGACGTGCCCAGCAGGAATTCCTGACTCAAGGTTTATCTGAATGTAAATTAGATGTAAATGAGGGGAATGTTCTTTACTCAGAGAGGGGTTCAGCACTGGGAGAGGATGCTCAGAGAAGCTGGGGCTGCCCCATCCCTGGAATTGTCCAAGGCCAGGTTGGATGGGGCTTGGAGCAACCACGTGGAAGGTGTCCCTGTCCACGGCAGGGGGTGGAACTGGATGAGCTTTAAGATCCCTTCCAGCCCAAACAATTTAACGATTCTGTGAATATAAATGAGGAGGATAAGTAACGTGCAAAATCTGAGGAGAGCAGCCTGCTGTCCATCCATCCTGCCTGTGCTTCCAGCTCCTGTTCCCTCCCGTGCTGTGTCACACCATGACTCCTGCAAATCCCCTGTGACACAGCCACAGGGGTGATTTTTGTCCACAGCACACACTGGGGGGGGGAGCAGCCTCAGTTTTTCCTGGGAATGGCACAGGATTCATCCCTCTGCTGCATTCCGAGGACCCCTGCAAGCCCCTCCCAGGAACGTTCTGTGTAAATCTGTCCCAGAGAAAAATCTCTCCTGAAGTGGAGGATTTTTGTCACTTTTAATTTTATTTTTTTTCCTTCTTCTGCCTGGCAGAAAAAGAGGAGTGAAAAGCACGGCTGAAATCGTGTTTTATTCGTGTTTGTCACCAGGTACAAAGCAAATAAATCATCATTGGAAAGCAAAGGCACCTCTGACCATCCCTCACCTGCTCGCATGTCCTTTTGTTTTGCAGGTTCCCTCTGCTCCACGGAGTTGCCTGGGGCCTGCCAAGGTGCCAGGCACAGTCAGGCACAGATCCATCCCTCTGGAGTGCCCCAGCTGAACAGGAGGAGTGGTGGGGAGGCAGCAGATTCCTCTGGGATGGCTGGGATTTGGCTCAGCCCCGCATGGCTGTGCCAGCCCAGCTGCAGAGAGGCTGCATCTGCAGGGATCTCACATCTGGGATAACCTGGCTCAGCAATCAGGCAGGTTTAATTGTCCTGGCTCTATTCCTCCCCAGGCACAGCCCTGACTCTTCCTGGCTTTGTGGGGAAGATGTTCCCACCTTTCTTTGGGAGCCCTTTCCACAGAGCCCAGCACAGATCCAGCCCATTTTGCCATGGATCCCTTTTTCTTCCCAAGCTTGCTCCAGCTGTGAGCAGCTGCAGTGCTGGCTCTCATCCCTCCAGCTGCCCTCCCCAAAGTCACATCCCTTCACAGATCCCATTTCCCACCTGATTGCCACGTTTATCACACCTTTTTCTGCCAGAACCACAGGGGCTGGGCCAGGCTGGGGGGCAGGACAGGTTCCCATCCCAGAAATCCTCTGTGCCCTCGTGGGTACCAGCTAAAGGATTGGGATTCTGCCCCTCTGCCCTGCTCAGGTGAGACCCCACCTGCAGAGCTGCCCCAGCCCTGGGGCCCAGCACAGGAAGGTCCTGGAGCTGCTGGAGAGAGTCCAGAGGAGGCAGCAGGGTGAGCAGAGGGATGGAGCAGCTCTGCTGGGAGGAAAGGCTGGGAGAGCTGGGATTGTTCACCTGGAGAAGAGAAGCTTTGGGGTGATCTAATTATGGCCTCCCTGTCCTTGAAAGTTCTGACAAGAAAGATGAAGAAAATATTTCCAAAGGTCTGGAGATCCAGGACAAGGTGGAATGGCTTCCCATTGGCAGAGAGTAGGTTTAGATGGGATATTGGGAAGAAACTCCTGGCTATGAGGGAGGTGAGGCCCTGGCACAGAGAAACTGTGGCTGCCCCTGGATCCCTGGAAGTGTCCAAGGCCAGGTTGGACAGGGCTTGGAGCAGCCTGGGGTAGTGGAAGGTGTCCTTGCCCGTGGCAGGGGGTGGAATAAGGGGGAATGAACTGTAAGGTCCCTCCCAACACAAACCATTCCACAGATCCTCTGGAAATGAATTGCACTCTTGCCAAGGAAAGCCTCAGCAGCCCCTGACTGGGTCATTTTCCTGCACAAGGTGAGATCCTACCGTGGGCCAAGAGATGCCATCACTGACGCCCAGTTTGTGACCAAGGGATGGACACGCTCCTCCCTTGGAATTCCAGGACATTTCTCTTTAATGCTTTCTGCAGACCAGGAGGGGCTGGCAATCAGTGGATTCCCTGTGGCCACAGAGCTCTCCTGGGCCATCATTATGGGTGATTATCAGCAATCACCATGTCACTGCTCCCAAGACAGGCTTTGCTGGCTCTGTATTCCTCTCCAGTCTCCTTTCCTCTCCAGCCCCCCACAAGCAGGTGCTGGGGGTCAGGGGGTTTTTGTGGCTCTGTGCTGACAGGGAATATCTGTTCCTGTCTCCAATATCAGCCAGGGATTGCACTGCAGGCCCCTCTCTAGCCAAAAACATCAGCACAGAAACATTTAAACATTTCCTGCTGCCTTTCCTGCCTCTGCCAGCCCTAGCACCAGTCAGGAGACTTGTGGGACCTGGCAGGACCTTGCTTTGGCTTTCCTGGGGTGGGAAAGGGACAGGTCTCCATCCCTGTGCCCTGGGAAATATGAAAAGCTCTTTCCATTCAGCAGTCACAGCTGCCTGAAATATTCCTCCAGCCCTGCTCTCTGGTTTAAGGAAGGCTTTTTTTTCTTTTTCTTTTTTTTTTTTTTTTTAATCAGTTCAATGTTTTACAGCTCAAATTCAAATAGGAGCTTAAGAGCTTAAACAATGAAACATAAGGATGTGCTGGCAGGGCTGGGCTGTCTCCTCTCCTGTTTGCAGCTCTGCTTGGCATCAGCCTGGGCAGAAAAACACCTGCATTTGGCTACCACAAGCTGAGCAGCCTTTCCAGGTATTTCACTGCCTTGTGGGAGGTAGAACAAGTGGGAAGAGCTTCTGGAAAGCTGGTGAGGGACTTCTTACAAGGGCCTGGAGTGGCAGGACAAGGGGGAACGTTTTTGCACTGCCAGAGGGCAGGGTTAGGTGGGACATTGGGAAGAAATCCTTCCCTGTGAGGGTGCTGAGGCCCTGGCACAGGGTGCCCAGAGCAGCTGTGGCTGCCCCTGGATCCCTGGAAGTGTCCAAGGCCAAGTTGGACTTTAGGGCTTGGAGCCACCTGGGATGGTGGAAGGTGTCCCTGCCCATGCAGGGGCTGGAACTGAAGGAGCTTTAAGGTCCCTTACAATTTAGGACATTCTGTGATGATTCTGTGATTCCAGTGGTGTTGTGCAATCCTAAACCCACTGATCGAATGTGTCCA
>VZRH01007148.1:153773-165739 GCA_013397555.1 Urocynchramus pylzowi
CCTTCCTCCCTTCCTCCCTTCCTCCCTTCCTCCCTTCCTCCCTTCCTCCCTTCCTTCCTCCCTCCCTCCTGTACAGTGATGGACACGTTCAATAACATCCTGGAGAAGGAAGCTGGGATGAGGCACTCTTCATGACTGGAAGGATGTCAAGAAGGAAGAACTGATGTGTTCAAACATTTGGGCTGGGGTTCCTCTCACCTCACCAATCACAGCAAAACAAGGTGTGTGCTCAGGCTTTAACTCTCTCCTCAGAAGCAGGTTCCTTCCAGGAGGCCATTTTTCCCATCCCAAAGGTAGTCCATGCCAGATTGGATCAGGAGTCCTCGAGAGATTTTGCCATCCTGGTGACAATAAAGAAATCAGAGGCAACTTTGAGACTAAATACTAGACTTTTAGCTGGGGCTGTTAGCAGAGACAAGCCCTCTTCCCTCCTGGAAAAAGCACAGATAACTGTAATTTCCCCAAATTTCTGACAGAGAGACTTCATTTTTTCAACAGCCCTGGCTGGCAGGAAGAGCTGCTGCTCTGGGAGGAGTTGGGTGGTGTTTGTAAAGTGGAGTGAGGAAACAGCAGGGCACTGCTGCTGTCTGCCTGACAGCAGGATTGCATCTTGATGGCCCTCCTGAGCTCCAGAAGCAAGGTCCAGACCTCTGGAATTGCTCTGTCCTGCATTGCAGACCAGGCTGAGGAAGGAGCTTTCCTTACATTTTCTATGGAACAGATTCAGTTTTATCAAAAAAACACTGGGATTTCGTCTGCTACACCCTCAAATAATGTAGGCAAACAGACTCATGAGCCAAGTATGGGTGGGCTGAAAACATGGAGGGCAGATTCTCCTGGAACAGAATAGGGAAGTCTTTCCCTGTCCATCTGCCTGATTCATGACTGCAGCTTTGCACAACGACCTGTCCCATTTTCCCCTTCTTTTTATTCAGAGGAGAGTGCAAATGTGTTGTACATCAGCTCTTGAGGCCCCTGGATTAACAGCAGCTTGCAGAGCCTGGAGCTGGGCTGGATGTGGAAGCTGCCAGAGTTTTGGGCTGGCCCCAGGCTCTGCTCCCACCACACTGGGATGAAAGCAGCCCTTACTGGGAGGTGCCGGGTCTCCAGGTTGGGGATCTCAGCAAGAGCTTGCTGAGGCTCTCAGTTGGCTGTCTTGCTATTTTCTCCTTCTATTTGGGAACAGATGAGCAGGGAAAAGGCACAGATGACAATATTTTGCCATCTTTTGCTGCTGGAAGCGAGGATGAGCAGCTTTGTTTGAGCAGCAGTGTCTCTGCAGGCTCCTGGCAGGTTGTCCATGGACCAGGGTCCGTGATGGTGGTCCTGGGGACTGGGAGGGCTCTGACTCTACAGGGGGAGGGAAAGCTCATCCTCCCCTTGCTTCCAAACACGGATTTGGAAAGCCTCCTCTGTAAAGGAACAAGGCATCCATTTGTAGGACAAGGAGGAGTGTCTTTAAGCTGAAAGAGAGCAGGATTAGGTGGGATTTTGGGAAGAAATTGTTCCCTGTGAGGGTGCGGATGCCTGGTACAGGTTGCCCAGAGAAGCTGGGCTGTCCCATCTCTGGAAATGTCCAAGGCCAGCTTGGACAGGGCTTGGAGCAACCTGGGACAGTGGAAGGTGTCCCTGCCCATGGCAGGGGGTGGGACTGGATGGGCTTTAAGGTCCCATCCAATCCAAACCATTCCGTGATTCCATCATTCCAATCCAAGCCCTCATCCTGCTCCCAGGCATTGCCCTCAGGACAGCCTGCTAAGCTGAGGTCCCTCTAAGGAGGTGCAGGAATCTGGGGCTCAGTATCTCTCCCAGCTCATCTCTTCTCATTCATAAATGTATTTGAATTCAGACTTCCAAGCTGCCAGTCAGATCTGTCACCTTTGGACACCTCTTTTTGTGCCAGCAGGGAGAGGCCACTGTCCTTGGGTAAATACTGGGCTGGACAGCTCTGCTGGCACAGCATGGGGACCTGATCCATATCCTAAACCCCCACAGAGTCCTAAAAACCCCCACAGAGGCTCAACCCCCACTTTTGACTCAGAGCAAGCAGCATCTCCCCTCCTCAAAGGGAGCTGCAGCACAACTGCAAATGCCCAACCCACCAGGATTTCACTTGGTGTGCAGCAGACTTGCAGAGGGCTTTTTTTTTTTTTTCCCACCCTAGGGGTTTAAGCAGCACAGCAAGTCCAGTAATGAACTGCTACTCTGGAAAATAAGACTTTCATTAGGTTAGGATTCTGCCGGGGTGTCTGCGTTCCTCGATAATGAACCGTGATATTGCGCAAAGCCCTGGCCGTGGAGCAGAGCTGAGCTTATCTCCTGCTATCATTTACCCACTTAGCACCAGCACAGCCTGCTGCTGTCACAGGGGGACTGGGACCTGGGCTCCTTCTCCCTGAGATGCTTTCTTGGGGTCAAACAGTGGTTTCAAGTGTTGAGCCCAAGCCTGCCTTCTCGTTGCTGATGGCCTACAAACAGATGCTGATGTTTTCTCTGGTGTTTTTAGGTGTTCATTATTCATCACTCCCAGGTCCTGCAATTGCAGTGCGTGTCTCCTCTGGTGTGAAAACATTAATAACTGCTTTGGCTAAGCACAGAGAGATCATTTGTTTCACAAATACACAGAAAATTCTGCCAGGCTGGGATTAAAGCTCAGCCTTCCTTTGTAGGCGAGGCTTTCAGGGCATGTTTTACCAGGAGGAAGGATTCATTTTCCATGGATCTGCCCTTTCCCAAGCTCACTGCTCACCCCCAGCCACAGCCTGAGCCACGGGGCTGGTGGAGAGCAACAACCATCAAAACTGAACCCAAGCAAGGCACAAACACAGGGATTTGGAGTTATTCCTGCCCTGTCCGAGGGTCTGGAGCAGCGTTCTGATTTTTTTCTGGATCTCCCCTTCACTGTGATGTGAGGCTGGAGCAGGCAGGATCTGTGCCCTCAGCCCCGTGGCTCTGCCACCCCATCCCTGCAGCAGCCCCCAGCTGCTCCTGGCACTGCTCACCTCCACCAAGGACAAGGAGCAGTAAATCCCAGCAGCCTCTTAAAAAAAACATTTTAATTAAAAAAACCGACATAACAGGAGCTTTAAAGGACATGAAAGACAACAGCTGTGGAGCTGCTCCCTGCTCCCCCTCCCCTGCCTCCCCCTCCTCTCTGCAGTGCTTTTCAGAGTGATTTTCATGTAAAGTTTCCTGGGTTTCCTGGTTTCTGGCCTCCATCTGTGGTTTTGAGTGCAGGCCAGCCAGGAGGGAGGGCACAGGCAGCCCCTGGGCTGGCAGGAGCTGGACACACGAGGGGACAGCCAGAGCAGGCTGGAGCTGCAAAGCCCACGCTGAGGTGGGGATTGGGAGCCTCAGGGAGGATCTAAGGGTCCATTGCAGTCAGACCTGGTTTAGGTAAGCCTGGGGCTCCAGCCCAGCCCAGAGCAAGACCAGAGCTGGTGGAGGAGATTGTCTTGGGGTCCAGCTGGAGATGTGACACATGGCCTACAGGGCTGGGGTGTCCTTTGGAGATGGCCAGCCATCAGAACTGAGACCACAATGGTCCCAGCTCAGCTGGTCCACTCAGCCTGGGGCCAGTTGCTGATGTATCTGAGCCTGGATTTGCTGTTGGCTGGATGGGAGTCCCACCTGGCAGGGCTGGCACACCACAGAGCTGCCTGGATGAGCTACCTTGGCACAGGAACGCCCTGGCACAGCGGCCACCACGGCTGCCCCATCTAGGCTGAGCTGCTGAGGCCTGAAATCTGCTACCACTGAATTTTTACCCTGTTTAGATGGGATATTGGGAAGGACTTGCTCCCTGTGAGGGTGGGCAGGCCCTGGCCCAGGCTGCCCAGAGCAGCTGTGGCTGCCCCTGGATCCCTGGAAGTGTCCAAGGCCAGGTGGGACAGGGCTTGGAGCAACCTGGGACAGTGGAAGGGGTCCCTGCCCATGGCAGGGGTGGGACTGGATGGGCTTTAAG
Source organism: Urocynchramus pylzowi (assembly GCA_013397555.1). Classification (NCBI taxonomy): domain Eukaryota; kingdom Metazoa; phylum Chordata; class Aves; order Passeriformes; family Fringillidae; genus Urocynchramus; species Urocynchramus pylzowi. The sequence goes on from VZRH01007148.1 coordinate 157,738, forward strand.
GGCCCTTCCAGCCCAAACCATTCCATGATTCCATGGTTTTACTTAAAATCTATTTTCTCAACCAACACTGAGAGTTTTAATCCAGAGTTGGAGATCTCCAGACACCTTCTCTTCCCAGGGGATCAACACATCTGGAAAATACCCCCAAGACCACAGAGCTAAGCTCACCAGCCATTCCAGAGGGGTTTCCCAACTCTGTTGCTAACACTAATACATGATTCAGGTAAAACACAATAAGGCATTAGTGATTACAGGGAATAATTTGGGGTTTTTTTTAGGAAATCTGATGAGAAGGAGGAGCCCCTACACCATGCTGAGGAAGAAAAAATGTTGCCTCATCCTTTCTTTGATGTGTTCACCCCCTGCCACCCCACATGTCAAACATCTCAGGCCTAAAATCATCAATCAAACCAACAGAGTGAAGGCAGGAGCAGGGCCAAAGTCTTCCCACCGGGATTCTCCACGCTTTGCATTTTGCAAATGTAAAACCCTCGCCGGTTCAGGGCTTCCAATTAGAGCTGGGCAAATGAAAACCTTCTCAGCTCACTGCCCAATCCTCCACCAAAAATTCAAATGAGGAATGGTTTGGATCAGTGCAAAGTACAGACCCTTTCATTTTTTTTCTCCTCCCGAAATAAACCCTTCTCCTTCCCACCCTGATTAATTTTAGATCCCATGAAATGTTTTATTCAATTGCAGAATGAAATGTCATTTCAGAACATTAGCTGGAATAATATTCCTTTTTAAAAAGTGCCAGAGCAAAGAAGTTCAACTTTTAAGACCTTTCTTTTCCTCCCTGCATGGGTGTAGGAACAAATTTGTTTTCTGACGACAAAAATATGAGATTTTTGAATTTTTTTGGTGAGCACCCAGTGGGATTTTAAGCCCCTGGAGAAGGGATAGGACCAAATCCCAATGGAGCTGATTTTGCTGGAAGCACAGGTTGGCCAAAATCATCTTCATTCCCAAGAGCTCTGCTGACTGCTCTTTAATCAACCATTTAAAACCCAGCTCCAAGACTTCCCATCAATTTCCAAATCTCTCAGACTTTGTGAAAAAAAATCAAATAAATCAGGAAAAGGAACACAGGGGAGGCCATTGACTGGAATGAGCCTGACTGGAGGGGTGGGATGGGATGTTCCTGGCATGGGGGGGGGGAAGAGGGAGGTTTGGGGAATGGGTAATAAATTGATTTTCATGTGTTCTGGGGCCACGCTGCCGTTTCCAGCGCAGCTCCAACGAGCATCGCAGGCGGATCTGGAGGCAGGGTTCTGAGGGGATTAGAAAAGATTTATTTTCCTTTTTTCTGGAGTGAGATGAAAGGGGGGAAGGGGAGGGAGAGGCAAGCAAGGAGTGCTAAGGCAAGGAATTCATTATTTTTTATCTTTTCCAATGACCTTGTTTATTTTAGTCCTGCTTGAAAGCAGCTTCTTTCCTTGAGAAAATTTGGAGATATCTGGAGACTGGGGCTAGTGAGAAAGGGAAAAAAGGGAAAAGGGAGCTGGGTGAACTGAAGAAATATGGAAAATTACCAGAGTAAATGTAAACTGAGCTGGAGAAATACCCACGTGGGCTTGGTGCTGTGATGAAATTCCATGTCTAGGGGAAGTGTTCCCCCTGTCCAACCTGGCCTTGGACACTTCCAGGGATGGAGCAGCCACAGCTTCTCAGGGCAACCTATGCCAGGGCCTCCCCACCCTCACAGGGAAGGATTTCTTCCATATATTTAACTTAAATTTTCCCTATTTCTATTTGAGCCCCTTGCTTCTTGTCCTATCCCTACAGATCCTGATAAAGACTCCCTCTCTGTCCTCCCTGTAGCCAGCTCAGGTCCTGCAAGGTGCTGGGAGGTCTCCACTTCTCCAGGCTGGCCAGAGCTTGTAGGGAACAGAGGCATCATCAGTGTGACTCACCTGGTCCTTGCCCAAGTTGCATCTCCTGAAGGAATTCCCTCAGACCCATTGCGAGAGGGATTTAATTTGGTTTTTCCCTCTTTATTTCAGTGGGCTGGGAAGCAGCAGAAGCTCACGGACATTTACGAATCTCTCCTCAGCCTCCTGGACACTGGACATTCCAATTCCTCCCTGCCACTGGACATTCCCATTGCTCAGGGTTTGAAATGCAGCACCCCATTCATTTAACCCTGCTGGGTTGTTTTTGATTTTTTTTTCTTTTTTTTTTTTTTTCCTTAAGCACCCTGTTGTCCCATTATCCTCTGCACTTGGAGGGAGATGGCTGCACCCCAGAGAGAACGCCAGGAGAACTTGTGAGGATCCAAACCCAAGAACCAGCTCTGCCTCTTAGGGGTGAGCAAAGCTCCCCAAACCCTCAGGAGATGCCCCATATTCCCTAATATCCCCTCATGGTCCCCATAGCCTCCAAAGCAACAGCGTGTCCGTGTCCAGCTGATCCTGGAGCTGCATCCACAGCCTCTTCCACTGCATTACACCAGGCTATTCACCCTCCAGCTCCTGGTGCTGAAGAAATCCATCCTGAAAAACTCCCAAAGTGCAAGGTCAGCTTGGCAAAAAGCCCCTGGACCAATTTTAGGTAAAACCAAGCTCTGCTTTAAACCCTCGGCTCGGGCTGGGCTCCACTGGTTACTCAGAAATACTCCTGAAAACTCTCCAAGTGCTCAATTTGCATAGCTGTAAAGGATCATAAATAATTCCAGGTGCTGGGATTTAATTAGTTGACCTATACCAGGGAGGAATTTTGGCCTCATTTATGGAAATCAGAGTCCTTCTGGAGGGAGCCCAGGGCATGGAGTGGCCGTGGAGTCTCTGTGGGAGCAGCCATGGTGAAGGAAGGGATGGGGCCCAGCCCAAGCCCTTACCTGCAGCTCCTCATCAATCCAAGCATTAATCAAGGATAATTGAACTTAAATGCAACCATTGGGAGCTGCTTTTTCTCCATGAGAAGTCCCAGAGAAGCCCATTTAGCAGCAGGGTGCTGCTGCCCAGGAAAGTTGTGGCCTGCGGCCCTCGGGATGTGCCGAAGGCTCTGCTCTGCAAGCTGCAGGACCCTGTTACCTCCAAATATTGGGATTGCAAAGAGGATCCTGGCTCTTTATCCAGTGCAAAAGCCAGCCAGGCATGCCTGGGAAGCTCCAGCTAAACTCCAGAGGCTTTAGGATGGCTTTGATAAGTGCTGTGTTCAGTGGGAAGGCTCCTTCTCTAGATTTAACCCTCAGACTTCAAAAGCAATAAGAAAAAAAATCCCGGTTTTTGTATTTTAACCCACTGCTCTGAGCTGCATCTGAAGCCGACTGAAGAGAAAAGGAGTGAGTAAAGGTTGGACTGTGGGGAGCAAAGGCAGGCAAGAGAAAAATGAGATGAAAAGGTCTTTGTAGTAACTGTGCTACCACGGGAGACTTCCCAGCTGCCGGCTGGGGTCTTGTGTGATCCCACAGATCCTCCTGGGCTGCCTCTGCTGACGGGGGGGTGTGGACAATCCCAACCCCTGCCCCAAACCACGGCAGCATAGAGAGGCTTTTAAACAAATTTAGTCCTCACACAGGAGAAAACATCTTTTTATTTCCAGGGGGAATCAGTCCCAAGGGGCTCCGGGTGGATCCAGCCATCACTCCGGGTATTTCACCCTTGCTGAGGCAGGCAGGGCTGTGCCCAGGGCAGTGCCTGGCACTCCGGTGGGATCCCAGCACAGTATCCCACATTCCAAGCAGTGTCTGAGGCAGCAGGGCTATTATAAATAATTTATTCTCTGGGCAGAGGAGGGAGGAAGAGAGAGCGAGCTTTTAATTAAAATGATATCTTACAGATCAAATAAATATGAATAAGATGCCAAAAACAACTGTATAAATCCCAAACATTCTCCTGTGTTTTAATTATTTGTGTTGATAAAACAAGAGCGGAGGCATTTGGCTGTGCTCGGAGGCTGCGGAGGCGAAAGGTTACACTGGCATTTTTTATGTTCTGTGCAAGGAACAAATGTTTCCGAAGCCCAGATCTGACAAACTATAATTCATATCAGGAATTAAATTGGAATTTAGAGAACAATTGTTAATATTTCAAAGTAATTGTTTAAGAAATTATCATTTTGGTATCTGCCGCAAAAATAATTACCCACCACTAATTTTTCTTTTTCAAAGGCTGCTATTTGCTGGGATAATGTTGGAAAGATGAGGAGTTTGTGCTGGGAGCTATTTATGTAGTTCAAATGAGAAGATAAATAGGAAGGGACTTTCATGTTCCCAGGCAAATGAGTCTGACTAATGTACAGCTTCGAGCTCAAAAGTGGGCCTTGGATTTATCTGGAAATTGGGGGAATTTTCTGTGGATGGGACAGAAAAGAAAGAAACAGCAGGTGAGAAAATAATCAGAAGCTGTGCATATTAATGAGGAATTGGTCCTCAAATAAACCCTGAGGGCATGGAGAGCCCCTGCCTGGCCGGTGAGAGGTACCAGCATCTTACCTCCCGCCTTGGCAGGATTCTGGGGTGGAAAAGAAGCAGCATTCCTACTTCTGCCCTTCACAGGGCATCAGAAAATTGGAAATGGGCTGAAAACTTGGAATATTTAGAGGATCACGGGAAAAAAAGTGGGGTAGAAGGGATTTTAAATACCTGCATCCCACAGCTTGAGGATGAGGTTATCCAGATCCTGTCACATCCTGCTCCTTCCATCTGTTGAGCTGGTGGAAAATGTACCCTCCTTCCTTTAAAAAGGGCTTTCTCAAAGGGATGGAGAGAAAGTGGAGCAGTGGCAGCACCAGGAAAGGTCCAGCAGTTCCAAGGAGTTGCTGTGGACTTCTCTGTTCAGACAGCATCTGCCAAAGGGAAGCGATTTCCACGAAAACAGTTTCAAGTACAAAAGGAGAAATTATTTTCTGGGGTTTGTTAAATTTTTTTTTTTTGCAAAATTATTACTTCATCTTTGGTGGGAATAATTCCCAGCTGCATTTTGAAATATCTCCCTTCCTGCCACACTCTTTTTTGAATGGGTGACTTTTTCTCCAAGCGATGCTGATGTCGATGGTGACTTTTAAAGCGCACAGGGAGAAGCAGCATTTTTTCCCAAGTCTTCTGGGAAAGGCTTTTTGTCACCTCAACCCCCATTTTTTTCCTCTAATTTGTCACCTCTGATACCCTCCTGCTTCCCCAGCCACCCTCTGGGCCCCCAGTGAACCTGCCCAGTTTTGCTGTTGGCCACATGGGATGGGATGTTTTGGCAGAGCCAAAGGTTGGTCCCTCCACCCTGAAGGACCCAATAAACCTGTCCAGCCACCTCCTGGGTGGGGGAGATCCTTGTGGATGTGTCTTCCAGCCCCTCCATGCTACACCTCCCCTTCCCTTTGATCTCCACACTCCCGGGAAGACATTGGTCCCTAATGAGGGACACACTTGACCTTTGCAGATGTGCTGCTTAAAGATTCCTGGAGAATGTGGGAGAAACAAATAATCCCCCTTGGATCCATCCTCCCAGCTTGTGTGAGCAGCCCAGTTCCAAAGCAGATCACAGGAAGATGTTGGTTATCACTCATTAGCAGCGGGAGCAGTAATTAAGGCAGTTGGTGTTTGCCCTGGATGGGGCTGTCACTCCTAGGGAGCTTTCAGATCCAGGGTCCCCTTGCACACCCAGAGTTCAGGATGCTGCTGTGCCAAGCTCTGCATTGCCCTGTCTGTGCCATGGACTTCAAATCATTGCTGTGGTTTAGGAATTATCGGTGGTGGTTTCAGGCACAGGCAAAATAATCCTGGTTTGTGCCATCCTCCTGCTGCTGCAGCCCACGGAGGGACCTGTGAGACCTGTCTGAGGATGGGTGGGAGAAATCAAAGAGAGAAATGTTCTTTTTCCCCATGAGAAAGGGAGGATGATGGATTTACACCCTCCCAGGCCTTCTGATCTTGCAAGGCAGTGGGTAAGTCCATGGAAGCTCCTGCTGGAGCAGAGAGGTTGTGGCTCCTGCATCCCTGGAAGTGTTCCAGGCCAGGTTGGACAGGGCTTGGAGCAGCCTGGGATAGTGGGAGATGTCCCTGCCCGTGGTAGAGGAAGGGGCTGGGTGAGTTTAAGGTCCTTTCCAACCCAAACCATTCCATGGGACAGTTTGAAAAATGGGGGGAATGAATGGGCCCTTTTCTCTCCTGACCCTCTCTGTTGTGGGATGCTTTAAGTGGCTGAGGGAATCAGGTTTGGAGCCCTTCCTTTGGGAAGCTCATTGGTAGCATTGATCTGTTCATGGTATCAGAGTAACAGATGTCTCTGCCAGGAAGTTTATCCTTAATATCAAACCAAAATTTTTCTATTCTTAGTTTCATAGAATGGGTTGGGTTGGGTGGAACCTTAAAGCCCCACTCCTGCCATGGGCAGGGACACCTCCCACTATCCCAGGGTGCTCCAAGCCCCATCCAACCCGGCCTTGGACACTTCCAGGGATCCAGAGGCAGCCACAGCTTCTCTGGGCAGCCTGTGCCAGGGCCTCACCACCCTTTGAATACAGATTTTCTTCCCAATATCCCACATAACTCAGGTCCATGCTGCTTCTTCTGCATCTGTGGAGAGACATTAAAAAAAAAATCTCCCTTTCCTGCTGTTTATCATCCCTAAATATCAGAACTAACAACCCAGGCTTCCTTTGCTCTTTCCAACCTGCCTCATAAATCATCCTTACACTACTGGGAGCATTTCAGAGCTCTTCCCTGCCTTCCCTGGCCATGGGAATGGGCTGCAAATTTCCATGTGGATCAGATCTGAATTAGTTGCCTTAACCCAGAGGCTAAAGAAGGAGTGATTCCTCTCTCCTGCAATGCATTGATTTCACAAAAGCTAAATGCTGTTGGTTTGGGTTTTTTTTCCCTCTGACACAACACAACAAATTGGATTTAGAGTTTTCCCTCCCATAGGGTTTGTTAAGGGAAAAACAAGGGATGGAAGTGGAGAGGATAATCCAATCCCTTCCCAGGCAAAGCTTACCCCATCACTTATTGGGGTACAGGGAATGGGGTGGTTTCATCTGAGAGTCATCTGCCCATCCCACAGATGTTCCCAGAAGGGTTCTGAGGCAGGATTTGGCCCCTCACAGCTGCCATGTCCCCAGCCTGTTTCCCCCAGGAGCACAGCCTGTGGTGGGAATCCTCTTCAGCAGCAGCCAAGGGCTGGGATTTGAAGCACTCTTGCTCTCTAAGGACACTTGCAAGGATGCCAGGACACATAGCAGATGCCCAAGGAACTTTTCCCACTGGTTTTCCAGCATGAAACATGCCCAGGTCTACCTGAGAGCACTCCTTGGCATAACCACCCAAAGCTCTCAACTTCTTGGGTTTTTTTTTGTCTTTATACGCTTTATAATAATGCAAATAACTATATATAATAAATAAATTAATGCTAATAATTAACTGATTTGATTGTTGTCATGTTAGACACAGAAAATGCTCCCAGGGAACAAGGGGGAGGACAAGACAAAATGCCCTCAGGTTGTGCCAGGGGAGGTTCAGGTTGAATATTGGGGAAATTTCTTCACTGAAAGGGTTGTCCAGTCCTGGCACAGCTGCCCAGGGCAGTGGTGGCATTGCCACTCCTGGAAGTGTTTAAAAGCCATGTGGATGTGGCTCTAGGGGACATTCATCAGTGGTGGCCTTGACAGTGCTGGGGTGATGGTTGGACTTGAAGGCTTTCCAACCTCAATTCTTCCATGATTCTAAAACCAGGGGGAAAGTGAGAGATCATGGTGTGATGAAGGGAGGAACAGACACAGGGACCAAGCTTTCCCTGCTGGAAAAGCTGTGTATTTGCTCTGAGGATACCCCAAAGGAGAGCTGGGTGTTTGTCTGTGCTGCAGAGGGTCCCAGGAGGATCTCTGGGCAGCTAGGGGGGTGTGGAGATATTTTTGTATCCAGGGGAGCTGCTCTGAGGAAGGAGCTCTAATTAGAGGAAAATATTTGATCTCTGTAGGCTTTTGGTGAAATATCTCAGAAAGGCAGCAGATGTTGCTGAAATTATTTTGTTCGACTGTTTTCCCCCTTTTTCTTCTTTTTTTTTTTTTT
>VZRH01007148.1:165854-213120 GCA_013397555.1 Urocynchramus pylzowi
TTTTTTTTTTTTTTCAGAGGCACATTGAATTAAAATTCAGCAAACAGATGATGGGACTTTATTGAGGGGTGCCAAAAACTTGCTTGAAATCAAAGCTGATGCCTCATGCAAAGCCAAGCACATCCCTTTGCCTTCCCTTTGGAAGTCAGAAGTTATCCCCAAAGCACGTGGTGGCACAGCAAGGACAGGCTCCTGCTCCTGGGGTCACCCTGGCTGGCACAGCATCCAGGTGATCTGCACTCTGCAAGGTCCTGCCTGGAGCCACTCCTTTCCCAGGAATGCCCCTACTTTGATGAGACAGAAGGGTCAAATCTGGCTCCTTAGCCCTGAAAGAAGCTGTGCATAAATATAGGGCTGACCAAAGACCCCCAGAAGGTCTCGTGGGGACTTCCCCAGGGTGGGTTCAAGAGAGCAACTTGTAGAAGGTGTCATCAAACCAGGTTTGATCTTCAGTTTAAGGAGGCTTGGGACACCAAAAGCCCCATTTCTGAATATTTTGCAGACCCCACACTGGGAGCATTAAACCAGTTCTGAAGTGGTGTCCAGTGACAGAGAGCACCAGCCATGAGCTCCACTGGACAGGTGGAAAAGTGGGAAAAATTATTCTCCTGCTGCAGGGGAGGAAATGCAGTGGGTGTAGAATCATAAAATCCCAGAATTTCCTGAGCTGGAAGGGATCCATTAGGATTGAATCCAACTCCTGGCCCTGCACAGGGCGCCCCAACAATCCCACACCCTAAATACCGACCTATAAGCACAGGCAGCTCCACTGAAATTGGGAATAATCACCTTGAATCGTCATTGTCCAAGAATCCACAGAGAACCAGCTACGAAGGAAACATCAGCCAGAAACCTTGTTTGGATTAGAGAGTCAAAACAAGGGCCTTGATGGGTTTGCTTGTCTGGAGTCACCCCAAAAGCATCTGCAGCACACCCCATTGAGCCCCACGGGACGGGTCGCTTCATGATATCGAGGGAGCCAAGGCATCGATGGGTTTAGCAAACGATAAGCAGGGCTTTGCTTTCATCAGGGGGTGAATATTAATTGATTTGACAGGCTGCAGCTCGGTAGAACAAGAGCAGGGGCATCGGGGCATCGCTGTATTAATTAGCAATGGTGGAGCCGCTTTTAGCTGCTTCCGAAGTTTAATCAATATGCTCCATTGGAGTCCCCAAAGGCTTATGGAAACAGCCTTTGAAATCCTTTAAATTGTTGCCTCTGTGAGGTTTCAGGCTCTTGGCATGTTCTTGTTGTGCAGTTTTCCCTCCCTCCTGAAACCCACGGTGACCCGCAAGGACTGGGGTGGGCGGGGTTTGGATCTCCCATTTGCATCCGCCAGGAATAGAAACAAATGAAAGAGATGTTCTGTTTTGGTCCAATAATAATAATAATGCCAGACACTAATGAGCTGCCCTCTGCTCCCAGCTCCTTTCTGCAGTAAATTACCTCCACAGGCTTCGTCTGATGTGAATGGGCACGGCACCATTGAAATCGGGTTTGGCTGAGCCCTCGCACACTGCTCAGGCTTTGATTTAACACAAAGCAAGGCTTGAGCTTGTTAAGACATTTTACTGAGAGGGAGGGAGGAGAAGGCAGAGCTCCAAATAAAGCTGGGAGTGAAATTGTGGAGAGAAGGGGATGGAGGAAACGCAACGCCGGAATGGGGAGGGGAGACAGGGAAGGCAGGGATGCTGCTGTGCTCCAAGTACTGGTGTCTTCCAGGAGGTGAGAGGAAAGCCAACTGGAGAGGACAATTGGAGCTTGGGGAGCAGGAGGAGGAAGGCAGGAAAGCAGGGCTGGACTGGGAGAGAGCAGGAAGGCTGGCCCACTGCTGATAAGACTGCTGGGGACACAAAAAAGGAAAGGCATCCAGGGAGGGGGATGAGGGTTTGTCTTGGAGGATTTGGGAAATTTCTCTGACCTTCAGGATCTAGGGCAGCCTGGGGAGGACACGGTGTCACTGTCACCAGTGGCTTTACAGGGAGGTTGCACAAGGTGTGAGGCAGGGAGGGCCATGCACCCCTTGCAGAAATGTCCTGGTGTCCTGCCTTCCTGAAGCCTTTGCCATGGGTTGTGATGAGCTCAGTGCTCGTCTTGGAGCCCAGATGGAGCTGGGACAACGCCTCTCCTAGGGGACTCCTGAGGCCTGAAATCTTTGTTACGTCACAGAACCACACAATCGCAGAATTGTAGAATCCCAGACTGGTTTGGGCTGGAAGAGACCTTAAAGATGATCCCATTCCACCCCTTGCTTCATTCCTTCCCCTAACCCAGGTTGCTCCAAGCCCCATCCAACCTGCCTTTGGACACTTATAAAGACTCCAAAACCTCTCTGGGCAACGACGTCTCTGTTCTTGGCCACCCCTCCAGCAGGCCCCGGTGCCTGCTGAGACCTGAAAAGCATTTTCCTCGAGTTTCTGACTTTATAATTTGTTGCAGTTTTGGCTTCTCATCCCTTTTGCAGACAAAACCTGCCCAGCTGTGCCCACAGCAGCTTCCCCAGCACGCTTCCCCCCGTTCCTTCAGCAATTCCAGTTGTGTGACATCCCGAGGTCGCTGCTACCGATGTCACCCCAGCGAGGGGACACGGGAAGACCAAACACTGCTCTCAGGGCCCCAGCATAATTATTCCAATTCCAGGGCCAGCCCTGAGCTGTGCCTGCTGCTGCTGCCATGCAGGTTCCTGGCACAGGCACATCCTGCTGTTAATACAGGAAGATCCCCAGTCTCTCTGTGGGCAACGCTCTATGCTACGGGCAAGGTACTAAATCACAGCTGAAGTTTCTAGGCCAGATTATTTTCACTTTTATTTTTTGAGGAATGAGCTTCCTAAAAAGTGTGAGGTGAATTTCCAGGCATGCCTGCCTTGGCTTAGTGGGTCATGGGTAGAGAAGGAGACAGTAGGAGGAGGCTTAGACCATCCTGAAGGGGTCCTGCATAGGTGATCAGATAAATTAGGGAAAAATAGGGCTGAAAGGGATCCTGGACCTGTGTGAACCAGCCCTCCCCAAGGCAAAATTGACTCTTTCCTTATCACTACCACTGCAGTGCCCCAGGAATGGGAAAACTTCCTGCAGCAACATCTGTGGAGGCACCAGGCACTCCCCAGCTCTTCCATAGGAATCCGGACTGGTTTAGGCTGGAAGGGACCTTAAAACCCATCCAGTCCCACCCCCTGTCATGGGCAGGGACACCTTCCACTATCCCAGGCTGCTCTAAGCCGTGTCCAACCTGTCCTTGAACACTTCCAGGGATGGTGACTCCAACACTGACCTATGAGAAGCCTGTTCCAGTGCTTGACAACCCTTTCAATGAAGACATTTTCTGTAATGTCCAATCTAAACCTCTTGAGGCCGTTTCCCCTTGTCCTGTCCCTGTTCTCTGGGAGCAGAGCCCAACCCCTCCAGCTGTCCCCTCCTGTCAGGAGTTGTGCAGAGCCAGAAGGTTCCCCTGAGCCTCCTTTGTTCCAGGCTGAGCCCCTTTCCCAGCTCCCTCAGCCCCTCCCGGTGCTCCAGCCCCTTCCCCAGCTCTGTTGAAGATGAAGGGGGTGGACTCTGATGACATCCAAGCCAGTGAGCCTCTTCCATTCAGATCCCTTGTTCATCCCTTCCCTCTATGCCTTTAGCCAGAAAATCAAGGATCTTGGGCACATCTCAGACTCCTCTTCAATCCTCCCAGCCCTGGCCACCATCCAGCTCTGCCTGAGAGGGGTGGGAGTGTCCCACCATGTGCCCCTTTCCTGTCACATGGATGTGCTGGCTTCAGACACTCTCCAGTTCAGTGAAATGGCAAGACTGCCCTTTTCCCTGTGGGATGGTGGTTTGGGATTCAGTTGTGCCTCCTTGTCTGTGGTCATGGACATCTCTGTGGGTGCTGCCCAAGCTCATACCTCGCCGTGGGCCAGGGGCAGGGCAGGAACCAAGGTTAATAACTTCTGCTGAGGGGCAGGGAGTGTGTGATCTCTGCACTCTCAGAGGTCAGTTGGTCTGGGACTCCTCCTCAGAGGCCCCCAGAGAGGACAACGCAAGGACAGCTGTGTCAGAGTGGAGAAGGACACAGAGGAGGAGAGGGGGGTGGAAATGCAGCTCTGCAGCCAAGGAAGCCTCTGCTGGCTCACTGGGATTTCCCTCTGAGCACTGTTGAAGGGTTGGATGGTTCCCTGGCTCCCAGGCCCCAAAGGAAGGAGGTGAGACAGGGGATGGAGAGGCCAAGGCTGTGCTGCAGGAGAACATGAAGAGCTGGTTTGGAAATGAGCCCTGTGCAAGCACATTTCTGCCTCCATCACTCCTCCCTCTTACAGGAGACCTGGGAGTGTGAATCTGATCAATACTTGGGATTTGTCCAGCAAAAAGAGCAACAAAATACAGGTCCCTTGCCAGAGGAGCTGGGGTTTATCCCGGGGAAGCCTCGAGTGGTGCCAGAGAGAAGCCTGGGGATATCTGTGGATATTTATGAACACTCAGCTGCCTTTGCTCTGCAGCACTGGGGGCTGCCTGCCCCACACCCTGCTCTTCCCAGCATCCAGTGGTGCTCTTCCCATGGGATTGGTGCACAGAGAGACCCACCTTGACTATGGAAGGAGTGATTCCTCTGCGGAGGACAGCGTTTGCTGAAGGGGAATCACCCACACCTCGTGCCATCGTTGGTCTGAAAACTCCAAAGGAAACCATCAAGCAGTGCCACAATCACCTCCCCATCTCCCTGTTCCACTTCATTACAAGGAAAATGTGCTAATTAAGGCACAGAGGGGAGGAGGAGATGAAGTGCGCTGATGAATCGGCACTTAGACAGGGGGTCAGAAATAATAAACTCTTCTCAAGAGCCACCCTGAAAGGGAGGGTTTCTTCTCTGGGGGTTTTCTCAGCTGGGACCAGTGGTTTTCCTTCCCTGGTGCTGAGGGTCCCTCACACAGCAGTGTTTGCCATAGGAACAGAGTTTTCTTGGTGGTAACGCTCCCAGGATGAGGCTTTCTCTGTGGGGAAACTTGTCCTTTCACATATAAGGAGGGGTTTTTAGTGTGCAAGGGGTATTTAAATGGAATTGCACATCACCCACTTTAAATCTTGTTTTTTAGTCCCATTTCTTTCCTTGTCAGAGTCGTGGCTTTGTTCTGACCATTGCAAAAGCCCTTCAGGTTCTGATTTCATTTTTCAGGTCAGGTCTCACTGTGTGAAGTGAGCGGTGACCAGGGAGGGGCAGGAGAAGGGATGTTCCCATTCTCTAGCCCCAAATCCCTTTTCCTTTGGGATATTCTAGCTCCCTGGGCCACCCCAGGAGCTACCCTGGGCAGCGGGGAGCACCTTCAGTGAACTCCCTCTAAGCCAAAGCTGCTTCAAAAACAGCAGAACAATGCCTATAACCCACACATCCCCATTTTAAATGTATTTCCATCCCATTTCCAAGCCTTTTTTTTGCTTCCTGTATGGCCTTGTGCCAAGACTCCGGGCCTGCCGTGCCCACAATTGCTACAGAGTCAGTAAATCCCAGCCCTCCTGTAATGAAAACGTCACTAATGATAAATATTTAAAGGGATGTGATGCTTATTTTTATATTTACTACCCTGACCTTTATGTATTCGGATTTTATTTTGTGTTTTATGGGGATTCCCTGGGACTTTTCCCAGCCACACACACAAAAACCCCACAAGGGCTCCTGGAGTGTTGTTGCATTATAAACACACGGTCCCTACAATTACTGAACTTTAATGCTTGCTGTAATTACTGCCTGCACTTTGCATTAATGCCCAGGGTGATGGAGTGGAGAAGTGTTCAGACACCAAGAGATCCACATCCTGAGGGAATTTCCAGAGGGAATCATTGCCTCCTATCCTGTGATTAATTGTTGTGCCTCGTGTGAAGAGACTGAGACTTCCCCAAGCTCTTGGCACCCACGGTTGATGGAAAAGCCACCACGGGAGCACTCAGCTGTGCACAGCCTGCTGTGTCAGCAGGGAAGAGTCTTCAGTTTGATTCTTGCAATTCCACAGGGGAAAAATCAAGGAGAACAGCAGGCACAAGAAGGAGAATGTGAGCTTTTACCCACAGGTCTTCTCCTCGTGCTGCCTCTCCCAGGAGAGTGCTGGGGAGCACTGGGAGCTCATCCCGCTGCAGAGGGACCTATCCTGGGATTCTCCTCCTCCTCCTCATCCCCAGGAGCAGGGACAGGATTTAGGGATGTTCAAATATCCACGTGGACACGGCTGCCAAGGAACTGGGCACCTCCTGCAACAGCAAATTTGGCAAGCCTTTGCATCTGGCAGCCTTGTCTGAGCCCCACATCCCATTTTCCCTTCAAGGAGTGGGGAAAAAAATGAGAGAAGGAGTTAATTGGCCTGATTGGACTTTGCTGAAAAAGTTTCAAAGGAGAGGAAAAGAAAGTGCTGAGGCAGCTCCTTTCTGTGTCTTTGAACTTTAGGCTTTGAAAAGAGATGGGGAAAATCTTAAGGAATTATCGAGGACTACAGGGAAATTATTGAGGAGGAACTTTCAGTGCTCACAGCTTGGAAAGAAATAATAAAAAAACCCCCTTTATATAGAAAAATATATACAGATATAGAGATATTTGCATGCACGTGGATGTGAGAGTGTGACCCCTTCACCCAGTCGTTCATCTTCGTCTCTCTGATTTGAGTTTAATGATTTGTATGAATTATTTGATTTGCTTCCACGGTGCCTGGGAAGGGTGAGAGCTTCCCTTCTCCCACATTGGGAGCTGTGGAAAGGCAGAGGCAGCTCAGGAAAGGCCTTGGGTTTGCCACCACTCTGGCAACGTTTGTGGAATCTCGGCCTGGACCGGAATTCTTCTCTTTCCAGGAAATACAAACTTTTTTTTTTTTTTTTTTGGTCAAAAAAAAGCCTCAAGATAAATATTCTTGGATGAAAACCTATAAAAAACTCAGACTGACAAACTATTCTTTTAGGCACTTCTTTTTCTCCCAACAAGAATATATCTGTCAAGAGAAACAGATGTTCTCAATGAAAAACCCTCTTTAATTACAACTCTGTCAAAAAACCTGCAGACAGATTTCTCTTTTTCCCCCCAAGCCCATTAAAATGTGTGCAAATGGCCAAGGTTTGAAAGCCACGGCTCCTCTTGTAATATAATATTTAAATACAACATTTCCCCATTAAGCTAAGAACCAGCAAAGCCACAAGGCAAAACTCACAGACAAATCCAAGCTTAAGGTTTGCTTTTACAAAATGAGGTGTTGAGCTTAAACCTGAGCTTTGCATGGCTGCCTGAAGTGCTAGGGTGGTTTTGGGGCCCTGAACAACCTGGGTTTCTTATGTGATCAGGTGAGCTGAATCCCCCTCTCCAGAGTTTAGGACTTCTGCCAATCAGGCCAAATATTTGCATTAAAAACTGCGAGTTGAAGGTCTGGCCATTAGCCAGGAGTTTCTTCAAGCCTCCCATTATTTCGTCACTAAATCTCACTGTGTGCCCAGTAAATATTTTCTTTAGTAAATACATGAAAGCCTGACTGGAAGCTTTCCCTCTCCCCACCTCCTTGCAGAGGATGGCAATGTGACATAAATGTTAAAAGAGGTTTCTCCAGCACAGCATTCCCTGAGGCTGACACGCCACGACTTATCCAGGGGAATAAAGTTCTGCTGGAGAGACTGGCAGGAATGCAAGGTTGATATTTCTTTATTTATTGGTTACAGTAATTGGCTAGAACATGGCTGAGTAGTTGGAGGAAAATAATCAATAGTTCTTGTCCGCTAATGAATGATTTTTCAGCAGTCGCTGGTGTAAATAGGTTTCATTAAAACAGCAAATCCTCCCAAACAAGAAAATTAACGAGGGCTTATGAAACCTATGAAATTGCACAGGTCTGAATGGCTGACAGCCATGACAAATATCTGCTATTGTTGGGGTTGGGAAGCAGCTTTTCGCTTCAATTTTCACTCTTGTCGCTTAAATAATATCAATAATTAGCAAATCCATTATGCCTTTCCCAGAAATCTTCCAGAGCGAAATGTGTTGGCCCCAACTCAAGACAATGTCCTGCTCCTGAGCAACCTCCACGAGCCTGGCCTCAGCTGCTGCCAAATCCATGCCCTGTAAATGCACCAATGAACTGGGAATTGTAGGGGTTGAGCCCTCAGACTCTCCCATTTCAAAATAAAGGGATTGGGCACAATGCAGTCATTGCTTTTCTTGACTTCTGGGAATTAAGGGATAGTGAAACCAATCTTCCACTGAGGGGTTCCTGCCCAGCAAACTGTGGTGTAGGGCAGAGGGAAAAACCTGGAAATCTGCACCAGTGCTGTTGGGGGATCCTGGGGTCAAAAGAGGGTGGGATACAAGAGCTTGGGCTGGGGGGTGCTGCTAATTTTGGTATTTGTCTCGAACAGTTAACTCTCTTTCTTCCATCCAAGGAGGAAAGCTCCAAAAAGTGATTTGTTTTGGCCAACCTGGAGCAGGACTCCCTATGCCCCAGAGAAAAGGGAAACTGTTCAGCTGCAGCTCCAAAGACCAAAACCCCAAAGCCACTTTCTGGAAAGCTTCCCAGCACCTTTCCTCAACTTCCCACTTACTGCTGGAAGAGTCGAGGGCTCTCAGGAGCACAAGGGAGATTTTTGCAAGTGGCAAGGCATCCCTCCTTCTCCTTCTCCTTCTCCTTCTCCTTCTCCTTCTCCTTCTCCTTCTCCTTCTCCTTCTCCTTCTCCTTCTCCTTCTCCTTCTCCTTCTCCTTCTCCTTTCTCCCATGCCTTTACTTCCTCTTCCCAGTGTCCTTCCCCTTCATCTTCTCTTCCCCTTTCCCCTTTGCCCTTTCCCCTTCTCCTTTGCCCTTTGCCCTTTGCCCTTTCCCCTTTTTCCCTTTCCCCTTTTTCCCCTTCCCCTTCTCCTTCTTTTCTGCTTCCCTGCATCCCCCTGGATCTGCTCCTCCCCTTGCCCTTCCCTCCCTCTCCCTTCCCTCCCCACCCTGATGGAGAAAGCTCTCAGAGGCAGGAGCAGCTTTGGGCACCATGTCTGTGCCAGCAGCACTGACCAGAATCCGTCATTTGATGGCAAATTCTGCTGGTAATCTCCCTCCGAGGGAGTTCCTCCCATTTTTCATGGTGGTGAGTCCTTTAGGGATGTGGATGAAAAGAGAAAGTGTTTCATTTGCTCTTTGGGAGCCAGAGCTATAGATCAAGGCCCAGCTCATTCCCTGAAGAGCAGAAATGGGTTTTTTCAGGCGAGAATTGAGGCTCTCCCCAGTGAAAACTAAAACAGTTATCTGCACTTTCATCCACAGGTCAGCAGCAGAAATTTTTCTCCCAAAGCTGGATAAATCCAGGCTGTTAGTGCCTTTCCTTCCCACTCTCCTTAGTTTTTGCATTTTATTTCGTGAGGGGTGAGGCCCAAGCAAACAGCTCTGACTTTGTCCTTGTCTGCTTGTAGGCACTGCCCAAACTTGTGGCTGATGCTCTGTACCTGAGCAGCTTTGGTCTCTGGGATGTTCCTCTGTGTGCCATGATCTGGATGCAAATGCCCAGGCAGCTGGCACAGGAAAGGCTGAATGATCTCTGGGAATTCAGAGCACACCCCACAGCCCGGGTGGAGATGGAGACTCTCCTCTCTCCTCTCTCCTCTCCCCTCTCTCCTCTCTCCTCTCTCCTCTCTCCTCTCTCATGAAGGTGGTGGTGGCCCCCAACCCATCAGAACCTTTAGCAGTGTCTTCTCCCTCAGTCTCCTATTGCATTCATCTCCTGCTTCCCTTGGGCTGATTTTGGGTGATATTGACCTCTGCATCTTCATCTTATCTTGGAATGCACGTGGAACTGTAGATGTGCTGCTTAGGCACATGTTTAGTGATGGAACTGGCAGTGCCAGGTTGGTGGTTGGAATCAATGATCCCAGAGGACTTTTCCAACCCCCATGACTCCATGAGACCTCCCCAGTGCCCACCCAAATGACCACAGATTTGTGGGCAGCCAGCAGAGCTCTTGGGCTGTGTTGGGGTACCAAGGAGATTTGGGTGAACCTCAGGATCAGCTCTGTGAGGAGATTGCTTTGCCATGATCCCAGATCTGGCATTGCACAAGAGGTTTAATTGCAGGTCTGGGGAATTGGGAAAGTCCAAGACATAGCTGGACAAGTATCCCAGCCTGTTTTCACCACACCAACCCCAGCACCTGGAAACCCAGCCAAAGATCCCAGCTGGAACTGAGGCATGGCTGGCGCACCAGGAATGTGCTTGCTCTTGGCTCTGCTGCAGGAAGCCACTTGCCAGCTACTTCCCAGCCCCTTCCCCTCCACCTCTCCAGGGCACCATGAAACATTTAAGACCAAAAAACACCATTCAAGTGACCTCAGCTAGAGCCCCATGGACTTAACTCTTGACTTTACTTGACCTTGTCTTGGTTTCACCACCATGGACAGTCTTGGCTACCAACCCTGTCCCTGTCCCTGTCCCTGTCCTGTCCCCACTCCAGTCACCTGGCACATGTGCCATGGGACTGGGCTGTTGGAGTGGTCTGAGTCCAGTATCTCCAGAGATAAGAGGTTTCCAAAGCCGGGCTGCCCTCCCTTGTCTGTGATCCTCGTGGTCATAAATCCTAGGCCTCTGTCACCAAGAGGGATTGAGCTTGTCTGGCTCAATCTGGAATAATTTATTCCTTCTGAGCCCAAGAATTCCTGGCAGAGATGATCATCTGCTTAGGAGCCATGCTCAGGATGAAATCCTTCCCTCTTGGAAACACTCAGCAGTGTCCATAAGGCACCAGCATCCACTTATACCTGCATTCCCATGTTCCTCCTTCCCTGTGATGCCCTGATCCCGATCCTTACCCTTTATCCTGACACCACATCTGTTTGCTCTGCTGCAGCTGAAGAAATGCAGGGCTGGATTGAATTTTGGAGGCTCAGCAGCTCTGCTCACACCCATGGCCTTGCCATGGCCTTGCCCTTCCCATCCCACCAGGGAAAGCCCCAGACTCCCACGGCCCTGCAGGGCTTTCCCTGCTGGCTCCTGGAGAGTTGCTCTGCCCAAACTGTGGGATGAATGAGCTTTTCCTGGGAGAAATCCCCTCTGCAGTGTCCCCCGCTGCCCCAGCCCCTCGGAGCCGAGTGTGAAGTGTGTTTTATTGTTTGTCACCCGAAGCACTTGAAAAAATTACACAAATCCATCAAAGTAATGAATCTTCTCAGCAGAGGCAAACAGACAGAGACAGGCAGGCGCTGAGCCGAGCCCGGGCAGCTTTCAAAATTAATACCAGAGAAATGGTGCCCTTTTGCTATCCTTTTGGGGGTGGCTGCCTGCTCTGGGAGAGGGGACCTGCAGGTGACAGCTTTCCACAGGGGACATGTCCTCCTCCAAGTCCTGTCACCCTCCTGGTGTCCCATGACAGCAGCAACTGGCAGCTCTGGGAATGATGGAGCGACACCACGGGTGATGCTGCCTTACACTGATGAGTGCAGACAGGGCACTTAGGGAACAGCTGGATTTTTGGGAGTGCCAAAGCCTCATCCCCTTCCTCCAGCCAGCCTTAAGTGGCTCCCTGCAGCCCTCTGGGCTCTCCCTCCAGTTTGTCTGTGCCTGAGCAAGCTCCTGAAGTCCTGAAGGGAGAGGCTGCTGTTGCTGCCAGGCCTGTGCATGGCTTGTCACATCCTGGGGTCCATAAATAATAAATTGTGGTGTTCCTGGCTCCTCCAAGCTTTCATTTTGTTTCCAGGGGCAATATATCTACCTGTCTGTCTATTTCTATCTGTACATTTTGTGTATGTGTGTATAAAGACAGACATATATATACATACAGAGATTTGAAGGGTGGGCTTGATGCTCTTGGAGGTCTTTTCCGACCTTAGTGATTTTATGTTGTTTCATTTATCATGTCTCATTTGTTATGTGATATTTCAGGCATATATTACTACTATATGGGCTCAAGGGGACAGGTCTGAGACCATTGTGCAGGATGGTTTTGCACCAAGTGCATCCCTGCTCCTGTTCCATCCCTACATCCACGCCCACATCCCAATTAAATCCCATCACCCTGCATTGCTCCCTCCTCTGAAGCCCCAGCCCTTCAGTCCAGCTGTTGCAATAAGATAATCAAAATGGTTTTGTTTTGTTTGGGGTTTTTCTCCCAAAAAAGCCTGCCATGGGAAAAAAAAAAAAAAAAAACAGGAGTGTGGCATTTCACCAAGGATCCTGCTCCTTCAGCCAAGCACAAGGAAGGAGAGCAGCAGAAAGCAAATTGCTCTTGAGCACCAGAACCCCTCTGTTGTTCCAGCCTCTCCCATCCTGAGGGGTTTTTAATATTTATTAGTCCACAAAGCAGCAGCTGCACCGGTGTCTGCAGGGCCTGCCCTTGCCCTGAGGAGAGGAGTGGGGATGGAGAGTGGGAAGGAAGACGGATGGATCTGGAATTGTCTCCAATTTATGGGGCCCCGTGATTCCTGCCGCTGTACGTCTCCCAGAAATGACACCACTACTTCAGGAGCAGAGATTAATCTGAGCCAGCAGGAGAAGGACAAAACAAATCATCCACTGCAGGAATCTCATTCCTGTTGGGAAGAGCCCTGGGATGAATGGCTTTTGTGAAGACCACACCAGCACATGAATTTTCCCCCTTTTCCCTGTTTTCCTGCAAGTTGAGGTCTATAAGGTGGAGGCAATCCTGGGGTGCTTTTGGCCGTGCAGGAGTTGTTGCTCCACACACAACACCTGGGAGCTGCAGGGGTGGGAAGGGTTGGGACTGGATGAAACTCAGAGCTGGGGTGGGAGAGCATGGAGAGCTGGAAGCTGAAAATCCACGGTGATCTCTGTGCACAGGGAGAGATGGGATCACCCTGAGGGCATCAAAGCCCTCCTTACTAGCCATGAGTTAGGTTCAGGTTGGGAAGAAGGGGTTGGCATCCTCTGGAATTACAAAATTTCTGGAGGAGGTGGGTGCACACCCTGTACCACCGTGGCTGGGGAACCAGGGGATCACAGATGGACATCCAGCCATCGGAACTGGGAATTCTAGGACCAGCTGCTGCCCCTTCATCACCACAGAGCCACCTGAGACAGCTCCCACCCCCTCAGATTTGGGTGCTGAGACTCTCCTGAAAGGGCCCAGCTGGGCATCATCCCCATCCAACCACAGAAAAGCTCATCCTTTAGGAAAAAGAAGCACAAATCCTGGAACTGGGAGAAGTGAGCAGAGTGATGGCAGCCTGCAAACCCAGCTGGGGACCTGCAGCAAGCCCTGCAGCCTTTTCCTTTCCTTTCTCCATCAAATCCAGCCCAGTGCCACTGCAAACAGCCCTCATCCTTCCCAAGGAGTCCAGCAGGTCAGGGAGCAATACCAGCACAATTCCAGCTGTATCTCAGATTGATACAGAATCGATTGGATTGATTTTTTTTTAAGGTGCAGCCTCGGAATAGCTGAGACTGGAAGGTGCAGCTCAGCTTGTACTTCCCCAAAACAATTTGTCAGGTCCCACTGTAGGAGCCTAATGACGGCTGTAATTTATGGCTGACACACCATATTTATCACCTCAGCATCCTCTCCTCTTCCTTCTCCCCCTCTGCCTCGTTAGGGATGGCATCAATAATGTTTATTGTAGCTTTTAATTTTTTATCGTTGCTATTCTTACCTGTGCTGCTGAAGATGAAGGAAGGCATTAGAGCAGGCAGAGCCCTGGAGATGTGTTCCAGGGGAAATGATGGATTTAGGATTTGGGGAATCCTTCTGGAATTTCACATACGGTGAGTAGGGGGAAAAATGGGGTGTTCTTCCCAAAAACTCACCCTCCCATTCCCACTGACTCTGTGGAAGCTCAGACCTCAGCTCTCTCACATTGTGGAATTTCCTTCAAAACCCCCCAAAATTGTGCTTCTGGCCCTACCCTCGTGCCAGGCAGCTCCTGTGATTTCCACCAGGCTGGTTTTGCTGCTCAGTTTGCAGACACAGGGCCTTGCCATGGAGACACCTCGGGGTCAGTGGGATTTCCTTGGTTTTCCTGCCCCGTTTCCCTCTGCCCCTCTCCAGCAGGGAACATCATTCCTCAGGAGATGTCTGCATTCCACAGCCTCTTCTCACACCTGGTAAGTGATGCCCTGGCTGTGGTGGATCCGTGTGTATCCTGCAGTTCCTTCTCTGCAGGGAATTTTTGGCTGCCTCCACTTGAATATTCTGGTGTTTGGAGTGGCTGACACATTCCTTGTGAGGGATGAAGGATTCATCCCAGGTGCTGCACCCACACCCAATGCCAAGCAGCCCCTGGGTGCCCCAGCTCTGCCCCCACCCTATTTACAGAGTACCAGGCACCAAGCTGTGTCCCTAAAAATACCTGAAATCCATCCCACTTAAAATTTCCCATTTCCCCTTCCACATTTTCTTCCTGTCTATCCTAAGGGAAGAGGTTGCAGTGGGCTTTCAAACCCCTTAAACTGCCAGAACCAGCTTGGATGGTTCTGGCATAGTGGAAAGTGTCCCTGCCATGGCAGGGGGTGGAGCAAGACAATATTTAAGGTCTCTTCTAACCCAAATCATTCTGGGATTTTACGATCAACAGTTCCCAAAGGGGAATATTTTCCCCCCACCTCTTTCCAGACATGAATAATTCCCAAGCCAATGGTTGTTTTAGCATCATTACAGGAGCCTCTCAGACGAGTTGGTCGTTTACAGATTAGACAGACATTGCTTACATTGTTCATAACCGATTATGGAATTGACAGTTTGGCTTCCACCCAAAATCCAGAGTCCCAGTTTAGCCTAATTGGAACAGAACAGCAGAGCAGGCTGGGGGAGGGGAGAGGGACTGCTGACAATTTAGTTAACGTTGATTTTATTGATCCCTGAAAAGCCTCTGATGTTGCAGGTTCCTCTTTATAGGGCAATAAAGTTTATAGCTGGGATTGTCCCAGAGGAATAACAGCTCCGTGTCTCCAGCTGCTCTCAGGTGATCACTGCCAGCTCCAGCCCTAATTTGCTGAGGAATAATTAGAATCCAAGCAAAAAACCCACAAAATTCTGTTCTGGTCTTGGAATCAAAATGCCAGAAATACAACGATGACCAAATTAAAAGACAATCCCTCCCAAATGTAGGATTATTGTGTTGAAAAAGCCTTTTAATTATTCTTATTCTACTCTAATTCTATTTTTCTATTCTATTCTATTCTATTCTATTCTATTCTATTCTATTCTATTCTATTCTATTCTATTCCATTCCATTCCATTCTATTCTAATTCTGTTTGTTTTATATTCTATTCTATTCTATTCTATTCTATTCTTCTTTTTTCTTCCATTCGGTTCTATTTCATTCCCATTCTTCTGTTTGCTTCTTCTATTTCTTCCTTCTTATTTTGTCCCACAAAATGTTGCAATTGTTGCTGCCCACCTTTAATATATTCCCAGCCTTTCCTATATTTATTCTCATGAGACCTCTCTGGTGTAGCCTGGGATAAAAGCACAAAAATATAAAGAAATTTTCCCAGAGATTTAAAATAAAAACATGGAAGATATAAGATAGATCTTGGATCCAGCACTAGTGGTGGATCTCTGAAGTTTTGTTCAGATCCTGGCTGCTAAAATTCCAATTAAAGGCACCTCCTGTGGCACGGGAGGGGCAGCTGGAGCACAGGTAGCCCTCAGGCATGCAGCAAAGGCAGCAGCACAGCAAATATTTGAGCAAGTCCCAAGCAGGCAGAGTGGATCTGGGATGTGAGTGGTTTTCCCCTCCCAAACCTTTGCTCCAAGCCTCTGACCGCTGGATTCTCCCTGATGTGCTGGCAGAGCTCAGGTTCCAGGCCTGTGGCTTTGAGCTCGTTTGTCAAACGCAGGGATCTCTATGAAAGGCTGTTAGCAGAGCATTTACTTCCCATTCCTCATCCTCTGCTGTCATCACCTCCCAAGATTAATTAAGGAAAAAAGAAAAGACATCTTGTCTCTCCTTTGTTTCCCCATTCCTTGCATTTTTTAACAGCCCCTTTCTCTCCATTCATGTCCTGGATACTGCTGGGGAGCAAACCAAGCAAAACCCAATCCTTCCCTCTTCCTTCTTGTGGTTAACATATCCATTTCTTCTGCCTCTCTGCAGGTGGAAGTGATTGGTTGAGCTTTGTCCAGGACATCAATTCTCTTCCATGGCCTCAGCTGCTAAAGCTAAGCCAGGGAAGATCCCAAATCCATTGATTTAAGATTGCTTGAAGTCCTTGCAGACTTCCAGCCCCAGTGCTGGGGTCGGTGTCCTGTGCCCGAGTCCCTTTGAGGGTCACACGATGACATCAGTCCTGCTCCCCGTGGGATAACTGTGGGCTTTTGCTCACGTGTGTGCTCCTTGCCCCACTTCCCTCTGTTAGGAACCATAACCTGTGCTTATCCTGGTGCCACGGGCTTTTCCATGGCCATTCCCAATGGTCCTATTTGGTCTGCTCCTGATCCCATCCTGGTCCCAGCTGTGTGAGTGAGTTATGGGTAAAACCAGAGCCACCCTGGCCCTACCACCTTCCCAGCCCTGCTCCCTCCTTCCCTGCTTGATCCCCGTGTTCCCCTTATCCCAGCCCCAGTGACTTCCATCCTAGGAGATCCCTTTCCACCCCTTTATTCAGAGGTTTATAACGTGAGGCTTCATTCTCCCAGTCTGACCAGTTCCCCCAGTGCTGGCTGTTCCCGAGCCGTGGGTAGCAGGATGCTCCCACGGGATGGTGCCACCGGTCCCCGTTTGTGGCAGGTGGGGGAGGAGCTGGCTCCTCACCGTGTGTCATCGCTGATCCATAAAACCTGAATGGAAACCTGCGGGGAGGCGGGACAGCCGCCGGGCAGCCGGCGCTCCTTCCCTCAGGGACTCAGGGATTTGCCATCTGCTCTCCTGTGCGTTCCCAAAGCTCAGCCCTGATGTGAGTCAGCCGAGGAGGAGGAGGAGGAGGAGGAGAAGGAAAACCCAGCCAGCTCTGGCTCTGTCCTTGTCATGGTGGCTCCCAAACGCCACCCTCGCTGATGTGTGTGACAGTGGGAGACACGCCCGCCCTGTGTCACCGAGCCCATGTCACAGGAGCTGCCACTGCTGTCACCGGCGTGGCTCTGGCTCCTTGCCAGAGGAGAGGATGAAAACCATTTTTTTCCCCTTTCTCTTTGCTCTCCCCGCAACTCATCCAAAATTCACTCATCCCAGCTAAAGTCTGTCCCTGCTTTCCCTGGGCTTCCCTGCTCTGCCCCCGTGGTTCCTGAAGCCATCCATCACCGCCATCTCCACAACCCCGAGCCACACACGGAACGAGCAGCGCCTCCTCAGCCGGTGTGAATCAGCACGGATCTCCCCCCATCGGCAGAGCCAAACTTCCACCCCGCCGGGAGGGAACCCGGAACGCTGCTCATCGGAGCAAAAGAAATTTCGGCAGTAATTAGATCTGGAGCGTGATTACCCAAAGGGAAACGCAAAACAAATGTGGGTGACAGATATTTCCAGGATAACTGGAGTTATTAATGCTTTTCTCCAGCAGTGACAGGCACTGGGGATTAGTAGTGCCTGAAAAAAGTCTGGTTTAGTGTGGGAAAAACTGAGGGCTGGAAATGAAGCAAGGAGGAGGCCATCTGCTGCTCGGTGAGCTCGCGGGGCCCTGCGAGGAAAGCTGCAGCCAAAACAACAAAAGGCAACGATGGGAGGCATATGTGAGGAGAAACACCGACCTGTTGCTCCTAAGTTCCCAGTTAAAAAGGAAAAAAAAAAAAGAAGAAACCTGTTATTTGTTGCACGAGCTCCCCTGGAATCAGTGACCACGGCACTGCTGAGCACAGCAGAGCTGGGGATGTTTCCAGCCAAAGCTGTTCCTTCCTGCTGGCTTGGGTTGGGTTATTTGGGTGGGAGAGGGAAGGACCAGCCCTCCCTCTGTCATAAATGAGGGATTTAGGGCTGCTCAAAGTACCACCATCATTAACAAAAATACTTTTAAGACGGATTTATAAAAATACAACAAAGTGCAACAACAAAGTTGCTCGGTTACATGGATACAAGGGAAAATTGATTTAAAAATGATTTACACAGAGTCTGAAAATGCAAAAGGGTAAAGAGACCCTCCCACTGAGCCATGGGGTTCAGAGTACAACCTCTCACTTTCTAAACTCCTGATGGAGCTGAAACATGGTTAAGCCCAGCCTTAGTTCCAGACTTGGACAACAGTTTAGGTCTACAGGAATTAACTACGTGGATTTCTGTGGTGTTGAGTCACCTGCTACAAGCAGCTTACCATGGATCTGGGAGTGCAGAATCTCTTTGCCTGGGGTAAGGAAGGATTTCTCAGGCCAGGTAGGGAATCTCAAACCTTGAGAGGCATCCCAGCTCCAGGGGAGAGTCACTGGTGTGCAGTCAGCTGCAAAGTGGAGGGAACTGGAATCAGACTCATCCAAAGATCTATCATTAACAGAGAGGTCTCTCAGCCTCAAGGAACAACCAGGAATGTCCCATCTCAAGGGGAGATCCTGGCCATGCTGCCCAGCAGAGCCCTTGAGGGCTCACCTAAACGTTCAAAATTGTGGGACAAAGTGGTTGGCTGGTAGCCAGGTTGGACACAGGGGGAAGGGTGTTCATGAGGCTCCTTGAACCCACAAGGTTCCTTGCTCCTTGAGAAATTAATCAGGGAAAAGCCTCTGCTGTTCCTGTGTTAATCATGGGACTGGGGATCCAAGCTCTAAAGCACCAATATTCTCTGGGTCTTTCTCCCCCTTTGGGGGCTTCCTAAAGGAATTCTTGGCCCCCTTTGGAGCCTGTACCAAGGTACTGCTGGTTGGGTCGAGGGGGTTGAGTGCATCTCACACCCTGCACACTCCAGAGATGCCCATCCCCTCTTCCAGACCTTCCTCTCCACAGGAGATCTGCTCCTTCCAGCAAGGGAAGGGGAGGAAAAGGCATGAGCTGGGCCCTGTGTCCTCCTGCACAGCTTGGGCAAGCAGCCATCAGCTGTGTGGGCTGGGAATGGCTTGGGAATGCCAAGGACTAACCCACCCTAAGGTTTGTTTTTTGGGTGTGTGCACTTACAAACTGCTCCAAGAGCATCCCTCAGCAGTCTGGGTACCCCAAACCAGATGTGCTCTCTCAAACCCATCCAACCCTTCATTAAATAAAAATTTGCAAGAAAATAGGGCTATTTTCTTGCAAAAAAATAAGCCCTAAAAGGGCTAAAGCAATGTTCAAATGAGGGAAAGGATGTCTTTTTTCTTTTAAATATAAAGAATGCTAACACCTGGGAAGTACCAAGATGAATTTCTAACAGGGTTGTTTGTCAATATCTATAAAACATTTTGTTTTCTGCTCTGTGCTCTCCATGGGTGTTGGAAAGAGCCTGGAAAACTCCACCCAGTCCCAGCCAGATGCTTCAGGGAAAGCTCAAAGACCTTTACAGCAGGGTGATAACCTCACTGTAATTAAAGCAGAAATTTTAGCTAAAATTCAGGTATTTATTAGACAATCCAAAATACATGGCACCATCAGGGCTGCTGACCACAACCTGCTGCAAAGCCACTGATAATTTCATTTTCCTAAGGGTTTGAAACACTGGGAAGCTCCCCAGATGGGGTACAGACCTGTGGCTCTGCTGACACCAGTCTAACCCAGGTTTAAAGCAGAATGAAAGCCCATCTGCACAGATCCAGCCTTCCCGTGGGAAGTGGGAATCCATCCCCCAGGCCTGAGGGAGGGGGGGACACCCGTGGCTTGGCTGATGAGGTGATGAGAAGGTGCGAGGAGCTCCTGGGGAGGTGGGAATTGTCATGGCTCCAGGCAGCACCAGCACTTCCCATGTGGCCCAAGGCAGGGAAGTGCATAAATGAGAGAGAGGGAACATCCCACTGGGCTTTGCAGGTGCCACCTGGAGCTGGATGTCCCTTGAGACCTGGAAATTTGGGTATTCCTAACTTCCTGCTTGGACTTTGCCCTGTACCAGTAACCACCAGTAGCAGACAGCCCCACCTGCCACAGGGCCACATCCCACAGGATGTCTGTGATCCA
Organism: Urocynchramus pylzowi; assembly: GCA_013397555.1. NCBI lineage: Eukaryota > Metazoa > Chordata > Aves > Passeriformes > Fringillidae > Urocynchramus > Urocynchramus pylzowi. The sequence continues at coordinate 185,777 of VZRH01007148.1, forward strand.
GACTTTTGAGGCACTTAAGGGTATTTGGCTTTTTTTTACAACAACTCACAGCCTGCCACAAATTGTCACTGTTGATGCTCTGGTTCTCTGCGGGATACCTGGCCTGGAAATATGGGAAGGGAAGAAAGCACCAGTGGGTTTCCACCTGGCAACTGGGTTGGCTTTCACAGGACATCCTGGATGAGACAATGAGTGACACTTATCTGCTCTCTCTACTTTAAATGGGCCTTGGAAATCCCTCCAGGGATCCAGGAGATGCCAAACCTGGGCTGCAGGAAAAGCAGACCCTCTCCTGCTCAGTAGAAGCCAAACACCTCATGAGCAATATCCAGGAATCCCCAAACTCCAAAACCACAATGCTGAGAAGGACAGCCAGAAAAACTCCCTTTCCCCAAGTCTGGGAATTGATTTTGTTCATGGCTGGAAAAATCCTCCCATTGTTGCTTCCTAGCAGAGCATTCCATTAAACCCAGGAATTCCACCCTTTGGAAAATTGTGCTGTTCCTTTTTTGACCTGAACACTGAAAGCCTTTGGCTAGAAGATAACCAAACACAGAGGATGGGGTGTGCAAACCTCTGGAATGCTGCCCTGGTGTGGCTCTGCCTAAACCCCCCAAAATTCCCCCCAAACCTCTCCCTGTTTCCTCAATATCCCGACAGAGACAACTCAGCTGGAAAGACGCATCCCGGGTAGGAGCTCCTGGAATTCTTCCCATGAGAAAGGCAGATATTTATTTAAAGATGGGACTGAATCAAAACAGACATGGGGAAATGTCAAAATATTCCATAAGTAAGAAGAGGAAGGAATACAGTTGTCTCTCTACCCTGTGAATGAATAACTTCCATCTTGGGAGAAGCAGGAGTGGGAATGGAGCGAGTGGAATCAGTTCTGCTCTGTCAGTGTTGACAGAAGGGAATAGCTCCTCCTGCCTCGGCCAGAACGGATTCAGGCAGAGTAAACTGAGAACTGCAGGGGCAGGGAGCAAAGGAAAACAGAGGAGATTGCTTGGAAAACATGAGGAGGGAGAATGAATACTGAGGGGATGCGTGTCCCTAAATGTAGTCATGAGGAAATGGAGCACCCTGATTGAAGTGAGAGCAGAAGCCAGCGCTGCTGGTGCCACTCTCCCTCTGGAATGCAAGGGAGCCACCGAGTTTAGAGAATTTAGTCCCAAAGCCTCAATTTTGAATGGCTGAAATTAGAGGAATGGCTGTGGAACAGGGCTGGAAAAAGATGATCTTTAAGGTCCCTTCCAACCCAACCCTTTCAATGGTTCTATGGTGTGGGAATGACTTGTGGCAGACCAGGGGGATATGAGGAATTAAAGTCTTGTAATTCCTGCTCGACACCATCCAAGAACTGCTTCCCAACAGAGGGTGCATTCTGGGGAGGATGGCAGCATTAAGGATTTGTTTGCAAATCACAGCTGAAACCTGGGACTGAATTTTGCTGCATAAAGATTTGGATAGTCCTGCCAATTCCCATGATAATGCCTTGATTTATTAGCTCTTTTCTAAAGACAAATGTGAGATAACTTCAATAGGCAAAGTTGGCCTCGACTGCCACTTTTAAAAATACTTGAAAAGAGACTTAAATTAGGGGGAGAAGATGCAGAAATTTCTCTAAAAAGGGACAGAATAAATTTAGAAATCAGCTTCAGAACTGGCTGGATTCTGCAAATGTCTAAAACTAAAAATAGAGGGGAACAGATGAGATTTTATTTTTTTTTTTCCCTTCTTGATCAATTTCTCTTTTTTTCTCTCCTCACATTGGGGTCCCCTCTAAGTTTACACCGAGCCCACGAGCCAGTGCCTGGTAAACATTTTTGGTGTTATTTCTGTCTAAGTGACAGCCCTGGGTGGCATCCAAGCACAACCACAACAAACTCCAGCAAGTCAGAGCAGCGTGAGCACCAAAAACCCTCGGAGCAGACTGGGAGCGATGTCACTGCAATTTCATCCTGTGGGACTGCCACCTGCATGAGGTCCCCAAACCACAAAGCCTCTGGAGGTTTCTTGGCTGGGATCTGGCAGGAGTGAAGCTCTGGCACAGGTGTCTGTTCCTGCTGGAAGTAGGGATTGGAAAGCGGAGAATAGGCCCCTCACTTCCCACATCTCTGTTTGCACCTTTTGGATCTCGGACAAGGGAATGTCGCTGCAGCACCACAACCCAAACCACAACCCCTGGAAGACGGGGGTGGACATTTTGTGACCCTTTGACTTCAGTGATGAGGATGACAACGACAAGAGCAGCAGGATCTTGGCACAGCCTGGCTGCTTCCCGGCGCCTCAGCAGCTGGAAAGGTTTCTGCTGTAGACTCACCAGATGCTTGGCATTTGGGAATAATTCAGCGTCGATCAAAGCAGGATGGATTTAAAAAAAGGAAAAAAGGAGAACCCGTGATGAATTCATCCTTCACTGTGGCATTAGCACAGCCCAGCCCTGTCCCCCTCCTCCGTGTCAGTGGTGAAAAATGCCTCCTGTTCTCCAGCAATTACCTGGTTGGGCTCACCCTTGGAATGCCGATCCTTCAGGAAGCGGCGGCAGCCGCCCCGCTCCGTCGTGCCGGTGATGAATGAGCCCCGGATCAGCCCTGCTGCCATCTGCCACCAGGGTCCCCTCCCCGGCCCCCAACAAGTGACATGGTCGTTCATTCACACGGATCAGGGCCGAGCGGGAAAGGTGGCAGTGATGAAAGGTTCCTGCAAAAGTGTGAATTAGCTGCGGGACGGAGGGGATGAGTGAAGAGGCGTGGGGTGGGAGGAAAGGAGAAGATGGAAAGATGGAAGGGAAGGAAGGGAGGGATCACTCATGACTCATGCCCAGGCCACTGAGGTGTAACCCCACTGTTCATGAGGCTCCTGATGGTTTGGTTACTTGCCATGGCAAGCTCTTTTTGCCAGGATGAGCCCATTCCTGGGATGTCCCTAGGAAATGGAATGTGTCCCAGCTGACAACTCACTCACATCCCACCATGATCCTCAAGGCACGGCAGAGCAGGGAGCTGGATTAAATCAGACAAGTGGCAGTTGTCAAAACCAAAACTAAACTGGATGGGCAGTTAAAGAAAACTCCTCTGGGGCCAGGGTGACCAAAGGTAAAGCTGACTTGGAAGCCAAACCACCTCTGGATGCCACAGGAGTGTCTGAAGATGGGAAGCTTCACCTGGGGTAGCTTTGGAAGTCTTTGGAAACCTCCCTCCTTCCTTAAGGGAGATGCAATGCTCAAGGAAAGCCCTTCTTTGCTGATGGCATTTTCCAGGCTGGGTGGATCTGTTCCACCTCTGGAACAAGCTGATAGGGACCTGGTGGTCAAACCCTGCCATATTTCTCAGTTTTATCATCAAAACCTTCAGCTGGGGCCACTCTGCTTTCAAGCACAATCACTTTGCAGAGTACTCGGTTATTGTCACCAAAATCTCTCAACTAAATTTATCTTGGTAACAAACCCTGGGTTTGATCCCAGGTTTGGCCCAAGCTGCTCAGGTCAAAGGAAGCTGAAAGTTGGAGCTGAAATCCCTCTTCAGACAGGATTTACAAGGGGAAAACAGAGGCTGGCACTTCTAGAGATGCTCTGAAAATGCTCACCAAGCAGAAACGGTCCCACAAGAATTATTCCCCCCACTCCAGCTATCCCAAACTCCAGGACATTATCCTTGCCCATCTGTCAGCTGAGCTCCAATACAGAGCAAATCTCATTAACAGGCACCAGAGATTTAGGGAAGGGCTGGAATATGGCAAAGCTCTTTAAAACAGGAGATAAACCATCCTCTGCTCCAAGGAACAGAGGTGGTAGGAAGATATAAACACCAACAAGCCTCCTGGGAATGCTGGAGAAAGGCCAGCACAACAGCATGTCAGCACAGCTTTGTTGGGATGACCCCACAGCAATGAAAATAATTTATTAGGGATGGGGAAATAAAAGAAAAAGCTTTCCCCAGCCTAAGGGTACCACCAGCATCAGTGCAATAATAATAAATAACAATCAATCAATCAATCAATCAATCATTGTCATCATCAGGATCCTAGCTAGCAGAGTTTATCCTTTTTGGGAGTGGGAATAGCTGGGTTTACTCTGCATCCCATCCATTTCCAAGTGGATTTGGCAATAAAGCTGAAGGCAAGGTTTCCAAACGTGTAAAGTCAGGACAGGTAATGGCTCAATGTCTTTTGAGGAAAAACACCAGTGGGAAAAAAAATAAATCACAATCACGATGTATTTCTTTCTTTTTAAGTATTAATTTGGAATAATGTATCAGGATTTTTTCTCATTCTGAAACTACATTTTGGGAAAAAAGAGCCAAAAAAATCTTCCTAATGTTTTACAGGTTTCAAGAATTTTGTCTACAAAGTGTGTTCTCCAATGGGCAAAAGTTGGGAGACAGAGAGAAAATGGTGCCAACAAGGAGAAAGTGACATTTCCCTGTTACTCTGGGTTTTTACACCTCTGAATTTTTGCAGCCACCTCAACACTTGTAAGCTGAAATAATAATTTTAAAATAGAGCAAACATTCTCCCCCTCCTTCCTCCTCTTCCGCCAGTGCTTTTCTCACACATTTTTCTCCAATGGAAGGAGACAGATAATCTAATTTGACGTTTTGGGATATATTCCCTGCAGGAAGTGTGGAAATGGCACCTGCTACCTGCGTGTTAGATTTGATCATAAATCACCAGAACCCAGCATTGGACAGGATCTCCTGATATTTTAATGGCCACGAAAGGTCTGGCCACTGCTGGAATTAAAGCCTAAATCGCAGGTTTATGTTTTTCTGGAAATGCCAAATGCTGCCTTGCTTCTTGTATCACTCTTAATTGCCCTTCCTTAATTACAAGGAGTGAAGTCATTAATTATATTCAGTGGAAAGGGACACAAACCCTTCTGCTTCAGGCTTGGCCCTCTTGGAAGTTCAGAATGAGCTCTGGGAGGATGCTGGGCACTGGAACAGGAATATTTGGACAGTGCTCTCAGCCACAGGGTGGGATGAGTGGGATGTCTATGCAGGGTCAGGAGTTGGATTTGATGGTCCTTGTGGGTCCAGCTTGGGATATTCTGTAATTCTACATTGCTTAAAACACCAGGTCAAAGTCCACACCGTGGGTGGCTCCTCTGGTCTCCTGAAATCCAAGGTCAAACAGTTGGAAATCTCAGACCAGGTTACGGATTTGGCTGCAACATCTCCATCGGAGACCTCCCCTCTCCGTGGGCTACAGCTCTTCTGTTTCCAGGGGGTTCTGAAACACCTGACACTGTAAGGATGTCAGAGATTCCGTGCTATTTTGCTGGTGAAGCCAAGTGGCCGGAATGTCTCTGCTCAATCCTGCATGGCTGGGAGAAAATCAGGTTCAGCTCTTCCAGCGTTCAAACTGGGGAGGAAAAAAGAAAAAAAAAANGGGGAAGAAAAAAAAAAAAAAAAAAAAAAAAAAAGAATAGGTTGGGTAATGTTGGTTTAATTTCAAACTTGACTACCACAAACACACCCAAGCACCCCTGCTTGACAGCAGAGATGCTGGAAATATGTCCAAGAGGGACACAACTTCCTGGGGCTGCAGCAAGATTCCCAGACAGGAGATCCACTACAATATCTTGGGTTTCCACTACCTTTCTGTCACCCCAATTCTCTGAGGACCAGGAGGGGATGGGAAGTCCTAAGTACAGCTCTCAGTGCCCAGCACTGACACTGGGAGAGGAGCATCCTGACTGGGTTTGGGCCAAAGCTGGATCAGGAACAGCGCTGGAATCCTCTGCAAGACCTCAAAGTTTTCGCATGATTATGCGAGCAAATATTTGGGCTGGAAGTGCTGTTAGTCATTATTTGCAGTTCATTTTCTCTTATTTGTTCTCTGTCTTTTAAATAATAAAAGAGAGAAAGCCAAGATGACAGCTCACAGCATTCCCATCCAGGAGCAGAAACAACAGCTGGGTTTTTCTGCTAAACACCTTTGGTTGTGCACAGCTTCCTGGGAAATGCTGTGCCAGGGAGGAATTAGGAACTACAACTGCTGTGGCACTGATGGGTCCTGGTCATTCACCAGGAAGATCCCCACTCCTGGCCTGTGCTGTTCTTGTGCAGAGTTTTTCTGGGTTTACCCCCCGGGGCAGCGCAACAGGAACCGTTCCCTGTTTCCAGGCCTCCCTGGATCTGGGGGCTTCCTTGCTTCGTTGCTCTTTGGCACCTCATTTGGAGGCCTGATCATGGCAACAGCTGTTCCTCAAATTCAGGGCTTAGCACCATTAATCACATCAGTAGGCAGCAGGGTTTCCTCCAGCAGGAAATCCAGGAACAGCTCGAGACTTGCTCCCACTCAGGGTAGGGTTTACACTCGTCTATGGAAGTGCAAGGCTCCCTGGGCATGGAGGCACAAGAGGAGAGGAGCTATTCCACATCAGAATGCTATAACTGGCATCAAAAATTACTTGAGAGGCAAAAACATGTCTCCAGAACTCCCACAAGTCGCATTCCAGCCCCAGGTGTCTCCCTGCCTCCAGCCCATTGTGCCTCTGCCATGCTCAGAGTGGGGTGGGAAGGTCTGGGCAGCAGCTCTTCCATGTAAACTATCTGGCATAGGAAGAGTGGGATTACTCCCTTTGGCAAAGTTATGGCTTAGGGAATGGAGGGATCCAGAGCCTGGATCTGGCACCTTCAGGGTCATTCCTGCCCATCCAGTGGGGGCAGTTTTGGGTGGCACAACGTGAGAAGGACCTAAAGCTGTTGGAGAGTGTCAAAGGAGGGACACAAAGAATGGGAAGGGTATGGAAGGGCCAGAGAAGGAGAGGCTGAAGGCACTTGGTCTGTTTAGTTTGGAGAAAGGGGACTGAGGGCAGAGCTCATCCCAATCCACAGTTTCCTCCGAAGTGGCAGATCTATGTCTGCACTCTGGGACCAGAGACAGGAGCCAAGGAATGGCTGGAGCTCTGCCAATGGAGTTTACATTGGAGATCAGGGAAAGGTTCTTCCTCCAGAGGGTGTTGGTCACTGAACAGGTTCCCCAGGGAAGAGCTGGCTCCTTCCAAAAAACAGCTTTTTTATCCCAAGAAAATCTAAATGTGAGGCGTCAGTTCAATTTAAAATTGAAATGCCTCCAGAAAGCCCAACAGAGCCCCCAGTTCAGAACATCTCCCCAAGAGGCAGAAGCACCTCAGGGTGGATGTGGCACCTGCCTCCTTGAGTTTGAGCCCACAGGGGAGATCAGCAACCCATGGATCTACAGCAAACTCCTCCCAAATCACATGAAACCTGTCTCCAGTGAGATATTTTTTGCTTTCCATTGGATATTGGGAAGAAATTGTTCCCTGTGAGTGTGCAGAGGCCCTGGCACAGCAAATGCCCAGAGAAGCTGTGGCTGCCCCACCCCTGGAAGTGTCCATGGCCAGGTTGGACAGGATTTGGAGCAACCTGGGACAGTGGAAGGTGTCCCTGCCCATGGCAGGGCGTGAAACTGGATGGGCTTTAAAGTCCCTTCCATCCCATTCCATGATTCTACAGCCAGTTGAAGAGAAGGAAAAATGGCTTTGCTTCCATGGACAAGGCTCTTACTGCAGTGTTTGTGCTGAGACCCAATAGGCCTGTCTGTGAAACCATTTCCAACATCCTTCTTGAGAAGGAAAAGGGGAAAAATCCCAAACTGATCTAAAAGCTCACCCCACCAGAAATCAACGTGACCCAGCAGCATCCCAAGCATCCCTCTGCTCAGCAGAGCCTCCTCAGAGTCATCTCTTGATGAGACTGTTAAGAATACCCTGGGATCAGATCCATCCTTGGAGGAGGAAGGAAGGCTGCTTCAAGACTTGAGCAATTCCTTGTTTTCACTGAAATCCAGGTAATATTTGTGCTGTGTTTTCAACTCCTCTTTTCAGGTTATTTTCCATTTCCACTGCAAGAACAATCCTCGTGCCTAAGAATGCCACAATTGGAATGACCTTTCTATTCCATGCAGATTAGCACAGGAAGAGCCACCTTGGTAAGGTTAGGGCTGCCAAAAAAGTACCGTGGCTGCCACCTCTGAGGCTTCCATCTGACCAAACTGGAATCAGTGGTTTGGAGTTTGCTCGTGGGGAAACTGAGGCAGAAGTAAGGAAAACTTGGCATTGCCAGCAGGACAGGGGTGGGAGCAGTGCTGGGGGTGATGCACTGGTGAAGGGCTGAGAGCTGGGACAAGAGGAAACAGCCTCAAGTCATGCCTGGGGAGGTTTAGATTAGATATTGGGGAAAATTTCTTCCTGGAAAGGGTGGGCAGGCACTGGCATAGGGTTGGAGTCCCCACCCCTTGGGGGATTTAACAGCCCTGTGGGTGTGGTGCTTGGGGACATGGTTCAGTGCAGTTGGACTTGATGGTCTTAGAGGGCTTTTCCAACATGAATGGTCCTGTGATTCCTTGGGAGCAAATCTGAGAGTCACGAAAAGTGCCATTCTATCGTTTTTTGAGATTTTCTCTTACCCAAAAAGAGTGAAACTGTCTCTCTGAAAAGAGAGGCTTCTCTTTCATACAGAATGATTCTATTGTTGCCAAAATGCCTTTGGTATCTTTGTTTCTTTCCAAAGCCACAGTTTGTGATTAATGGACTTTCGGACACCACCACCAGGACATTTTCTCTCCAGTTTCATCCCTGCTCCAGCTGGGCCATTCCCTGTTTTAGCTGCCATAAGTACCTGTCTTAATTTTCTGCTTTCCAAGAGCATTAGAATTCAGTGGGGACCACAGCATCAGGTGACACTTGACTTTAATATTAATGGCTCCTTTTAATTCTGGAGTTCTCTGCCTTAGTTGAGAGCAGAGATTCTCCATGGCAGAGGCCTCGTGCCTTGTTTGACAATGGGCTCCTCTTCCCATGGCAAAATTTCCTAAAACACCAGAGGAGCTACCCTGGTAGCAGTAATTTTGGACAGGATGAGCCAAATCTCATGAGTGTCCCTATTCCTTCCCCTCAAATATTTCAAAGTGGTGCCACATGAAATGCCTGAATCTTTCAAGGGATAATATTCCATTGACCCAGCACATCTATCAGGGTGGAGGGGGTGGGGAGAAGAGCAAGCTTGGCATTACAGCTGCAATTTTACTCAGGCCATCATTTTGGAGCTCAGATTTTCTCATTCTGGGGTTCAGGGCTATCCTTGAAATAAATTATCCCTGCAAAGAGCTCCTACAGCTTCCACGCTGCATCCAAAGGGTGGAGAGCAATCCATTAACACCACTGGGCAAAGAGACAAGCAGCACCTCAGAGGGAAAAAGAGGGGAAAAAAATCACAGTGCTGCTCCCAAGAGTTCAGATATCTCCAGTCAAATCAGAAAATCAAGGAGAGAAGCTGGGAAAAAAGATAAAGGAAAAAAGAAATAAAGGTAATTACTGAGTGCTGCAACTTCTTTGCTTTGTGATTTTTTTTTTTTTTTTTTGGTGCCATTTTGGTCATGCTTTCTAAATCCACACACTAAATTTAAAAGAGCTGAAAGGGGCTCAGTTTAGATAGGTTATTGGGAAGAAATTCCTCCCTGGGAGGGGGGTGAGACCTTGGCCCAGGCTGCCCAGAGAAGCTGTGGCTGCCCCATCCCTGGAGGTCCCAGTGCCCACATCCTGCAGCCCTGGGAGAACTTCCCCCCTGCTGGAGCTAACATTCCTTCATTAAAGTGCTCCATATTCTCTCAGGAAAGTCGCTTTTGCCCCAAAAGTGCTCTAATATCAAACAAAACACATGCTCTGAGTTTGCAGCCTGCTCTGTTACCATCCTTGATGAAAGGAACACTTTTTCTTCCACCTTTTGAAATGGTTTTCCATCCCCTCGGCAAGACCTTGGGCTAGAGATAGACTGAAAAAAGAACAGTTGCTTTCTTTTTTGCCTTTTTTTTTTTTTTCCTTTTTTGCTTTTTTTGGGGGCTTGTTTTCCTTTTTTGGAGAAAAGAATTTTCCCCCACCTGTAGATTTCTTTCCCTTCTGCTGCATTTCAAGCTTTGCAGCTCTGATGTGAATCCCACTCTCTATCACTGATCAGTGCCAAGCAGGGGCTGCCTGAGCTGGTTTTTAAGGATAACTGGGTGATCTTCTCAGCCCCTGTTTTACTGCCAGCCTCCCAGTCCAGCCTGGGATCAAGGCTGCAGTTGGAATTGTGCATTTCCCACATGTCCTCCCTACACGGATCCAATTCCTTTGCTTTTAAAGCATCCCCTCCTTTTCTTGCACAAATGTGAAGTGGATGAGAGGGTGGGAGAATGCTCCCAGCAGGATGGACCGACCCCCATCCCATATCCAACCTTGCTGGGCACCACAGGACACCCTGGAGCAAATCCTTCAATCACAACCTCCTGGAAACCCAGAGCCACCAGCAGCCCAGGAAAAAAGGTCCTGGTTCCAGCAGGGGAGGTGCAACCCCAGACATTCCCCCCCCCCCTCACTGCTTTACACTTTGTCTCTGGTGTGGTTTAACAAGTGTAGTTTTTTTTGTTCTTTTGTTATTTTAAAATTTATCAGCAGTGATTGAGTATGAAAGGACATGATTAAAGAGAAGGACTTGGACCTGCTTGAACAAGTCACAAAGATGCTTTGAGGGCTGGGTCTCTCTGCTCTGGAGCAAAGCTGGGAGAGCTGGTGGAGCTCAGCCTGGGGGAGAGAAAGCTCCAGGGAGAGCTCAGAGCCCTCTCCAGTGCCTAAAGGGGCTCCAGGAGAGCAGGAGAGGGACTGGGGACAAGGCATGGAGGGAAAGGACACAGGGAGTGGCTTCCCACTGTCAGAGGGCAGGGTTAGATGGGATATTGGGAAGGAATTGCTCCCTGTGAGGGGGTTAAGGCCTGGCACAGGGAGCCCAGAGAAGCTGTGGCTGCCCCTGGATCCCTGGAAGTGTCCAAGGCCAGGCTGGATGGGGCTTGGAGCCACCTGGGAGAGTAGAAGGTGTCTCTGTCCATGGATAGATGATCTTTAAGGTCCCTTCCATGCCACACCAGTCTGTGATTTCATGGCTCCCAGTCTCCCAACAGGAGTGAGCTCAGGAGCATGGTGGTGCCAGCAGGTCACCAAAGCAGCAGCAGCTTCTGATGGGGACAGGGGATGTTGAGGACACCCAGGAGGCAGGGCCAGGGCAGGAACTGCTCCAGCCAGGCCAGGGAGCAGCAGAAGGATCCAGGATCACCTGAGTGCACCCCCAGCTCCCCTCACTGCGGGCAGGATGTGCAGATCAGCATTAGAGCAGCTCTGTGCTCCTTTCTCTGCTGTCCCTGTCCCTGCCAGAGCTGCCTGAGGGCACAGCTCAGAGCTGCTGCTTTGAAGGGCTGCCAGGAAACCCTGGGGCCTTTCAGCTCCACTGCTCCCCCAGCCCTGGTGACACCAGGGGGGAGAAGCCACCTCTAATGACCACATGGCAGACAACTTCATAGGGCCCTGCTGTGATCCCTCCTCTGCTCAGCCCAATTTCCACACTGTGGCAGCTCGTTCCTCACCTGCCTTTCTCCTCTGCAAACAGACCTGTTTCCCTTATGGGATGGAGCAAGAGCTGCTGAAAATCCATTTTTTTCCCCCCTGGGCAATGGGATTGCTCCAAGCTTATGTCTTTATCTCTCTCATCACAAGCTAACATCAGTGTCTCTGTCTCTGATTTCTGCTCTCTCCATCTCTCTTCCCCAGCTTCATCCAGGTATTGGGAATCGATGCCAGCCTTGGGAGAAACATCCCATATCTCCTACATCTCCTTTGGGAATGTGTCTGGAGAGCCAGGATGAAGAGGAGCTCCTGGGGTGAGGTGGTGGAAATGGTTCTTCAGCATCTTGGGCCTCCCTGGCTGCTCCTCACCCCACCCTGCACCTGGAGCAGTGCTGGAAGTGCCCAGGAGCTGAATTCCTGTCCTGATGGAAGCTCAAGCTTGCCCTGCACCAGTCCATGGCTATGTGACATTCCAACTGCACACCTCAAAAAACTGAGCCTTTATTTCCCATCAAAAATTCAAGGCACCTCCAAAGTGTTTTCCCCATTAAAAACCACAGCACTTTCCACTCCTAAAATTTCTCCATTTTCATCTGTTTTTCAGTAAAGCTCATTTTGGTGGGACAGTTGTGAAAAGACAGGACCTCAAACCAGTCCACCACTGATGGCAAACACTTTTGCTACCCTGAAAGTAAGATTTTCAATAATAAAGGAAATTTTGTGCTTCTCTGCTTAAGTCCTGGCAGCTCCACTCATGCTGACACCACCTAGGATTTCTATGGAAAGCCAGAATTGGGTGGGTCGATCCCTTAAAATATTGTTTGCTAAACTTAATAGCATCTACTTTTCTCCTAAAACAATGTTTGCAGCAAAATGACCCTTCTGGGATGCATAGAAACAGCAGCATCAAATATTAACTGGGATAGGGAAGGGATACTAGGGAATTTCCGTGATGATGCTGCAGAAGTGTTCTCCTACATGTGAAGGAATCACTACATTTCAACAGGGAAGTCAAAGAATTCCCATTGCTGTGCCCCAGCAAGGCCTAGTTTAATTCCCAGCAGCGAACAGAGACCCACAAATGAAGGGAAAACCCTCCTATTTCATGTCCTCACTGTTAAAATTACAGATACAGGAGTGATCCTGGATGTTCAAAAGCCAAGCAAAATAGTGTGAGAGATAAAATAATGTATGTGGCTGAAATCCAGGGTACCTGAGGCAATCCTTGTGGGATGGAGCAGTTTATCCTGACAGAGAGGGGGAGGCTGGATGAGGAAGCCACAGCGGAAGAGGGTGAAGGGTTTTATGGGCTTTGATACTTAATGGTCCAACTGGAAACGACATGAAAGTCCCTGATTTTCAAGGTGACTGATTTGAGCTGTCTCAGACCCTCTGTTATCACCAGCCACTCCTGAAATCCTCCCAATCTGTCCCTGGAGGCCTCCCGAGCCAGGAGGCAGCAGGAGTCCAGGGCTGGCCCTGATCCAAACTCCGCAGGCAAAGGCTGATCTTGGCAAAGTTTCTGCTCTGCAGTTTGAAATCCAAGAGCTCCTTCATGCCTCCTGACCTAGGATCAGAAACAGTCTCATTCAAGAGCTTATTCTGCTGCTTAGTCCCAGTTTTTGAGAATCTGACGGATTTTTTTCTTTTTGCCTAAGAAGTTTCTTCTTTCTCTTTTACTGGAAGGAAGTCTACTTATTCCATGTCATGAAACCAAAGGCATGAGCAAAACCCGTTCTTCCCTGCTGGGAGGACAGAGCAGATTCCCCTCTGCTTTGCTTTAACGTAGCTGAGAGACTCCAGGGATAAGTGGGAGTCAGCCCTGGCTCACCCTTTCTGCAGGAACATTCTCCCTCAGGAGGGTCCCCCGAGCCCTCTCTGTACCTGGGGGCCTTCAGACCTCAAATCCCTGGGCTCTCCAGTGCCCTTGGGTGAGGCACAGGGAATCCTGGGCTCAAACAGCTCAGCCCAAAGACCAAAAAACCCCCAGAGCAGTGGGATGGAAATCACTGGAAAGGCCCTCTGGCTCCTCCTGTGCTAATTGCCAGCAGTCCAATTGATGGGCTTAATTGCTGAGTTGCTGATGAGACAAGTGACCTATTATGGATCATTGTTTACAGCAAATTAGTTCAGAAGTTCCCATCATTCTGCCTGTCATGCTCAGGGGCAAACTCCTTCTGCTCTGCTGCCGAGCCAAGGGCTTCCCTGGCACTGGAACACACAGACATGAGGAGAAGCTGAGCAAAGGCACAGCCAGGGCACAGCACAAGCCTGGCTGGGCAGCAGGAGAAAGCTCCGAGGTGGAAGGGGTCAGAGAGAGAGAAACCAACAGCTCAGAGGGGAAAAATGCCCAAGGAAAGGAGCTACAGAGGTCCTGGAAGAGCAGATGGGAGAGGAGGACGCAGAACCCCTCAATCACAGCTCAGACACGGTTAAGTGGAGCTGGGGTGGGGGATAGATGGGTGTGTGGGGGTCCCAGGTGAGGGCAGCTCATCCCTGGAACCTTTGGAGAGAGGAACTTAGCTTCCCGAGGGGTCTCCAGAGCAGGGTCAGAGAGAAAAGGTGAAGGATCTTGGAGAGGTGTGGTATCTGGGAGTTAATGAAAGGAATGGGGAGGGAACTTTAGCAAGACACAAATGGGGCTGGGCTGAGAAGATACTCAGCCCAGTATCTTCTTAAAAATTCTGAAAAATTTTGCATTTTTCTTGGAAAACAGGGTTCTCCCCACGCTGGGGACAGCAGGGTTGAATATGGACATGGTTCCTATTGTGCATGGATAACATGGAACACCAGGAGAGCATTATCCGGACTGTTACCTGGAGATAAAAGGAATTAAAGCAGGGGAGCACAAGAAGATTAAAACCAGGCCTGCCCTTGACTTACACAATATATTTCAACAGCCCCATAAAAAGATCAGGGAATTCAGTCAAGCATGAATAGTTACAAGCATAAAAGAATGGTGGTATTATATTTATTATTAAAGCCCTTTGAAAGCCCCCTTATTGCAGATGGATTCAGAGCCTCTGGGGAAAGTCAGAGACAGGATATTTAGCAAAAATGTTATTAAAAATAGAAATTGTTTCCTATGACTTAACCTTACTGCCTAGGGGGAAATCACTTAGGTGGTGTTAGAGGAGATCACACAGTTATGAGGCCGGGGTTGTTATGGAAAACTGTGCACAAGGTTTCTGGAATAGCAGCCATGGTTCTGCTTCCAGGGAAGCAGATTTACCTGTGCCCTCCACCCACTCCCTGCATCCTCAGCACGGGGAGGAAAGCTTTTCCTTGGACTAACCTGTGCTCCCTGCTGCAGCTCTGAGCTCCAGAAGATGCTCCCAAGGATCTTCTGGATCTGTGTGGTGAATTCACATCTCTGTGGTGAATGAGCAGAGGGAATGTGGAAGGGTGAAAGTGTTCCAGGCCAGGCTGGATGGGGCTTGGAGCAACCTGGCCTAGTGGAAGGTGTCCCTGCCCATGGTGGGGGTTGGAATGAGGTGATGTTAAAGTCTCCTCCCACCCCAAACCATCCAGGGATTCTATGACATTATTCTGTGAATGGAATCCATGGCACTGATACCCAGCAACTCATCAATTTCTCAGTTTCACAATTTATCACCATTCTGTATCAATTTATCAACATCCTGCAGCTCCCAGATGCTCCTGGTTCCCCCTCCTTGGTCTGGGGGGATTTGGGATCTGGTGGCCAAAGGGCAGCACATGGGATGCCACCACGGTTTGCTGGAGCTTTAGTTCCAGCTTGGATAACAGAGAGCCTTTTTCCCATCAGAGGGTGATCAGCACCTGCAAAAAGGTTCAGTGATGACAAATTGGTGTTTTCTCTCAGGAAAGCTCCTCCATCCCGCAGCCAAAGGCTGCTTATCAAAGCAGCATCAGGTGTGATCCCAACCCCTGCAAAGCTGGCCTGGAGCTCTTTGAGAAGTGCAGCTCCAGAGGCCATGGAAATGCCAGGGGAACGGTGAGCGGATCCAACTGTGTCCTGTCTTCCTCCTGGGATACATCTCCAGGAAGATGGGCAGATATCAAACATTCATCACAGGCACTTGTCCCTTTAGCAGCTGACATCGGTGCCGCAAAACAGTTTTTGATCACTTGAGCGTAATGTCACTGCAATCATCGCTTGGAATGTAATTTTGCCTTAAAAAAAACACAGGGAAGGGGGATGAAAAATGTGACTCAAAGGTCTCCATGCTTCAGAAAAGCTGTCTCTGAAGCTGTAAGCACCAGACCTCAGCAAATTCTGTAAACCTCCCCCCTTCCCCCCCTGCCTGTATTTGGACATTTTCCTCTTTCTTAATGATATTCCATCAATTACATAACTTCACGGATCCCCGGGATCGGGATTAGGGAGTTCAGCTTCATTATCAGTGCAGTTAGTGTCCTCTGGAGACGGAGCCAATGGCCATTTGTCTTCTTCAATTCAATTAACAGCCACCCTCTCTGGACACCACGTCAGCTGCACTCGGTGACACTCTGGGACATCCCCTCCTCCACCAGGACCTGACCCCCATCTCCTCAGACGAGCTCTGGCTCCTCTCTTGCCAGCTCCCTGCTGTACATTTCAGCAGCACGTCAGGGAATGGCACAGTAAATTACCCAAGAATTAAACCGGGCAGGGTGAGAGCCAAGAAAAATCCATTTATCGATGGCCATTCCCACTCTGAAGTGCTTGAGGAGGTTGACAAGGCAGGAACATATCTTCCCTGACCAGCAAAGAAGACTCTTCCCAAGAAGGACAAGGTCACATCTTCCTGCAAAAGATGAAGGTGGGGACAGACTGAGGGAAGAGTTTCAACATTTTCAAAGAGAACAGAGCAGCTCCAGAACGTAAGTTCTGACTTTTTGGCACAACTTTGGATCATGGAGCCTGTATTTCCCCCTATCCTTGGCCTCTGCTCTATGAATGCTCCTATCACTATGTTCAAGGACCCCCAACACACCACTCTGACATTCCAGCACGGGAATAATCCCCTCACATCTGCAGAGATGTGATGTTTGGGGGGTGGGTTAGTGGTGGACTTGAGTTAATGGCTATGGACTCCATGACCTTGGAGGGCTTTTCCAACCCTAATGATTCCATGTAGCTCTCCAGCAGTGCTCCATGAAGAGCAGAGGGTGGAGGGCAGCCCACTGCCATAAATAAGCCCCTCTCCACTCCTGGCATGTGGTGATTTTAATGGAAAGCATTAATTGCTGGCAAATCTCTCTGGTAGCAAAAGGACCTGACAAATGCCTCTTTAGAACAACTCTCACACTGAGGAGAGATTGGCTGTTAATTCATGGATGCAAGGAGCACCTGGATCACTGGGAGTGGGCAAGAAACTGGGGGAGTCTCTTGACCTGCCAGAGCCTGCAGGCTTTCCAGGAGAAGAGCTACCAAAGCAGGCAGAAAAGGTGGCTGTGAGCTGAGGAACTGTGTCCTTGTGGGACTGAGTCTTTCCTTGGAAGTCAGTCTATCCCTCCAGGAGGTGACCATGGTGGTGTCTTCCAGCCCCATGGATGACACCAGCACCCCATGGCCAGCCTCCCTGCGGTTTGTTCCCGAAAGGATCCAGCGAAACCCAGTGTTTGGTTTGCCAACGTGTCCTTCTGCTTTAACAGCAGCAGAACCCAACCCTCGTGCCCCTGGAGCAGGCCCAGCCTGCTCCTGCTGAGAGGAGCAGTGATGGGATGGCTGGGATGTAACAAGGTTTATCGCCTGCTCCTGGAGAGCCATTGCCCGCTCCGTGTCCCCAGTAAATGATGCTCTGCTGGCGTCACCTGGGACATCATTAACCCCGGGGACGGTGGCACCTTTTAACCCCCGTGGGCTCTTGTGGCCCCCCCGGCTGCCCGACGGGGCCGGGTACCCAGCGAGGCCTTCCAGGCACCAGGAGGGGCTGGCATGCCAAAATCCACATGGGGGAAGGAGGAACGTGGTTTGGTTCTGAGGAGAGCCCCAGAGCAGCTCCACCTGAGCAGCCTTTGGAAGGAACCCACAGTTACTCGGGGCTGGTTGGTCACTCTGGCACTAGCAAGGGTGACAGGTGACAGGTTCCAGCTGTTCCAGGGTCACATCAGGCCGTTTCCCAACTCTCATCCATAGCCATGGCTGCTCACGTGGCTGGAGGCAAGCAGAGCTCTTCCCATGCGTGATCTCCTCCCTTCCCAATCCACCAGCACAATCCACCTCAGTGACTTCCTTCAGGGAGGGCCTGTGCCAAGGGCTCAGGACTTGGACTCCTCTGGTCCTGCCTCCTCACTCTGCTTAATAACTCCTGACTGCTCCTTCACCGCGTCTGTGCCTGAAACGTTGGATTTATTAATGCATTTTTAATTAGCAAACTCATTCTCTGGGGGAAGGTGTCTTGCATCTTAATGACCTTTGCCTTGAACTTTTGCCAGAGAGAGTTTTATACCACAAACCTCAAGCTGCAACCAAGTTTCTTGGCCCTCAACTCACACGCTGAGCAGCCAGGGAAGGAATTTGCTCCAGGGATGCAGACCAAAGTTAGTCCGAGCTGGTGGGAAGTTCCAACACTCAAGGCCCAGGAAACCCACGAAGCCTGTGCACAGTTAGAGAAGTGCTGCAGGAAAGGCTTCTTGGAGCTCAGCAATGGGGTTTGGGTGGTCCCAGGAGATGGGACAGGTCTGAGCACGAGTCCTAAGTGTGTGGGGACAGCCAGGAGCCAGCCTGACTGCTTCCCTCAGCCCTCTGCTTCTCAGGGACAAAGTTACTGTTCCTTGGAGTCTTGTTCCAGCTGGTTCACGACCCAGTTACTCACTGAGTTTCTCCAGGAGGTGCCTCTTTGCAAGCCCCACCTTCCCAAATCAGTTCCTACCATTAGGGGCCAGCAGGAAGGCCTGGTTTTTCCTAGGAGTTTGTGACATTTTAATCATCTCTTCTGGATAGAGTTACACATTTAAATGCTGTACTGTTCCCCTCAGATCTCCCCAGGCATTTCGTGGTTCCAACATGGTCTCATGGTCTCAGTGTTCTCTGTACTCCTGCAGTCCCAGATTTCCTTTCAAACCAGCCGTGACAATTGAGATGTTCCAAGTGAGCAGTGCTGCAGGAGCCCACCGTCCCCAGCCCGGATCAGAATCCATTTCCCACCTCTGGGAGGAGCGGGAGCTGAACCCATTTCCTCCTCTCCCGTGCTTTGGGAAGGGTGGGAGAGCTGTTGACAGCTTGGTAGTTTATTTCCACACAGCTCCATAGATCCAGACCTTCCAAAGGCATTCACAGCACCAGCTGTTCCTGGCTTTTCTGGCTGCTCTGTCACACAAGCTGCTAGTGATGCCATTTGTCTCCATCCTCCTCTGAAAGCACATCCCAGTGGCACACGAGTCCCTACAGCAGCTCTTTCCCTGCCCTCTCCCACACTGGAAGGGAACAACACGGTCTCCAGAGGAGCAGGACCTGGCATGGAAATCCCTTCCTGGCAGAGAGTGGCAGATGCTGAGTGCTCCTGCAGCTACTGTGTGTGCAGGAGGTATTTAAGCTCCACTGAGTCTCCTGATGAACATCCCATCCTCGGCTCCTCTGGATGACCGAGCGGAAGGAGCAATACGTGCGTGCCTCGTTCCCACAGCAGGACATGCATTAATCCTTTCTCACTTCCCCACCCACCCACATCCCCATCCCTCTTTTCCAGGCAGCAGCAAACTGAGCTCACCTGGCTCTAGGTGTTCCCCTTGCCATTCCCCCAGCTCCTGGATCCCCTGCCAGCCTCTGTTGGTCAGCGATTCCTCCTGGTGCTGCTGGGATCACTTCACTGCCTTAAGCTGTGCTTTAAGGACTTGGGAAGCAGCTTAGGCGCTGTTGCATGACTCGATCCTCCCCCTCAGCTCTCCCCTCTCAGAGGAGAAGCCTGAGCCTAGCCCTGACCTCTAGCAAGGTCCCTCCCTGGGTCCTGCAGTGCTGCAGGTCCTCTGAGGCAAAGAGCATAGAGGTAGGACCAGGGAACAGCTGGAGCTGTGCCAGGGGAGTTTAGGTTGGATATTAGGGGAAGCTTCTTCTCCCAGAGGGTGCTGGGCACTGATCAGGCTCCCCAGGGAATGGGCACAGCCCCAAGGCTGCCAGAGCTCCAGGAGAGTTTAGACAACGCTCTCAGGGATGCACAGGGTGGGATTGTTGGGGTGTCCTGGGCAGGGCCAGGAGCTGGATTGATGCTCCCTGTGGGTCCCTTCCAGCTCAGGATATGCTATGATTCTATGGAAGAAAATGTTTCCAGAAGCCTTTTCCCTCCCTTCTTCCTCCAGGCAAGGGGGAGCAATCATTTGACAGCTCAGTTTCCTGAGATTTCCGAACCCCTTATCAGTCATGTCACTCTCCACCTTTTCCTCTGCAGGAACCAGCCCCACTGACCAGCAGCATCCCTGGAAATGGCACCAGGTGCAGGCGTCCTGCAGAGCCCAGACAGGCCACAGCCCAAACCTCAGGGCCCAGAGACACTTCCCATCTCCCTGTCCAACCTGGACAGCACGTACTGCAGAGGCAGCATTCCCAGGCCTCTGAGAAGGAGCCATTTATTATGCCCCTTCTCCCTTAGCACAGTCCCTGCTCTCCTGCATCCCCAAGTGCCAATATCCCGTGGTTTTTCTGATCCAATTTATCACGGGGCTGTTTCCCCCAGTCAGCAGATGCCCTGTGCTCAGGCTCCTGACAGATCGATTGATGCCGAGGCCTCCGAGGTGCCACTTGCCAGGTCCCTCACTTCCAATTCCCCTCCTGTCTCAGAAAGATGTGGGAAGGGGAGGGCAAAGCCCAGAGGGACAGAGAGGGACAGGGACAGCTGAGCCCTGCAAGGGCTGCTGGGCTGAGAGAAGGGCTGGAAGGGATGTCAGGACAGAATTCCTGAGCTCTGCATTCCTTAGGGGTTTGGCACCACAGCAGCTGCCCTCCTGCCCTACCCACCTGTTGGGATTGAGTGGATCCCCATTTTGAGCTGGGGCAGCAGCTCTGCCTCTCCACCCCACAGCTCCCCCAGCAAGTCCCACTCCAGCCCTGCAGTGATTCCATCCTCAGCCTCGAGTCCCCACGCCACATGCAATGGGTAGGAAATGCAGGAAGTAGAGTTAAGGTTTTCCTACTTATCCGTGCCAAGAGATGCATCTTTGCTGCATCCTTACTCTGCTCTGAAAGGGGAAAGGTGCCCAGTGAGCCCAGGGGAGCCAGAGAGTTCCCCACCAGTGACTGCCTGGAGAACCTGACTGGGTATACTGGCATCTGATCAAATAGCAAGGACAATTAGCTCTTTTCTCTTTGGAGAGGACACAGCACCGTGGCAGGCACTCCTGAGGAGGAAAATACCTGGGGTCACAACCCAGCAGTTTTCTCACTTGGGGTCCTTAATGGATTTCTTCCCACCCCAGTCACCCCCTGCACACAGTTGGTCCAAGTTGTTTTCTCAATCTACAAGAGCCTCACTGAATCCTCAATTAGGCACAAAACCTCTCAAGGAGTGAGACAAAGCTCCCAGAAGTGGTTTTATGGCTTCCAAGACACAAAGCTCTTCTCCTGACAAACACTCCTTCCCCAGCTTTCCAAGTTCATTTTCAAAGCAAAGCTGCATCTATGAAAGGTGACCTGGACCTAAGACTGGACTCCTGCCCCACTCTCCTGCTCTGCTTGAAGAAGACCTTCAAGGGATGCAAAAGGAAGTTTCTATTTGTGCTCCCTCTCCCATAATGAAAATCTCCTAACTTTTGGGGAGGTGGATATGTGGAGGGGCAGAATACCTCAGGGGTGGGAGAGATTTCCTCATCCTTGTCAAGGAGGAAAGAACCAGTATTAGCAAGGTCTCACAGCTTAGTCACTTGTTGAAGGACAAAACACTCACCTCCAAATGGAAGTAGCAACGAGGAAGAGTCAGGAAGGAGACAGAAGTTAAGCATTGTCATCAGGAAGACTGGGACAGACTTCATCAGCCCCGCACTGGAACTGCCACCACTCAGCAAAACGCGGGCGGATAAAGAGCGTTAGTTATGCACTGTCATGGTGCATTAAATAAAGGTGGCTGCCCTCGAGCCCTCCTTCCTCGAGCCCTTCACCCTGCTCCCCTCGGGAGCATCATTAGAATGGCACAGCAGCCTCGGCCCCCCGGGGTCACGGCACCCGGAGCTGTGAGCTCAGCAGAGTCCGAGCCGCTCTGCGGAGACGCTGCAGAGTGACAGCCGAGGTCCCTGCCCTTTGCAGTAGCTGGGTTTTAATTTGGAGCCCTGCTGCTCATTACTTCCATCACATCCAGGCTCCACTGGCTGGCTCGGAGCTCTGGAGTGCTGCTGACCCAGGCCAGAGCCTGGTGCTCCCTCCCTGGGGTCCCGGCTCCAGGAGTGTCACAGCACTGACACCCAGGCACTGCCTTTGGCCTGTGCAAATCCCAGGGATGTGCTGGGACACGGATCCTCCACCACGGCCCACCACACTTGTGCTGCTGGGGCTGGGCACACTCGGGGATGTTCCACCCATTCCCATTCCCTGGCATGGAAATGGTTTAATTCACTGAAGGATGGAGCCAGTGGGATGTGGACAGTGAGTTTGCCACCAGAGGAGTTTCCAGGAGTTGCTTCAGCTTCTGGAAGTTTATAGAACCATGACAGTAGTACCTAAAAGTAGAACCTAATAGAACCTATAAGTAGTGCAAGGGCAGAGGTTTCATACTCTGGAAAGCAGCCTCTGGCTACAGGAATGAACTAGAGAAGCTGGAGGATCCCTGGCTGGCCTGGAGTCCCTGGCTCAGAGCTATTCCAGTGGCTTGTCTGCCCAGCTTGCCAAAGTGACTAGAAAACTTCAGAGGAGCTACTTGGATCAGGAGCAATGTCTTCTACCCAGAGAAGCTGTGGCTGCTGCCTCCCTGGGAGTGGCCAAGGCCAGGTTGGACAGGGCTTGGAACAACCTGGAAGGTGTTCCTGCCTGTGGCAGGTGGGTAGAACAAGACTGTCCCTTCCAACCCAAACCATTCCATGATTTTATGATCCTTAGCTCCTGCCATAAAGTTGGGGTTCTCTTCCCAACACTCCCCCCCAGAGGGATGCTGGGAGAGAGCTGGGAAAGGAGGCATTTTTCAGCAGTTTCTCCCCATGCATTTAAGCACCTGCTCCCATCTCTCTTAGCCCTTTTCCTNTGCCTCCCTGGGAGTGGCCAAGGCCAGGTTGGACAGGGCTTGGAACAACCTGGAAGGTGTTCCTGCCTGTGGCAGGTGGGTAGAACAAGACTGTCCCTTCCAACCCAAACCATTCCATGATTTTATGATCCTTAGCTCCTGCCATAAAGTTGGGGTTCTCTTCCCAACACTCCCCCCCAGAGGGATGCTGGGAGAGAGCTGGGAAAGGAGGCATTTTTCAGCAGTTTCTCCCCATGCATTTAAGCACCTGCTCCCATCTCTCTTAGCCCTTTTCCTGGGAATAAAGTTTGGGCAGGCAGTCTCTGGTCTGCTCAGTCTATGCCACAAAATAATCACTGCAGTGGGACAAACCAGACCAGGAGCCTCCCCTTGGAGGTGCAGCACAGTCTGGGACTCTGCTTATCCAAGGGGTCATTTTCCAGTGGGTTAGTGCTAGAGCTGGAAATTCCTCTCTGAAAGGGAATTAAGAAGCCCTGCCTCCAGCTGGGAAGCTTCTGGAGAGAGCAAACACACAGCACTGCACAAATCAGGAGGAAACTGGTAACAGAGTTGGAGTTGGACCTCGACTTCCAGACAGGTTGATGTAAGAAAGATTTTCTGCTCTCCTTCAATACAAAAGAGGAAGTTTTGAAATCTAATCTTTCCTTGGGAGAAAAAAAACCCGGGTAGCCTGCAGCTCCTGCCACTTCTAGTCCATATATTTACAAGGATCCTTGAGCAGAGACAGAGCAATTTGCTGGGACGAACATTCACAGAACTGAAGGAGCAGGCACATTATCATGCCCTCCACACGAGCTAAAGGCCACTGCCTTGGATTCCCAGTCCTGTGGGGAGCCAGAGGAGGCTCAGGAAGGCACAAGGATTGTGTCTTCGGAGTCAGGGCAAAGCAGCATCCAGGAAAGAGTGAAGCAGGGAGCAAGGAGAGCTTGGACCAGGATCTCTGAATGCTGTAAACATGACACAGGCATTGAAGTATCCACACAAGCCCTGCATGGAAGGCTTATCTCAGGAAAATCCTGCTCTCCCTGCAGCAGTGCTGGGAGAGCTGAGCTGCCCATCACACTCATCATTTCCCTTCCATGGGAATGGAACTGGGATGGTTGCACTGGACACCTGGCTGAGTTGCCTAAAAGGGTGTGGAGCAGTGGTGCAGCCCCTGGTGCAGAATTTTCCCCCAACCCTGAGAAGAGACTAGAGCTGAAGCCCTAAACCCACCAGAGGAGATAAGGAAACCTCCTCATTGTGGATGGGTCTCTCCTCCAGATCAGCCCTGGAGAAATCCAGCTTTTCATCAGGACAGGAACTGAGAAGAGCCTTTGAGGAGCCCTACCTAAACCTTTGGGCCAGCCTGGAGTCCTGCCAAACAGGGAAGACCACAAAGTGATTAAATGTAACATTAGAGCCCAAACGAAACCCCAGACGCTCAGCCCAGGCAGTGCAGCCGCAGGGACACCGAGACTCGGGTGGTGGCTTGGGGTTCAGTGCTGCAGCCTCACCCGTGGTGCTGTGGAGCAAGAGCACTGGTCCCACTGGGGATCCCCCTGCTGCGATGTGCAGATGCCCCAGGCAAGCCTGGAACGCCTGGTGCTGCAGGGGGATGGGCAGGCAGGACAGTCCTTGAAGCTCTTTGGAGAGGAGGCTCAGGGAGCTGCTCCGAGCAGAGCCAAGCAGGGAATTTGGAGATCAATGATTCTGTCTGCCGAGAGCAGGCGTGAAAAACAACCTGCTTTAGTAAAACTTGCAGGAACTTTTGGGGGGAAATCAGTTACACTGGAGCAGTTGACAATTAAAGAGCATTCTCCAGCAACTATTTTTCACCCAAATTACTTTTCAGACCCTCCACTCAGGCACATAAGATGTATGTTCATCAATAAAGTAAACACACAGATTCCTTCCCTTCCAACACTGTGGTTTCTGGACAGACCCCCCAGCCAGGGGAGTGGGAAGCCCTACAGAAGCTCCTGAAATCCCCCAGATAACAAGGAAAATCCTCACAGCTGGTGTTAACAGGATTGCAGTTGTTTGGTTTAATATGAATGTATTTATGTATTGTTAGTGCAATTTGGCGAAGCTGTTTCCTTGCTTGCAAAAGTCTGGATTTAGCAAATATTGGCTGGTTAACTATGTTGTTTCTTAGCAACCCTAATTGGATTTCAAACGGGAGATTTTGTTTTGGAAATATTACCTGTATCACTTAGCACTGTGAAATAAGTTCCTGCCTTCCTCGTGCAGATAAACCCAATCAGCACTCCCCAATCCACTGAGGTTCCAGCTTGTTTACCCTCTCCTATGGCAGGAGCTGACAGATTCCCTCCTCCCCCAGCTAGGACCTGCAATTTTTTACCAGCACTTGGAATCCTAAGACCAGCACGAGCTGCTGCTGCAGCCTCCAGCTAGACTGGCAGCCCCATGGTGACACTGTCCCCAGGCACACTGGCAGCCACAGAATCACAGAATCCTTTAGGATGGAAAAGCCCTTTTAGGTTAAGTCAAATTTATGTCCCAGCACTGCCAAGGCCACCATTAAACCATGTCCCCAATTGCCACATGCATACAGCTTTTGAATTCCTCTGGGGATGGGGAGTCCACCACTGCCTTGGGCAGCTGTGCCAAGGCTTAACAGTGAATAAATTTTCCCAACATCCAGCCTAAATCTCCCCTTTAGGCCCTATTTTAGGCTGTTTCCTCTTGTCCTTTGGCTTTTCCCAGCTCAGCTGCTGGGCACAAATGTGAGAAGATACCCCAGCTGAGCATGAAGGTGCCAAGCTTTCTCCCATCACCCCAGTGCTTCTGCTGGTGAAGCACCAACATATCCCAAGGACCTTTCAGGGATGTGCAAAGTGAGGTGGAGCTTCTTTTCTCCAGTGCCTCTCCCCCTTCACCGTGTCCCACTGGAGTCAGAATGGACAATGGGGTGCCCAAAGGTGCAGCTCCAAGCCTCTGTGTAGATGGGGAACGGCCCCGTGAGCGGCGCACGGGGACAACTCCAGCAGAGCTTTCCATGTGTGCACAGTGTTTTTTCTGGAAAGCAGCTGCTGTTGTGCCTTTTAGTGAAGGGGTAAGCCAAGCATTCAGCCAATTACAGCCTCCAAATCATTGCACAGCCATGGGCCAGTGGCTGCGGGGAGAGCCGGGAATGAGCATTGATCGGAGCCCGGAGCCGTGCTGGCCCCGCTGCTGCCGCTCCACAGCGTGGAGCACTCCTGGTCCTCCCACAGCCCTGCCAGCCACAGAACTCCAAAAGG
The DNA here is from genome assembly GCA_013397555.1 of Urocynchramus pylzowi. Lineage (NCBI taxonomy): Eukaryota > Metazoa > Chordata > Aves > Passeriformes > Fringillidae > Urocynchramus > Urocynchramus pylzowi. Next base: position 211,549 of record VZRH01007148.1, read on the forward strand.
TCAGCAGAGAGCACAGAAGGGAGCTCAGTCTGCCAGGATCAGGGATTTGGGGCTGTGCTGCACCAGGCTTCCTCTGCAGGAAGGGTTCTTCGGGGTGGACAGCTCCTTCTAAAGCCCTTCATCTCCACAGAGATGTGGTGGCACGGGAGCTGAACAATTAAAGAGCTGCTGATGTCCTTGGGCAGCACGGAGGGAGGAGAGGCAATTCCAGGGAAGTGGCAGCCTGCAAAGCAGGCTCTTTATGCTCTGAAGATGGTAATCTGCATTTTCAGGAGGAATGAAGCAGCATTTTTCCTGAGGGCTTCAGGGTATGGAAGTATGGGAAGAAGTGTGGTCCTGAGCCGCTCACAAGGGGACAAGGTCAGTCCCCTTATGGCAGAGCAGTGACACAGCTGGGCCACACAAATACAGCCTGCTCAGGGACAGGCACCTCCTTCCTTCCTTCCTCCAAACCTTGAAAGACATGCTGGTCCCAGAGGCAAACTTCCCAACATGGCCAGACTCAGTTGTGAGCACGTGGGTTTGGCCCTAACCCCATCTGGATTTTCCCAACAGGGAAAAACTTCTGTGAGTTTCATGGAGCAAACTCTTCCCCAGCTAAACAAAAGCCATCTGAGCCAGGCTGGAGCCAGACAATCATTAAGCTTGGAAAAGACCTCCACGACCATGAAATCCAGCCATTCCCCCAGCACGGCCAAGGCCACCACTAACTCACATCCCCAAGTGCCACATGGATTTTAAATCCCTCCCTCCAGGGACAGGGACTCCACCACTGCCCTGGGCAGCCCTTTCCATGAAGGAATTTTTCCTAATATCCAATCCAGTTTATTTCCACAGTGATGGCATTAGAGGTTTCCAGTCTGATGCTAGCCCTAGTTTAGGTTGGCAGATCAAGCCTGGGAAATGAGATGCAGATTTTCTGGACTCTGTCCCAAAAGAGTTTTCATTTCACCTCACGGTAACTCTACACACCCTTGAGATGAATCCAGGAGATGACAGCACCTTCCTGGTTTTGTTTGGGATACTCCTCCACAGCAAAAAGGGCCTCTCCAGGAGTTTGGGTGAGAAACTCAAAAGCAGGAGAAGATAAATGAAAGGAGAAAGAAAATCATCTCCACTAAGCCCTCTCATTATGAACCAGGCCAGGAAAGTGCCATGGATACTTTCCTGGTGTTGGAAGCCAATCTGGTGGTGACTGTGCTGTATTGAGGGGTGGTTTCCTCCAGGTGGAACCAGCCCATGTGTTCAGAGGGGAAACAGGCAGGGAAAGGCAGTGTTATCCTGATGAAAATTTAAATGAAAGTAGATTTATTTTGTCTTTGCTCCAGATCTCAGGGGACGGTGTTGACTTACATGTTGGAAAAGCAATCCCTGCAAACAGCAGCTCAGAATTGTTGTATTAAACCTGCCACCTCCCGCCAAAACCCTCGAGCAAACAAAAACCTGGTGGAAGCTGCTGATTTCTTCTCAGCTCAACCCCCAGCCTGTTTGTCAGATTCCAGATGCATTTTACAGCGGTTGAGAGGTTTGGTGGGTATTTTTTTTTTTTTTTTTTTTTTTTTTTTTTTTTTT
>VZRH01007148.1:213164-240150 GCA_013397555.1 Urocynchramus pylzowi
GTGGTTTTTTTTTTTTTTTTTTTTTTTTTTTTGTTATTGTTGCTGGCTGATTTTAGCAAGCCAAATGTTGAAGAAGAGCAGCTCGGCAAGTGAAAACATTTCTCCGATAAAACTCAGGGTTGAAATGAAAATTGTCATTTCAAGCAGGATTAAGCTACAATTATCCGGCATCTCTTTTAACTGAGAATTAAAGAGTGCTGAATAGAAATGTTGTTGTGTTCTGTTTGAACACCCACAGCCCGGAGAACATCCTTTATCTTGAGACTCAGTAGTTTTCCCTTTTATTATTACCTGCAAACCTCTGCTTGGTTACAGCGGAGGCTTTGCATGGGGTGATATCTGCCAGCCGATCTTCCTCTGCAAAGCTCAGCCTACCTAGACAGGGACTATTTTAAGCTCTTCAAGTGATATGAAAAATCAAATGTGCAGAGAAAAAGCGAGGCTCTGTGCTGCCTTTACAGCCCCTGAAATCAGCATTCAGCTCGGCTCCCGGATGACCCTGATCGGCAACAATTCCGCATATTCCCACAATTAAACAACGTTTGAACTTGTGTTAATGGCAACAGAACAATTATCTGAACAGCCATCCACGGGGTAAGCAGGCTGCATCAGCAAGAGTCAAGCCTGGTGCAAATAAAGGCTCAGCCTTGCAGAGGAAAGCCAGGGAAACCTTCAATGAGAGGAATAAAGATTCTTTACTTTACTCCATAAAATCGGCATGTGAACAATACATTGAATGTCAGGAGCAAATGTCTGCTAAAATTTGGTTGCTTAATTGTAAATCTTGCTAACTATTGCCACTTAAAAATCAAATCTTCAGCGTTCTGAAACTGCAGAGAGGCATTTGCCTGGTCCTGGTGTCAGAAATATTCTTACAATGCTTGAGCTTTGTGTGGGAAATGCAGAAGCAGCACAACAGAGTTTTAACAACTGGGGGGGAGTATGAGGAGGCTTTAAGGGCCTGATTTTATTCTTGGTGAAAGAGGTTTCATTATATTTCTGGAAAATTTAGGAATAAAGGAGTAGGGGACTCATTTAACAGGAAATTCCACAGAATCATAAGATTATGGAATGATTTGGGTTGAAATGGAACTTAAAGCTCATCTCATTCCACTCCCTCCCCTGCCAGGGCCAGGGACACCTTCCACTAGCCCAGGCTGCTCCAAGCTCCGTCCATCCTGGCCTTGGACACCTTCCCTTTCCAGTTTCTCCTCTTGTTCATGAACATATATATTCCATCTGAATGGGAGGGGCCAAAAAAGCACTTTTGATGTGCAGATCTGATGCATTAGGAAATCACCCAGAGAAGCTGTGGCTGCCCTGGTTCCCTGGAAGTGTCCAAGGCCAGGCTGGACAGGGCTTGGAGCAACCTGGGCTGGTGGAAGCTGTCCCTGCCCATGGCAGGGTCTGGAAAGGGATGATCTTTAAGGTCCTTTTCAACCCAATTCTATGGTTCTATAAAAGTTGTGCTGGTGGAGAGACCCTGCAGCTCCTTCCAGATGGGAGAGCACCAGCAGATCCCGGGGTTGTGCTCACACAGCATCCCGTACCCGGCCGGGCTCTGCCTCTGGCCTCATCCAGAGGGACTTTTCCTCCTGTATTTCTCCCCTTTTCTCCTAATAAAGCTGCTTGTTCATTCCCAGCTGAAAGAAGACATAATAAAAATGATGGCAGGAAATTGCAGGCGAGCTGGGGTTAAGAGAGACAATAACAAAACTGCTTTTGCAGGGTAATCTCTGAGCCTTTGGTAGCTCATGCAAAAGAGGGCTTTGAAATCAGCAAGAGAATTAAAAATATTGAGATCAGCTAAAACACTCCTATCCTTTGCACATCAAAGAGGATACCCACAGGGACCGATTTGCTGCCATGGAATAATTTCCACCACTTTTTACAAGAAATATGAGAGCATTTGGCGCTTCTCCCCCCTTCCTTTAGCACGAACCCACTCTACAGGGGGAAATTACCTTTCTGTGCTCCCTAAAAAATCTCCTCCTGATACAAAGAGCAGCGTGGGGAGAACAGGTCTGCAAACCATTAGCCATGTCAGGGAGCTGGGGGAAAGGGAGAAAGAGGAATCTGCCTCCCAAATCTGCTGACAAGCCCAGTTTAGCCCAGAGGTAGCCCAGGGTCCTCCAGCTGGGTCCAAGCCACCCAGTTGCCCACTGATGGGTTTGCAGTCTGTGCTGGTGTCACATAGCTGGGCACACGAGGGTGAGCTGCCTCCCAGAAAGCTCATTCCCAAAGAAAAACAGTGCTGAATCCAAGGAAAACCTGCCCCGAGTGCTGCCGTGGGGCTTTAGGTGTGATGGAGCATGAAAAGCATCACAAACCTCAGCAGCAGGCCCAGCTGGGAGCCTGGTTACACTCACTTGAGCTTGGAAGAAAGGTTTTTAGGGATTCTCTGGAACTCCCTGAAAGCCAGGATGGAAAATTTGCACATGCAGGATTGGGGCAGGTCTGTGTGCGTGGTCCTGGGCCTGTCCATATGCCTGGAATAGCAGCTGTATTAATAAACTGGAAAAAAATTAAACATAACTCTGTCATCAATCAAAGCATTCCCTCTCTTGCTCCTGACCTGCTGGAATATCTTCTGCTTTTCCTTGTTGAAAACCTTGTTTTTACAGCAAAGTCTGGTTTTGTTGCAGGGAAAGGTGATTTGCCAGGCCCACCCCTGGGACAACTGGAAGATTTGGGGTGCAGGGCACTGTGAAACTCCAGAATTCCTCCAAATCTTGTGTTAGGAAGCTGGCTGGAAGCACTTGGCTGCTCTCCACCAACCCTTCCCTCATACATGACTTCACCCTTGTGTTTTCTTCTCTTCTTTCCTGTCCTGCTTCTGATCTCCTGCCTCTTGGGGCTGTGGCACAGCTCTGGCTCGGCATGGGGGGCACTGAGCCTCCCAATTCAGCACAGCCAGATGTGGCTGCTGGGACACAGGAGCCCATGGGGCTCTGAGGGCCCTGCAGGGATCATCCAGCACGTGCTTTTTCCATGTAAAAGAACAAGGGAAGGCCAGAGCTGTGCTCTGATAGAAACCAGACAGCCCTCGGGTACCCACTGGAGTCCAGGCTCAGGAACATGTTGCCTCTGCATGGTGCAGCTATCCTGATTGCTGGGGAATCCCTGCTCCTGTGAATAACTCCAACTGAATAAAAAGTGGGCTGTCAGGCCCCAGACAGCACGTTCCTGCCTCCCCTGGCCCACCCAGCCCAGGTGAGGCCGTGCTGCTGTGGGTGGGAGAGAAGTGGGACCATGTGTGGGCTGGGCTGAGAGGGGCTGGACTCTGAAGGTGGGGTCCACAGTGCAGAATCCAGACTCCTTTAGGATGGAGAAGACCTCCAGGATCATCAATCCAACCATTCCCCAGCACTGCCAAGGCCACCACTGACCTGTGTCCCCAAGAGCCACATCCACATGGCTTTAAATCCCTCCAGGAATGGGGCCTCCCCTACTGCCTCAGGCAGCCTGTTCCAATGCTTGGCAATCCTTTTCATGAAGGAATTTTCCCTGATATCTGACCTAAATCTCCCCTGGTAGAATTTGGGGCCATTTCCTCTCATCCTGTCCCTGTTCCTTGGGAGCAGAACCCGACCCCCCCGGCTGTCCCCTCCTGTCAGGAGTTGTGCAGAGCCACAAGGCCCCCCTGAGCCTCCTTTTCTCCAGGCTGAGCCCTTTTCCCAGCTCCCTCAGCCCCTCCTGGTGTTCCATTCCCTTCCCCAGCTCCATTCCCTTCCCTGGACACGCTCCAGCCCCTCCATGTCCTTGTAGTGAGGGACTCAGAACTGACCCAGGGCTGGAGTTGCCTCAGCAGTGCCAGCACAGAGGGACAATCTGCTGGGTCCTGCTGGTCCCACTGTGGCTGGTAGAAGGCAGGATGCCCTTGGAGGTGCCCTTGGCCATGTGGGCACATGCTGGCTCAAACTTGTCCTCAGAGCACTCAGACAGTGCTTGGGAAGCTGGAGCTGTGCCCCTCACACGTGGAGGGGGAGGTGGGGTGGGTCCTGCTCGATGCCTCCATGAACCCAAGCTTCATTCCCATCAAAGTCTGGCCCAAAGTGGTTCAAGGGCACTTTGCCAAGGCAAGGGGTAAGGAGAGAACAAAGCTGGAATTGTAGTGGGCCCCTTGGTCTTTTGGACACACTCCTGCTGCCCCCAAGGCCCAGCATCTCTGACAGGGAATGTCCTGGTTTGCTCCAAAGTCCCCCCTTGGAACCAGGAGCGAGCCCAAGCAGGATTGGAGCTTTCAGGGCTGTGCCCACCCTGCCAAGCCCCTCAAGGAAGCAGGAAGGAGTCAGGTGCACACATGGACACACCTGGCTTCTTCCCAGCTCTCAGAAGAGGTATTGCCAAGCCCTGTTTCTCCCCCAGCCCTTCTGCTCTCTCCCTTCTACCTGTCCTCCCGCCCCACCCCCTGCACAGAGCACTGCTGCCACTTCTGTTTTACTGTCCCCAGAGACACCAATTCTGCAGCCATCACGGCCAGAGACGCTAATTAAATTGTTCGAAAATCCAATAAAAATGCTTTATGAGAGTGTCTGTCATTGGCAAAGGTTTAGGGAAGAAAATTAGGCTCTTCCCAAAGCAATGCAAAAAAAAAGTCCATCCTCCCTCATTAAACCCTCGATGTTTTTCACTGTAAATGGTTGCTGGGTGCAACAAATTGCAACTGGTCCAGTGGGGGCAGTTTCCCAGTGCAGAGCTGGTGGGGAGGGCTGGGGATGTTTTTTTGGTGAGTGTTGGAGGTGTTTTCTTCTGTCCCTGCTCTGAATGACAACTCGGGCTCGGGCACAGGGACAAACCAGACCCGTTTATAGATTTTCTCATTCCCCAGCCAGCGCCAGAGAGGATCAGTAATGCAACCAATTAAGAGGATTAAAAGCCATATTTTTTATTTATTTTTTGATGACAGAAGCACTGCCAGGTCCTGTGGCTGTGATCAAGGTCCCCATGCTGTCCTTGTCCCAGACAGCTCAGGGATTGATTCATACAGGGGATTATTGTCCTGCATGTTCCCCCAGCTCTCAGTGATGCGCAGCAAGAGGCCAAGGTCTCCTGTAGGTCTTCCCAGCCCCAGGAATGCCATGTTCTACCTCATCTTCTAGCCTTTGTGCCCCAGAGGATGCACATTCATCCTCACAGAGGGGAAGAGTGTCTGTGCTCACTCTCTGGACCTAGGCATTTACTGGAAATTCTGGAGAATGGAATTGGCCAGCTTGGGAGGGGGGATGGCTGGGCCACTCTGGGAAGACTTAAAAAACCCAAATACCACAAGACTTAAGATGTAAACACCCCAAGCAGGCCAAATGCTCTGTGATTTCTCTTAATTATGCAGATAGCAGAGAGAAGAAGCTGTCAGGGGGCACATTTCCCACCCAGAGCAGGAGCACTGCGAGCATGGGATGCGTTGGCAGCGCGGAGGCAAAAGCACCAAGCCAGGCCCCCGAGGTGGAGGTTTCTGCTCCTGTTTTACTGCTCATGCTGATGGAATGACATCTCCAGAGGGGAAATGTCCCAGAAAGAGCCAGGGCTTCCCATGGCTGCTGTCAATTCAACAGATGAAAGCCAAGAAGAAGGGGGTCCAGCCCTGAGGCTCTCCGGTCACCTCATCCCAGCAGAAGGTGGGATTCTGAATGCAGGGAGAGAGAGACACTCCATGGATCCTCACTTCATCTCACAGGGTTTCAGCTCGCTTCCTGCAGGAATTGGGATGCAGGGTCACCCCTCTGAAGCCCCTGGGAATAGCTGCTGAAATCAAGCTGCTTGCTGAAGCCCTTTTGTTCAGCGAGGCTCCTGCTAGGAGAGGCTCTGCTTTTATTTCAAAGACTCAGCAATTTGGATCGGTTTAACCTTTTCAGGGTTTCCTGAGCACAATAGCACAGATGAGCTTTAAAGCCTCTTCAAGAGCACAGGTTGAAGCCGGAGACTTGGGGGGAGGGAGAAGAAGCCATGTCAAGCCAAGGAGCCGATACTGTCACTGCCAGACGTGATTTGCCTGCCAACCCCCCCGAGAGCCTCTGCTGAGGCACACAGAGATGGGTTTGCTGCCAGAATCGGGGCAGTGCTGCTGCGTGTCCTTTCCTGAGCAGAGGCTGCTCCAGTGGGCTCCAGGGGCAACCAAACTGGCAAACCAACTCCAGAATTCCACCCAAAGCCATGGCACCTGAGAGCCAGGAGATGGAAGAACAGGCCACAGGACATCGATGAACAGACAGAAACACCCAGCTGGGGTGTGAGGAGGGGAGCAACACAACCCTGAGCCCCATCAGTCCATCCGCTGTCGTGTCCCACTGCCCCGATGACATCTCGATGTCCCCTCTCACAGACCCAGCTCCCAGCTTCACCCCAAGGCTTTTCCAAGGAGCCGAAGTGCATCCCACCCCCCCCGGGGGGAGCGTGGGGCTGGAAATACCCTGGAGAGCAGGGGCTCGGCAGAGCAGGGCAGCGTTCCTTTGATGTTGGAACAACAAAGGCGGGTGCGGGAGGGAAAGGTAATCGGGATGCTGGGAACAGCGGGATGCATTTCAAACGGAACAGCGAGAGCTTTGAAGATCAATTCCTCCCAAGGAAACAAACTGCTCTTCCCGGGCTCCTCCAAAGCCCCCGTCCTGCTCTCCCTCTGCCGAAGTTTCTGGAGCCAGCCTCTGTTCAAGGCAATCTTGGGGAATTGCTTGTCCCAGGCTGGATGCGGCTCCCTGGGAAGCCAGGTGGAGGCTTGGGCTGCTCCTGCTGCCCGCTGAGCAAAGGCGAGGAGGGAGGGCAGGAATTATTCCCGGGTCACATCCCCCTCCTGGCCCCAAGGTGAAGGGGAAAGCTGCTCCGAGCAATTATTTACAGAGCAGTTGATGAATGTGCTCCCAAGGTGGATGCAATCAGGAGGCCTTGCAGAGGGAGGGAAGGGGACTGGAGCTGGGGTGGGAGAACGGAGGAGACCCCCAGCACCCCAAGGACACGCAGCCACTGTCGGGGTGAGAGCTCAGCTCTCGCAGCAGGATTATTCCATTTCCTGGATTTCCAGCGTCAGGAAAACCACAGCTTTTGTGTTTATGCGTTTTTTAAGCAAAGCTCCAATTCTGCATTCTCAGGGCTCCTGGAGCCAGGGCTTAGGAACAAGCAGGGAATGCTCTCATTAGCTAAACCTTTGTTAACGCTCACTCACATCACCTCGTTTAGATTCACATCAACGGAACCGGCTTTTTTGGAACAGCTCCTTGAAAAGGGGGGAAAAAAATAAACAACCTGTTTTGTGTCAATGTTTTCTAAGCAAAATATTTTGAGCTTTCTGCTTTGGTTTATTTGCTTTGTGTGAGCTTTTAAATCAGACACAATTAACACAAAAAACAGCGAGATCTTGTAGCTGTCAGGAAACGCTTCAGTTTTCCCTTTTCATCTGCTGAACATTGATACATGAAAATAATCTGCCCCTCCCTCCACTGCTTTGTTTTTCTTTTAAAAACCACCAGCAAGCTTCAAACAGGCCCCGAGAGCTGCCCAGGGAGCTCCCCTTGCCCAGGTCCCCCCATCCTGCACCCACACCTTGGTGGGGACATGGCCAGGTTTACACTCCCCCAATTGCATTATGTTTGAGCGCTTTATGATTTGGATTTTCATGCAGAGCAGCCTGTTCCAGCTCCTCATAACAAAGACAATTATGCTAAGTTTATTGGATTTGCATTCAGGGCTGATTTGTCAGAATTGTATATTGGTTCTGGGAGATGGAAGGGGAGGAAGAGAGGGGGCATTTGCTTTTCATGAGGACAGGAAAAAAAAAAGCCCAGTATAAAATTAATTCCTCTGTTTCATAGCCCCTTCTTGGTGCACAGATTCCTTCCTTCCTTCCTTCCTAGACCCTGTGCCCACCCCCTGATGAAGGATAGGTGTGACCAAGGCCAGCCCACCTCTGAGTGCACACTTACAAAGAAATCCTATGGATGCCGTGAGGTGGCTGCTCCAGGATTTTGTAGCCCACTGCTGCACTGGAATTCCCACTGCCAGATCTTCCAACCCTGTGCCAGGCACTGCAAAGCCATGGTCCCCCTTCTTCCTGGGGCAGACAGCCCATGATTCTGGAGAACGTGCCAGGTTGGCTCCTGTCCTCTTGGAAAGGGCTTGAGAGTGTCTTTGTGTCACCTGCCAGAAAGGCTCCTCCTTAGAGCAGTGCTGAAGCCAGGCAAAATGTCACCCTGCAGGGAGATCATGGAATCATGGAATGGTTTGGGTTGGAAGGGGCTTTGAAGTCCATCCAGTTCCACCCCCTGCCATGGGCAGGGACACCTCCCATTATCCCAGCCTGGCCTTGGACACCTCTCACAATATCCCATCTGCCTCTCCCATGGGAAAATGCAGTGCTCTGACAAATGCAGGTACCTCCTAATTGTAGGAGTTTGGTAGAGTGTGGGTTTCCTGAGTTTCCCACAAATCCCATTTTGCTTTATTTTAATTTTTCCCATTCCCAGGGCCCCCATCCTCTGTTTGCACATACCCTTGCTGTGCCATCCCAGCGGTCTCCATGGCAACCTGGCCCCTCACAAGGCACGACACTCCCGAGGTCATGGCAGCAAAGTGGGAATGGTCGTCCATGGAAGAGGGACAGAGCTGGACCCATTCCCTTGATTAGAGCTACGAATGGCCACGCATTTTTATGGCCATCTCTCTCCTCTGGCTCTGAAGGTGGGGTCCACAGTGCAGAATCCAGACTCCTTTAGGATGGAGGAGTCCTCCAGGATCATCAATCCAACCATTCCCCAGCACTGCCAAGGCCACCACTGACCTGTGTCCCCAAGAGCCACATCCACATGGCTTTAAATCCCTCCAGGAATGGGGTCTCCCCTACTGCCTCAGGCAGCCTGTTCCAATGCTTGGCAATCCTTTTCATGAAGGAATTTTCCCTAATATCTGACCTAAATCTCCCCTGGCAGAATCTGGGGCCATTTCCTCTCATCCTGTCCCTGTTCCTTGGGAGCAGAACCCGACCCTCCACTGACTGTGCCCTGCTGTCAGGGAGTTGTGCAGAGCCACAAGGTCCCCCCTGAGCCTCCTTTTCTCCATGAAACCTTGAGTTTCATGGATGGGTGTGCAATGATCACACTTAGAGCACACAGCTTGGGAGACCCCAAACAGAGCCAGAGAAAGAAGAGGAGCTGGACAGATGACGGTACCAATAGCCTTTGCCGGGGCAACACAGGAATTTTAGGATATGAAAGCATAAATTTATTGCCATTCCACAGACAAATGCTCAGTGGAGTGCACAACTCTTCCTACAGAGTTCATGGGATCACAGACTCATAGGATAATATCCTGAGTTGGAAGGGACACTCAGGGGTCAACTGCAGCTCCTGGCTTGGCACAAGACAATCCTAAGAGTCTCTCCATGGGCCCTAATTCCTGTTCCTGAAGCGTTTCCCTTCCAGCCAGACCACTAATGAAAAGGAGGCCTTGGAAATGTGATGAAATAGCAGCCTGGGCAAGCTTTAGGCACAGGCTGTAGGAAGGGGTTAAGTGATCCAAGTGAGTGATGTGAATCATTAGCGGCAGTGGGTGGATCCTATAGCGGGAATAAGAGCCGAGGCTGTGCAGCCCACGGGTGTGGGCGCTGAATGCCGTGGATCTGCCCTCCTTTCCCAGGGGATCATCCCCGGGGCGAGCCCACACCGCCTCCCCCTGCTGCAAGCCCCAGGCTGAACGCAGGGAGAGCTCCCTGTGCTGCCACAGCTTGGTCAGCCTTGGTTCTACCAACTACCAACACCTGAAGGTGCTTCCCAGCAGGCCCGAGGGGAGCACTCTGATTTTTGGGAAAGGACAAAGTGATCCAGTTGCTTCAAGAGGCACAGGAAAACTTCAGTAGTAAACAGCATATTTTTTTCTGTTTTAGCAGGTATTCCTGTGGACATGGATGGACTGGGGATTTGGATGTTCTGGTCCACCTCTCCATCCCCTGGTGAAAGCCAAGAGGCTGCCTCATATCCTCAATCCCTGCTCCAATCCCTGTTCCCACAGCTGCTGCTTGAAGCAGATGGCACAAGCCCTGAGATGCCACCCAAAGAAAGGATCTGTGGGAAGAAGCCTGGGTAAAGAAGACCAGCAGGGATGTAGAAAACTTCTGGGTACTCCAGAGACACCTTGGGCCCATCTTTAGAAGCTCTGCAGGTGCAGGAGGTGTGAGCAAAGGGAGTGAAAATGTTTCCTAGCCATCTGCAAGACTGTACCGGCACTTTTATCCCTTCTGCCCTGGGGCAGTGTTCCTGGGCTCTGGTTCAGAGCAGCTGCTGTTCTCAGAGGCCAGTGCTGGAGCAGCTGAGCAAAACAGCTGCTGGAGAAGTTCTGGGTGCTCTGCCTCTGGCATCCTGCTGAGAATTCCTTCTGTGGAGCTGTTTCCAGCTGCTCACCTGCATTAATGCAGGGATCCAACAGTTTGGCTCCACGGTTTATTAAACTTTGCCTCTTCGTGACAAGGTGCGAACCTGTGCTCTACAATAATTTTCCAAAGCTTTTACATGCCAGGGAAATTACCAGCCATGGAGCCCTGAACAGTGGGGGAAAGAGCAGGCTTCACATTAGGGATGAGCAGATGGATGAGGCAGCAGTGTGTGAGGAGCTGTGCATTACAGAGCCTGAGGAAGCCTGGGACAGGGGACTGTCCCCTGGATCACTGTGTGAGTGCAGCTCAGCACCTGCTCCCGTGCTGCCCAAGCCAGGTGTGCCTCCAGAGGCTTTTCCCAGTGAAGATGTGGCCCAAGGCATTGCTCCAAGAGCACTTGGTGGTTCATTTATTCATCTCCACACTCCCCTCTCCTCCTCCTTCCCGAGCCACGCTGCCCTGGTGCTGGCAGGACACCGATCCGCAGACTTGGCTTGCTCCTCACAGCTTCCAGGTGGGTGTTGGAGCTGTGGGGCTGATCTGTGAGTGACCACCAGCCAGATCAGTCACTGTGCTGTGTCACACCTGCATGTAGGGTCTGTGGGTGGTGCAGCCACTACTCTGAGCCAAAGAGCCCCTTTGTCACGTCCTGGGAATCACAGCCAGCCTGGGACCCAGCCCCTCTACCCCCTGCAAGCACCTCCAAAGGGTGTCTGTGCCAGAGCCATACCCCAGCTGGACCCTGGTGATGGATGAGAAGGGAGCAGAGGCAGGAGCAGCAGGAGACAAGGAGAAACAAGGCATTTCAGAGCAAGCAGGGAGGCACACAGTGAATAAAAGCTGTGTTGGAGGTGGAAAATGACTGATTCAGGGCTGGTAATGGCATTGAAACACCTGCAGCCTCCTCCTCCTCCTCCTCTAGAGCCCAGGAGCTGGCACTGCTCAGGGAGAGGGCTCTGTGTTGGATGCAGCTGGCATAGGTGGGTGGAGAACATACTTCCTCCACTGATGTTCACAGGAGGGATGGCAGAGCTGGCTGGAGCTGTCCCATGTCACCTCTGGGCTGTGGGGGACTCATGGGGCCAGGAGGGTCCCTGGGAGTGGCTGAGCATGGATGCTCACCTGTGTGTTTCCAAGCTGTGCTACATGGAAGGATTCTTCTGACTTCCCAGCACTCAGAGCTGAGCAGTCTGTTGGGAATCCAAGCCCCAGGATCAATCCATCACTTGCCCAACTTGTTGCTCTCCTCACTTCTCTGTTCCAGGCCAAGCAGCAGCATGGAGATGCTACAGTTCTATCAGCAAAAACCCAGAGCAGAGAGAGCAACACATCCTTTGGTGGAGCAGGAGCTCAGCTGTGGGGAGGAGGAAGAGGAGGAGAAAGAGAACAAGGAGGAGAAGGAGCCTTGGCTCTGAAACATGAAGGTGTGAAAACCAGGCACCACGTGAACATCACGGGTTTGTTGTGTGCTTCCAATTCCACAGTAAGACCTCCTCAGGTTGGCTCAGCACAATCCAAAGAATGCACCAGCCATGGACTCAAGGTTCTTCCAGTCAGGAAGCAGAGACCTCTCCAGCTTCATCTTGCTGCTGGCTCAGCCAGAACAGCCTTGCAAGATCCCTGCTGTGTCATGGGGAACTTTCTTCTGGCTTTCCCCACATTGGATTAGTTCAATTCCATTTTGGCAGTAGCAATGATAGAGCACAACCCCTATCCTGACGTGTTCCACGTGGAGTTGGGAGGGTTTGGGTTATCATCCTCACCCCAGGCCTAACTCCCTGCTCAGCCATTAGGAGGTAGTTAAGTCAAATAATGGATCCTGGTGACCAAGAAGGGACAAGGAAGGGGGAATGGGAAGCAGTCCGTGCTGCACAGTCCTTGTGGCCACAGTCCTTAAACAGAGAGCAGTCACCTCTGGAGAGAGACTGCCTCAAGATTCCTCTGTGGAAGAAGGACCACCATCTGGAGCTGTCTATCTCCAAATACAGGAACCCAGAAAAACTGGTTTGCCTGGAAGTCTGGCTTTAGGGGAAAAGGTAGGTGAGCTGGATCAAACTGCATAGAATCCCAGACTGGCTGCCTCAAGATTCCTCTGTGGAAGAAGGACCACCATCTGGAGCTGTCTATCTCCAAATACAGGAACCCAGAAAAACTGGTTTGCCTGGAAGTCTGGCTTTAGGGGAAAAGGTAGGTGAGCTGGATCAAACTTCATAGAATCCCAGACTGGTTTGGGTTGGAAAGGGCTTACAGATCATCTCACTCCATGGGCAGGGACACCTTCCACCATCCCAGATTGCTCCAAGTGCCTGGAACAGTTCTGTAAAGGTCAGGCAGCTCCTGCAGTGATTTCCTCAGGGACATGGCACAGGCTGTGTTTTGTGCTGACACTCCCTGAGTAGCATTTGCCGTGTGAGTCAGGGGATATTTAAACTGCTCATTTACACAGTGAGCTCTAAGAATAACCCTTCCCAACAAAATACCAGCAGGGAGAGAGGCCAGGAGGAGACAGGTGGCTGCCTGCATCCATCCTGTTGTGCTACTCTTTGTTTACCCAGTGTTTCATCTGCTCTCCTGGGCCTGAATTAACGCCCGAGACCACAGCCCCTGCTTATGTTCCACTTCTGTAGAGAAGTGTCTACAGCTGAGGGCAGAAATGAAAGCTTCTGTTCTGGGTGAAATCCTGGGAACACGTCCCTGAGACATCACAAAGCTGCTATGTGCCTATCAAGTGGCATTGCTCTGCTCTGGGCCACCACAGCCTGTGAGTGCCATTAAATATCTGCAGCTCATATGGGAGCACACCCACTCTGTGACTTGTGCAGGGATCACTGCAAGGGCAGGAGGACTCGGAGCAGAGGGGATCAGCTTGGCTGTACGACCACATCCATTTGGACAATGCTCAGGACATTTCCCTGTGACACAAAGACTTTTGAAAGTCCACTCCCCAATGGACCACACGCTTTTCCTTGAGCCTTTGACTTCCTAGAGCTCATTCAGTCAGGTCTCCAGGAAATTACTTGGGTTGGAACAGTTTTGCTGCTGTTCAGGAATTAAAATGAATGAAGTGTCAGCAGGTAACTGCTGGGACTGCTGCCTGTTTCTCCACAACTTCTGTTCATCAGGTTATTTTGGAAACCTCTGCAAAGAAACACTGTTCACTCCACTCTCTTTCAACTCATTTTGCCCCATTTCTGCTCATAGCAAGTGCTTTGGCAGCTCCATTTCCTTGGCAGCCTAATCAGATCCACTGGGATTTATAAAGGAGGATTCAAGTGAGGTGAAGGGCTGAGAGTTCAGCTTCCCAAGTGGCTCCTCACAGGACATGTGGAAGCCTGATCTTCTAGACCTGGGATGGATATAAATCCCAGGAGCTGCTGACCTTCCAGTGTACCCTCTGAAATGACCTTTCTCCACAGAGCAAGCTCGGAGCAGTGGGGAGTGGAGGCTGTGGAGGAAGAAGCCAGTATGTATGTGAATGGAAAGGGTTGGCTGTGCACATGGAGCATGTAATGGGTTCAGGAGTATTGCAGAAGAAGGGAAAAAGGGTTGAAGGAGTCATTCTGGCTGCAATGAGAACCAACCTGCTCACTGTGTCTGCTCTGCTGCAGCAGAAGGTGACTCTGAGGAGCCTCACAGCCCAGTCCCTGACATCACAAAATTCACAGAATGGTTTGGGTTGGAAGGAACCTTAAAGATCACCCAGTTCCAACCCCTGCCATGAGCAGGGACACCTTCCACTAGACCAGAAAGTTCAATGGGATGAGCTCTGCTGTTTGGGATGAGACTTATGAAGGGGCCCTGCTGTTCCTGTGGTTCATACCAAGCCAGGATGGCTCTGGAGCAGTGAGCTCTTGTCTGTGGACAGCTGTCCCAGATGGCTCCTTCCAGCAGACACCTCTTGGGACACAGCAGGAAGATGCAAACGTGTGAAGGATGGCAAAGTTTCAGAGAGGGCCCACTTCCCCTAACACCGAAGGCTCAGCAACAAACCTGGAACAATTACTCCGCAAAGCCGGCCTCTCCCAGGCCTCTTGGTGGATCAGCAGAGATGTCTCTCCTCCATCTCTGGCCACCTGCTCCTGGCTGATGGTGGCCAGCCCACGGAGGAGCAGATGGGAGAGAAGGAGGCAGAACCTAGAAACAGAGCTCATGGGAGCAGGATGCAGCATCCGTGGGGCTGCTGAACGGCTGTGCTGTCCTGCAGGGGGCACGGATCCAGCGGCTGGGCGGGAAGCTTGGAGCCCTTCTGGTGGGATACACCCAAACCACGCTTCCCACTCGCCATCCCACAAAGACTGGCTTTCTCCAGAGCTGCTCCATCACCAGCACAGCTCCAAGGCAAACTGGGCAGAGAAGCCGGATCCAAGTGCCAGCTGTCTCCAAGAGCTTCCTGCCTCCCCGCACAGCTGCTGTCAGCGTGGGCCAGGCTTGGCCAGGAGCAGCATCTGTATGAGGGCAGGCCAAGCCAAGCTTTGCTGGCAGAGGGAAAGGCTGGGAAGAGCTACAGTCACTTTGGAGCTGCTCAAGCACAATCCCTCGGGAATATGAGGGGCCATGACCAACCTCTTTAGATCAACTCGCAGAATCATGGATCACAGAATGGTTAAGGTTGGAAGGGAACACAGTGGGTCACCCTGCTCCAGCAGGGTCATCCCAGAGCGCATGGATTGCATCCAGATGGTTTGGAATATCCCCAGTGAGGAGACTCCACACCCTCTCTGGGATCTGTTCAGTGCTTGGTCACTGCACAGGAAAGAAGCTCTTACTCGTGTTCAGGTGGAACTTCCTGGGCATCAGTTCCTGCCTCTTCCTCTTTTCCCATTGCTGAGCACCACCAAGAAGAGCTTGGATCCAACCTCTGGACACCTTCCCTTCTGATATTTACTCCCTTCAATAAATTAGGACAAGACCTTGCCCTTCTTGCCCCACAGTGAGGGCAGTGTGGGCAGCCTTGTTCTGTGGCACTGTGGTGGATTCTGCAGGTGGATGAAAGCCTGTCTATGTCACAAAACAAATTCCAGGGAAAAAGCCCCTCCAGGAAGGCCAGTCCCAAATGCAAGGAATGTTTCCTCAGTGTGATTTTTGTAACATGAACACAAACCTGTGTAGATTCTGTGAATAAATAAATGGAAAACAAACCTACAGTCTTCTCCCACTTCAGCTCTCCTGCCTTCCCTTCTCCCGGGGAATGGGTTGGGAAAACAGACCACACAAAGCAGACACCAGTTGGCTTGCTCAAGGCACTACCAGGAGGTGTTCAGACAGAAAGGCGTTGGGAACACCTGGAGACAATTGGATAATGAGAGGTAGCAAAATCCTGCATTCTGCCAGCACTCAAAATCCATGGGGTAAATCCCTGCCTGGAAGCAGCCTGGCTTGCCCAAAGCTCTGGAGGACATGAACCAGGAGCACACAGCTGGCTGTCCTGTGCCCAGCTCTATGTAGAAGGTCAACATCCAGCTGGATGGTCTGTGTTTCCCTCAGTCCCTGAGGAAGTTTTGAGCAGGAGTAAAAGGTCAGGGGGTGAGAGAGGAGGACAACAAAGGACAGAAAGGACAGAAAGGACAGAGCAACACACACCAGCTCTCCCTTCCTCTTCCTTCCTTTCCATGCAGCTCGTCATCCTTCCACACTTCCATCCACAAAGGTGGGAAGGATCTAAGAAGCACCAATAAGAAGGGACTTCTCACAAGAACCCGGAGTGACAGGACAAGGGGAATGTCTTTAAGCTGCAGGAGGGAGGTTTCAATGGTATAGTGGGAAGGAGTTCTTCCCTCTGAGGGAGGTGAGGCTGCCCAGAAAAGCTGTGGCTGCCACTGGATCCCTGGAAGTGCCCAAGGCCGGGTTGGACAGGGCTTGGAGCAACCTGGGATGGTGGAAGGTGTCCCTGCCCATGGCAGGGGGTGTGACTGGATGGGCTTTAAGATCCCTTCCATGCCAAGCCATCCTGGCATTCCACAAAGTGCACCTTGCCAGCCACCTCCAGACAAATATCTTGGAGAACCAGCTCATTGAAAATGTTTTGAGGCTGCCCAAAGAAATGATCCCTGTGCCCATCACTTCCTCTTCAGCCCCGTCCTGTGCTCCTGCTCCCACTCTACCCAACAGCACGTTGAACTGCCAGGGGTTCCAGGAGGCTCCCACTGTTCTGGGCATGGAACACCCCTCCACTTGTCCACAGCCTGCCAAGCTGGGATCAGTCCTGAAAAACTGTCCATTCCTGCTGCCTGCTTTGGGCTCAGCTTGTTGCTGATCACATTAACAAAAGCAGTGACACAGCATTTCCAATGGATGCCAGGAAAACATTCCCTGTGTTGGAAGAACATGAGGCTTTTTGTGCTCTGTATTTGAAAATCAACCGAAATTTAGTTCTCTATGATGAAATCTGCTGTTCTCACTAAATCCAATTCAGATTGGATTAAAACACATGTATTTTTTAATTGCTGCTTCCATCCAGTGGTGTTTGTGAAGGTGCCTGCATTTTTGGTTTTTTCCATAAGTAATGGGAACTGTGGCAAATCTCTACAGCCAGGAAACCACTGGGAACCAAGCAGCAGGTCCTGGGCTGAGCTTCCACTGAGCACCTCCTCCAGAACAGCTCGAATCCTTGTCATGGGACCACAGGAATTACCAACCCCCAGAATGTAATACCAGTTTGCCAAATCCACTGCACTGGCAGGGCCTATCCTGCCACACCCACCTTTGGAACTTCAAACTGCTACTGTGGAGGTGCCAGGTTCTCCACACCAGAGTTGGTTTCAGTAGGAAAGTTCTGCTGTTGCTGCACCTTCAGCTACAAGTTCAAAATTCCTGGCATGGAAGTGGTGGAACAGAGGAGGATGTTGGATGAGGTTTGGAGCAACCTGGTCTAGTGGAAGGTGTCCCTCGCAGGGGGTTTGGAAATAATTGATGTCGAATTTCCCTTCTAACCCAAACAGCCAGGATGGTAAAGCCACCATCCAAAGCATGCAGGCAGCAGGGAAAGTCATGGGAACTGACAATCTGAGGTCTCCTCAATCTAGGAAAGACACTCAGAAAAGAAAGCAAAATACCCAAAGTGATGATGGGCGAGAAAACCTCCTGTCCCTGGAAGTGTCCAAGGCCAGGCTGGATGGGGCTTGGAGCAACCTGGGATTGAGAAAGGTGTCCCTGCCCATGACAGGGGGTGGAACTGAGTGATTTCTTCCAACCCAAAGCATTCCATGAGTCTATGATTTCGTGATCTCTCCTACGAGCAAAGATACACTAAATGACCACGCTGCTTCTTCCAGCCTGTTTTCCCATTGGAAAAAAAAAATAAAAAATCCCAGTGTCAAAGACCATGATAAAAGGATCAAACCCTCCCTTATCAATCCCCTGAGCAGCCACCCTTGTTCAGCAGAAGGGGAGGTGTTGATTCCCAGGCAGAGCCAACCTGTGGATCTCTTCCAGCTGCTCAGCATTCCAACACCCCAGGTCCCTCCCCGTGCCCAGAACTCCTGTTCATGCCTCGCCGCCCCGGATCAGCCAGCGAGAGCCTCTCCTGCAGCAGCTGTGCAGGGTTTGCTGGAGCAGCTCTGGCAGAAGCTCCTTCCCCGTGCCTGCTAACAACACGTCCCCCCGGAGCGGGCAGCACGCTCCACTTCAGCCCTTCTCCGGCCCCCTCGCTAACCAAGCCCATCGGAAGCAAGGAGTAATTGTGTTTGCAGGTGACAGGGCTGCAAGTGCAGTGCTGGGAAACACATTCTTGGCAAGGAGTCCCGGTTCGGAGGTGAGGGAGGGCAGCCAATTGTGAAATCCCTGGCAAAAGTGGCTGTGTCAGAGCAGTGCTGCTCTGCTCGGCCCAGCTGCTGCGGAAAATGCTGGAGCGTGCCTGTGGGAATGCAGCAGAGCTGGGAAGGGCTGCACCGGCATGGAGAACCAGCATCCAGGGCATGGCAAAGCCTCCTGTGACAGCTCTGCTTCCACACATCCCCAGGTGTGCCTGTGGCTGCTGGAGCCACTGCTCTGCTGGAAAAAACGGGGCTGAGTAGAGCCTGCCTGGAGATTTTGGGGCTTAGCAGAGCCTGCCTGGAGATTTTGGGGATTTAGGAAGCCTGTCAGGAAGGTGGATAGAGGGTGGTGCCCGAGAGGGGCTGTTGTTGGTTGAAACACCTGGATTCAAGCTCTGGGCTCCAACCCTGAGGTGTGTGCTGGTGTTAATCTGGTGCAATGATAAATAGAAGCTCCCAAATTCTGCTCTGGGATACTGCAGTACTGGGAATGCACCACCTTTATCAGGTGGTCAAGCCAGGAATTTGGTGTCTGTTTCTTACCTCAGGAATATGCTCTTTTCTCAGGAGTACATTCCACACAAACACATTCCATGGGAGAGGCACAGACAGACCTCGGGGAAGGACATGAATGGGGAGCAGAGGTACAAGGTGCTCACGTTTCCATGAAAAAAAAAAACCCTCTGGATGAAATTCCTCCAGGGCCCAGACCACAGCAGAGAGGATGCTGCAGACACTCCAGGCTGGGCTGCACTTCTATCTTGGATTTACCAACTTTTAACAGCACACAGTGGTGCTGGCATTGCTTGGCACCAGTGGGGGACTTGGGGCAGAGATTCCATATGGGAGATACAGAGAACAGCCCCTTGGAGTGCAGTGTTGAGCACCATGGCTGGACGAGAGAGGGACATGTACCATCCCTTCCTTCCATGTCTTCTATCCTGATCTTGGAGGTAATGTGTGGATGTGGATTCCCCAGGTTTATTCTCTGAGTTGCATCTCCCTGGTAATTCTGAGTTTCCATTTGAGTTAATGCCTGGTGTTTCATCCCAGTGGGGACTGAGGCTGCTCCTTCTTCCTTCCCCACGTTCCAGTTATTCATCTGTAGCACGCCACAAGTTTGGCTGGAGTGAGGGCAGGGATGCTGTCACCTCATCAAGGCAGAGATGTTGTCCTGTGCCCTTTCCAGAGTGCCCTGCACATTTATGGTGCCAGAGAAGTGATAAATAACAACAGTGAGTCATCCAGAAGTGCCCCTGGTGAGGACTCAGATCCCACTGGGAGGAGAAGCTTTCCCTTGGGGCATAACTCTTACACACCAGCTCGTTATTGCAGAACAATTCCCTTCAAGGCTCCAAAGCCTGAACTCCATTAAAATGGATGTTCTGGCGGTGACTGATGAATTTAGAAAGCAAGAGCTGCACTCTGCTTCCAGCTAAACACGATGGAAATCCAGGGTCACTCCCTGGCCTCACTCGCACGGGGCCAGAGCGATTCCAACTGCAGAGCTGTGAAAATCCACACTGCCACAAGCACTGACTCCTCATCCACTTGCCAGACACCGTTTTTGCCCCGAATTTCACCCAAACCAGCACAGATTTGCAAGGATCTGAAGGCTGGGTTGGCACTGAGTGAAAGAAGGGATGTGATTAGAGGGGCAAAGAGGGTAAAACACAGAGGTGTGAGGTCCTCCTGCCTCCTGCCAGATCCAAGGGGGAGGAAAAGGGAAACAGCCACTTTCTGTCCCATTTAGTTGCTACTAAACCTTGCAGAAATGAGCAATAATGAGATTCCAGCAGGCAGACATCCCGAGGAAAAGGCTCTCATTTGATCATGGGGCCCGGCTGCTAAAGCTGACCTCAGAAAAACGAGAAATATTTTATTAATTGAGGTCTTCCACGTTTGAAAAAAGCCTGACTTTCTGGCAAAGGAGACCTTGGAGGCTCTCATCTGCTTTAGTGAGCCTGCTGGGTGAGGGGCAGCAATTAAAGGCACTTTGAGGAGAGGAACAGTGCTTTAAAGAGCTGCGGGGAGCTTGGGAGGGTGGAATGGGGGGAAAGGGGGAAGAAAGGGAGTGGCTGTGTCCATTAGCATCGGCTGCTTCCCCTCGGGAGGTGTGCCACACCTCGGGATAGCAGTGCTATCCTGAGCAGGGATGCTCCTCGCTGGAGAAGGCAGGATCCCCTCTGGAGCACCGGGAGCCTCGGGAGGCAGCTGGATTTAGCAGCACTGAAAATGAGGTGTCGCAGGTAATGAGCCAGCAAGACACTGCTGTAGGACAAGGGAAGGCCAGCACAGGGTGTCCAGAGGCGTTTAAGTGCTAATTGTATTCCTGGTGATTAACTACTTCCACAGGCAAACCTCTGCTGTTAACACAGCCCTCCCTTTCCAGGAACCTTGTTCCCGCCTGCTTAGCAGGGCTGGCACTTCCAAAGGAGTTTGGCCCCCCACAGCCCCCGGGTTCAGAGGAATTTTGGGCAGATCCTAGAGCTGGGTGCCCAAAGCTTGCTAGAAATCCAAGTCAGAGAGCCCAGCAGTGTGAAACCCTTCTTTACAAATCCCCTGTGGGAGACCAGAGCAAGGCCCCAGGGATGCAGCTCCATCCTCTTTCCCTGTGTCCCTTCCCAGCTCCACATCAAGGAAGGTGTAAGAAAGGAATTTCTACGATGAGTTAGTGAGGCTCTGGCACAGGCTGCCCAGAGAAGCTGTGGCTGCCCCATCCCTGGACTGTTCAAGGCCAGGTTGGACAGGGCTTGGAGCAACCTGGGATAGTGGAAGCTGTCCCTGCCCATGGATGGAACTGGATGAGCTTTAAGGTCCCTTCCAACACTGATGCAAATGACCTGTTTTTAACAAAAGGGAGGGGCTAGTGGGGTCTGCACGACCTTCAGGACCTCCCCTCGAGCCTTTCCTGGCAGCTCTGGGGAGGAAGGCAAGGCAGAACCCTGGCTAGAAAAGCAAGCACAGGAATGGGGCAGTGGGAACCCTGGACACCTTCCTAGGAAGAGGCTGGTACAGAGAGGGAATGAGGCAGGAGGGAAAATGCAGCTTCCAGTAAAGGCAAATTCACAAAGAAACTTTTTAGGATCCATAATAAATTGTGAGGGGACAACAAATCAGTGGAGGGCTACTCTGGAGCCCAAAGAAGGGAGGGCAGGACTGCCCAGGGCCTGCAGCAGGCTCTCACAAACTGCACCTGGAGATCCCAGCATTCCCTGCCAATCTGTGGTGAGAAAACAGGCATGTCACAGCCATGGCTATTGGCCCAGATAATCCATATCCCTTTCCAAAGGGAAGAAATCCTAATCCTCTCTCCTCCTTTCCCCATTAGCTGTGTGCAGGGTTTATAATCCCCGAGCTCTGATGGTGCTGGGGGGCCCCACAAGTGGTGCTGCTGGGGATAAGGGATTCCTCCTCACCCTTTCTCAGAGGCCTTAAAAGAAGGGGGAAAAAAGCAAGGGATGAGAGGAGATGAAGGAGAAATGAAAACCACAGCAAAACAACCCCGTTTCAGTGTTCCCAGCAGCTGGAAGCAAGGGAGAGAAGCGAGTGCTGGCTCTGCTCCAGCGTCACATTCTCCCGAAGCAGGAGCCTGTGGGACTGGCAGCAGTTTTCCAGCCTAACCTTCTGCCACAGCAGACACTGTGAGGTGGAGCAAGCCCTTCTGAAGGTGATTAATGGCAGGGAGCTCCTGGGGGGAGCTCAGCTGTGGCACGGGCTGTCAGGGGCAATGGAGGGAGCGGTATTTACCTTCACACGGATCGCAGGCGATTTCCCTCTTTTCTCTGGGCTGTTGTTCATAAATGGGTGTCTGGGAGTGACAGGGATCCTGGCCAAATGCATGGGAGAAAGGTGTTTCTGCCACTCAGAGGCTGGGCTTTGCTTAAAAGCAGCTGGAAGGATCAGGAGGGGATTCCTGCCTCCCAAAAGTTCTGATTTGCATCAAGACAATGCTGAATGTGGGACTCTCTGAAGCTCAACACTGGGAGGACCAACAGAGGATTCCTACCCCTCAAAAAGTTAATATTTGGATTGAGAGAAGAGACCAGTGAAGAGTGTGTGACTTTTGGAGGTACTGGTCTCTGCTGGGAGGGAAGGTGGGTCTTGGAAATGGAGCCAAGTCTGTCTCCCATCACACCCTGTGGAGTCCAAAACAGCTCAAGTTCTCTCTCAGGGCTGTCTCAGCCCTGCCCTGCTGAGGAGAGAATGAACAAAAAAACCCATCCTGATTCTGGACTGAACCATATGGTGTCCAAATCTGCATTTCCCTGTTCTCTTTCCAGCAATTTCCCTGCTTTCTGTCTTCTCTAAAGACTCTTTACAGAACCTTTCCAAAGCACTGCTGTCACAGGAGTCACACCCAGCTCCAAAGCCCCTGAGGGTCTGAACGACCCCCCCACTGCCCCTTTCCCCTGGCATCTCTCTGACATGGGCACCTGCCTTTCCTGTCCAAGCCACAAGGGCAGGCTCTTCTTCCTCAGAAAAGGAATGAGACTCTTTTATTCCTAAACTCACTGTGCTTTGCAGCCCAAGCAGCCTGAAAAGGTGATGACATTGGATGCAGTCCAGCAGAAACATGGATGGACGTCCAAAGAGCATCAAACCTCGTAGCAAAATAACCTATTAAACTCCAGCCAAGAGGAACTGCACAAAAATATCCTTGGAGTACCCTGATGAAGACTCTGAGGTGAGGGGTTGGCTTTGTTTTGCTCTTGGGGCTGAGAGCAAGTCCTGGAGCTGAGTGCAGGGGAGGGAAGTACCACGGAAGGAGGGAGGCTGTGAAAAATCAAGGAATTGTTCTCCTCAAAACTTCAAAAGCCCAGATAATGCCTTGGTTCCTCCTCCACCCCATGCCCTGTTTTTCCACAGGTTCCCCTCCACCCAGCACAACCTTGCTGTGCACTGTGATTATTTCTGGCCCTTTCCCAGTGGTTTGTGGCATTATTTCCATATCACTTTGTTGGGATTGCAATTAGAGCCTATCCAGCCCTGTAATGGCCACGATCATCCCTGGGGGAGGGGGAGGTGCAGACAGCTTTTCCAGCTCCATGTTTCTGCAGTTCCAGCTCCTCTGGCTGACCCTGGAGGTACAGGCACTTTCCACTTGCTAATCCTGCTGAAGGTCAGGCAAGAGCATGGAATAGCCCAGAGGCTGGAGGGAAAATCATAGGAGAGTGACTGCAGCTCCTGGGAAAGGTGAAAGGCAGGGCTGTTGTGCCAATATGTGTGGGAAGGGCAGGGGATTGATTTAAACAGGGAAAAAGACAGGGGAAGACAAGGAAGATCTTTTTACTCCTTTCATTGAGCTGTTTGACCAAGCAAGCTCCAGAAATTCTGAGGATATCAACCCCCAGCAGCTGGTTTTCTCTCCCAGAGCTCCTTTAACATCTGTTACACGCTGCCCAACCAAGCAGGAAAACTTTGGACTTTGCTTCCTGCTCTTTCTGGGCAGAGGAAAGAGAGGAACACTGCTGGTAGTGACAGCCCTTAAAGTCTTTGGAGGGCACGGAGCAGATGGAGCCATGCTCTGCCCGTCCCAGCAGCTCCCTGCAGCCTGGCTGCTCTGCCATGAGCCAGGGGAAGGGCTGATTCCTACTGGGATGGTATTTAAGGAAGGAAAATGCTGGTGATGGAGGAAGAGCAAGGATCTGTGGGCCTCACGGGCCACACGGTGCCCAGGGGAAAAGATGGGATAGGTGGGAACAACACTGTGGGGATTCAGTGCCAGAAAGGGGCCTCAGGGGAGGAGTGGTTTACAAGGAAGTGTCATGATGGGACAAGGGGGAAAAGCTTCAGGGGGGGACTGAAAGACAGTACATTTCAATGGATATTGGGAAGAAATTCTTCCCTGGGAGGGTGGGGAGACCCTGGCCCTGGTGGCCCAGAGAAGCTGTGGCTGCCTCTGGATCCCTGGATGTATCCAAGGCCAGGCTGGATGGGGTTTGGAGCAACCTAGGATAGTGGAAGGTGTCCCTGCCCATGGCAGGGGGTGGAACAAGGTGATTTTTAAGGTCCCTTCCACCTCATTCCATGATTCTGTGATGACTCTGGGAGAACATTTGCTGAAAATGTAGATTTGCCACAGAAACTCCTCATTGCAATATGCAGATTTCCCAAAGCCCATGTGACAAAGATGAAGGAGAGGCAGACTGGGGAATGCTGGAGGGATAATGGAGGGAAATCAGACTCCAGCCCCTGCTGAATCCCAGCCTGAGGCATGGGAAGGTGCACTCACTTCTCTCAGCCTCATCTGCCTTCTCCACACAACTAAACGTGGGGGGACAGGGGGAGGAGGATGAGGGAAGCTCCTGAGCCATGGGATGGAAGGCACTGATGGGGATCCTTCACACTCAAGCCTGGCTCCAAGTTAAACAATCAGCTGGAGCCTCCATGGCTTCTCCAGGCAGGGGCTTTCCCTGAGGTGCTTTACCACCTCCTGTTTCATGTGAAAGCTCTTGCAAGCCCTGCTATCCCAACACAGAGGAAATGCCAAAGCTGTGAGGTGTTTTGCAACCCCTAAATCCTCTTCCTCACCCAGTCCAACCTCCAAGCCAACCCAGACTGATGCTCAGGATCCCCTGAGCTGTGCCATGCCCTGCCTTCATCCATTGACTGCAGCTCCCAGCAGCTCTGTGCCCCAGAGCATCCACACCAGCCTAAATTAGTGCAAGATTAATTCAGCAGCACACAGGAGGAAGGAAAAGCTCTCAGTCCAGTCTGGGCCTTGAGCACAGCCCAGTTTCCACTCTCCATCACCTCCCCATCTCCGAGTCACACATTTCCCTCTCCGAACCAAAGGCAGAGGTGCACCTCGGGAAGGAAAGGCACTCCCAGGGGATGGAGGGGAGTCATTTCTAATTCCAGGAGAGGTGACTTTTTGGAGGGAGGAGGAAGTGCAGAGGAGAACGATGGCAGCAGCTCCATCCCTCTGCTCGTTGCCATGGCAACAGTGCGGGTACCAGCCCAGGGGTGCACACACCTTTCCAGGCTGCCTTCCAAACCCGGGAGCAGGGGTTGGAAATGGAGCTTTTGCATTCCCTGAGCTCTTTAATATTCCCCTGGAGCAGGTGATTGTCTCTCGTGTCAGGCAGGAGCCCTTTCCTCCCCCTCCCGTTCCGCTGGTGGAGCACAATCTGGAGATAAAGTTCCTCCGATGGAGCCGCAGGGAAGGAGCCTGTCCTGAACCATTCCCACTGACTGTACCAAGGAGATCATGTCCTTCAGCATCCAGAGGATTAGGAGCAGGATGGAGCACTGGGAGGTGTGGATTAAGGCCTTCTCTTTCCAAGGGCAAACACGGAGTTTGGGGCTGAGATTTCATTTGGCGCCTTCTGCGGGTGCACACAGCTGGAGCTCCCACTCCAGGGGATGGTATTCCCACAGATCTTGGATCCATGCAAGTCACTAAATTCTTCTGCTCCCCCTCCTGCAGCTCCTCCCAGCTCTTGGAGCAGCACTGGGTGCTACAATGGGACAAACCCAAGGGGCTGGAAAGGGGAAGGAATTTTCCTGCAGAGGGAAGGAAAATCTGCAGATAAACAAATTCTGCCCCTTCTGGTTTCAGTTAACTCGCTGCGAGAGAGCAGCACACTTTAGGGGTTATTTGTGGCTATATTTTCCAGTTTGTCTAAATAAATAGCTTGGTTTTCAAAACACAAACATGTGAAGTGGCAGGAAGTTTTGGCTTTCTCTGTGTTTGTTTAGCAGCACAGCTCCTGCTGCCATGAAAACAAACTCCAGCTACTCCTGTTTGCTGGGAAAAGACAAAGTGCTTTCAACAGCGATAAGAAGAGGCAGCCTTTTACCCCAGGAAAGGTAAAAAGAAGGCATGAAAGAGAGTAAATTAAGATTTTCTGTTGATCATGGAATGGTTAAGATTGGAAAAGACCTCCAGGATCATTGAGTCCAACCCGTGCAGCTTGTCACCCAGACGTATCCAGGCATTCCTTGGACACCTGCAGGTTTGGGACTCCAAACCTCCCTGGGCAGCCTCTTCTAAGGCCTGACCACTCTTACAGTGAAGAAATCCCTCCTGATGTCCAGCCTGAGCCTCCCCTGGCACAGCTTGAGGCCATTTCCTCTTGTCCTGTCCCTGTTCCCTGGGAGCAGAGCCCGACCCCCCCAGCTGTCCCCTCCTGTCAGGAGTTGTGCAGAGCCAGAAGGTTCCCCTGAGCCTCCTGATGCTATAAAATATCTCTGGGAGCTTCCCACTGCTCACAGTCACCTCTCCTAATCCTAACCCACCTGCGTTCATACCCAGAGAGACAGGGATGGATCCAGAGGGCACTGGTGTCCAGCAGAAAAGGCTGAGTGAGTGATTTGAAGAAGTTTTGTGATGCTTATGGAGTTAAGGGGGCTTTGATGACCGTCCATAGCTCATTCCCAGGTGGATATAGGGAATGGTTCTTCACAGAGAATAATTGAACCTGGTCTATTAACCAGGAATTCTATTCCACCATCACTGCACTGAAGGACAAGTGGAGCCTTGCTCCCATTCCTGGGGGATGGGATTTAGACACAAAAAAAACCCCTCTCTTCCTTTCTCTCCACTGTCATTATGGGATACAAGGAAAGACAAGACACAGCACAACACTTAAGAATGGAATTGTCAGCACTGTGCCTGCTCCTGAGGAAGTTGTGTCTCCCACCTGCTGCCATCTCCTAGAAGACACCACAAAACCAGGGCCCAGAGCTGGGAGGACACCAAACTTCCAATCTCATTACAGCTGGAAACTCTGACCTGTTTAAAGTCAGCTAAAGGGATTTTTTTCAGAATTTAAAGTTGATTTTTCCCCCCAAATCTGCCCTAAATCTCACCCTAAACATTTTCCTTTTTTTTTTTTTTTTTTTTTTTTTTTTTTTTTTTTTTTTTTTCTATAAA
>VZRH01007148.1:240170-262571 GCA_013397555.1 Urocynchramus pylzowi
CTTTTTTTTTTCTTTTTTTTTTCTTTTTTCTACTATAAAGACTCCTGTATTTTGCTAGACCAGTTTCAGCACTTTTTTTCCTGACTGAGAGGGGAAAGAAAGAACATAATCTGGATTTACTGGCTGTCCGGAGGGATTTATATTCAAATTGCTCTTTCTCCCTGTGGTGTCCCCACAATTCCCATTGCAGGCAAGCTGAGATCCTGTGTTTTTCTGGTACCACCCCCATGTGTGACACCACAAACCCTCTCCCTGTGACCTTAGACCTGAATCACAGCGTGGGGTTTTCCTTCAAATGGAGCTTTGGGAAGGGCCATTCCCACCTGCAGCTCTGGGTCTCACATTCCAGTGAAGCTGACCTGGACTCACTGGGACTCTTCCTTCTTTCTCCATGTCCCCAGGGGGTTAAAAACACCCTCAGGGGAATTTGAGTGGAGTTTAGGGACCAGGAGCATCCCAGGAATGTCCAAAAGGATTTTGGGGCTGGCCAACTCCGTGGCCACTTCCTGCCCATATCTCTTCATCTCCCTCAGAGGAATTTTCTGTCCAAACTGAGTGAAGAAGAAGAGCACCCACAGTTCCTGTCTGTTTTCACTGGGGAAGGGGAGATGCAGATTTAGTGCCTCCCTCAGACTGAGCTGTGTCTTCTGCCTCCCTGAGGATGCCCAAACACGGATGAATTTTGGAGGAAGCTGCTGGGAAAGAGAGGGATCACGGCTCAGTCTCCAGGCTCAAGGCAGGTGAGCATGGAGTGACAAAGTCACCATAATTAGAGGAGGGAGAAGGAAAAGTTTCCCCACTGTGACTCCATGGCTTAGGAGTGCTCAGAAGAAAGAAATCTGACTGTTTCTAAACTGGGTAACAAGCATTTCACAAAATCCATGGAATAAAACAAAGCAAATATCCCTGGAGTGGGAGTGACAGCCCAGGATCTCTCCTCTCCCAGCAGATCCTTCAGTTCCTCCAGGCTGGGTCTGTGCACTGAGAGCCTGCCCAGACTCTCGATCCTCAAAGAACAAAAGTTCCTCTCTGTACCTTTGTGCAAATAACAAATATTTGCACAGACATGCTGGGAATGAGTCCTGCATGGAAAGAGCAGCCGGTTGTGGCTCCTTTATTGCCACTGCTCAGCTGGGTGGAACCGGGGCTCACCGAGCACTGGCACAACTCTGCAGCTCCTGAAAACACTGGGAATTTCCACCTGGGGCTCCTAGCTCACTCCTGGAGAGGGGGTTATTTTTACAGAATGATGGAGCTACCAGCAGCAGGAATAGCAGGGATGATGATGATGATGGTGGTGGTGTCTTCATTTTGTATAATTCCATCCATCCAAACATTCCCAGGCACTGAACAGATCTTAATCTGCACAGGGATCACTCCCACCACTACAGGTAAATACCAGAGATATGACAGGTCCAGATAAAAGAAAGGTAGGATTTTTAACCAGAAACACAGTATTTTTCAATAATGACCCCATTTTTCCTGTACTGGGAGGAAAAACAGCTGGAACAGCTTTTTGTGGCTCTCCACTTTCCCTCTGCTCCTGGGTTCCAGCTCATTTACTCTGGGTTTTACAGATGAGGAAATGATACCTCCTGTTCTTTTCTGATGTCCATCAGAGCTCTCCTGAACAGAATTTGGAATATCACCTTGCCTGGGGAGCACTGCCTTTTTAATCTCCAGTATCTGGGAGAACATCTGACATTCCAGGGACGTACTAGACCTGTGTAGAAAGAGGTGATCCCTCCTCAGCTCTGCTTGCTGGGAAACTTTCAAAGAAAAAAAAACTGTGGCCTTTCATAAATCCAGATTTCTCTAAATGCTGCCTGCTCTGACAGCCCTTGGAAGGCAGGGAACCACAGAATCAGGGAATCATTGAAGCTGGGAAAGATCTCCAAGATCAGCAAACCCAACCTGCAATTGAATATCCCCATGCCCACAAGACCATATCAGCAAGTGCCACCTTGTCTCATTTTTGAGCACTTCAGAAGATCTGAGGATGTGAAGCTCAGGGACTGCAGGAGGTCCCAACTCTCTGGTGCCCACCTCCCCACATCCTGGCTCCAGGAATGACCTGCTGGAACAACACTGGATTTTGAGGTGTTGTGCAGAGTTTGGTCAGGGAGCTGGGGTAGTGTCAGCCACATTCTCTTCAGGGAGAGAAACCATCTCCACACGGAGACAGGACAATGTGAGAAAGGGGAATCTGTGGGAATCTGCTTCCCATTTTATGCACTGCCATTCCTGGAGGGCTTAAGACTCCAAAAGATGCTCCTCACCTCAGGATGACCTGTGCCTCACCACTGATGAAAGCTGGCCAGGAGTCTCCCAGTCTTTGCTGCTGAGTCCCTGAGCACCTCTGCAGGATTTCCAGTGGCCACATCCAGGAGACAGACCAGCTCCCAGGAGAAAGAAATCCCAGGAATAACAGAAGCCCAGCAATGTCTCCATTTAACACTGTTGGGCCACGGTGCCAGATAAAAGATATGGCATCCACACATGAGTGATGGAGATGAGTGTGGGTTTGGAGAAGGAAAGATCTGCCTTCCATCTGCTGGAAGACATCTGTGCACCCCTCAGTGGAAGCTGTGGTGGGATATCTGGTTCCAGACAGCCAGCCCTGCCAGTTCCTGACATCTGCTCCCACCTACCTGCCATTCCCAGAGCATTGGGAAGAGCTGCTCCTCTTCCCAGCCAGGGAGAAGAGCAGCAGCAGGACTGTGAGAGCAGCAGCAGCCTCAGAGCAATAATGGCCCCGTTCCTCTAGGTGGAATTTGCAGGGTGACTAAGAGTGATAGCAGCTATCAGCTGCTAAGTGTGAGCAGCTGGACTAATGTCCTAGCAAAAATCCAACTTTTTTTCTTTTTTTTTTTTTATGGACCAATGCAAATGGCAAATGCAGCCCTGGCATTTGCTATAACTGCAGGGTCAGATCTGCTCTCTTGTGTCCAGCATCCCAACCACTGGCACGAGCTCCAGGGAAGCTGAGAAGTTCCTGGGTCCCTGCTGGGAGCAGGAGCAGATCTGTGGCTGCTGCAGCTGCCTGGGGTGGGTTCCTGCCCAGAACATTGATTAGAGATTAAGTGCTGCTTATCACAGTGCTTGGGCCCTGCCTGGTGACAGCAGGAGGAAGGCACCAAGAGCCCATGGAGGGGTTTGTTCCCAGAATAGGGGACAGTTCTGGGAAGGCAAAGTGCTGCGACTCAGATTCCTGCTGCTTCCTCCTCCGTAAGGGAACAACCTGTTAGTGCTTCCTCCCAGGAGCAGTGCTGGAAACACAGGGAGAACCCTTGCAGAGTGTGTACTTTCCACGGATGCACACTCCCTTGCTGAGTCTTTTCCAAGCTGTCCCAAAGGGCAGAGGGATAAGTCTTGCTCTCTGAGGGGCTGCCAGCTTCCAGTCCCTCTGGTAGAGTGGGAAGCAGAGCTCTGGCACCTCAGCACCTCCTGAAAATTCTGCCCCATCAGGCCACAAGGAAATATCCCCACCCAGAATGCAAACCTTGAGATATCCAACTGCTGTGGCCAAATTCCAGCAGGTCATTTGGGAATGATGCTCACCAAATCCCGGTGATGCTGCCTGTGCCTGCCTCCTCTTTTCCCATATTTTGGACAGAGTTTGTGAAAACATGCATTATACAGCAGATGTAACACACATAAGGAGACACTGGAGCATGAGGCAAAGAACAGTTCCTGTATTGATTTGAATTCTCCCAGCCACATAGCTGTTGCCATAAATTCCTGTGACCGAGGGAATCTGTATTTCAAAACACACATTAGAAAAAATATAATTGAAATGGAGAGACCAAGATAAATTTGTGTTATCAGGTGCAGTTACCAAGGCAGTAAATCATTGTCACAGCATAAGCTCTTATCCATATTTCCATATTAACACCAAACTTGGACTCAGGGCTGGTGCTGCTGCACAGAAAAGAGATCAGCACGTCCTGATGCTGTCTGGAGCTGGTGGCTGTCACCAGGGACCGAGTGGAGCCACTGCTGTGTCCTCATCCCACCGGGATTTGTCCCCACACTGGAGCTGCTCTGCAGAGCTGGGGGAGTGAATGCCCCAAGCTGTTCCCAAGCTGCACCCTCATGCAGCTCATCCATGGAAAAACTCTGCACCCAAGGGGGACTGACACATGGTTGTGACCCAGGGTGAGCTGATGACCTTGATGGCAGCCTCAGCCTGCCCGGGGGACAGACAAAGATCAGCTAAGCTCAAATCTCCAAGCAATCCCAAAGGTTTGGAACAAAACTTAAATCTAAGGATCTGTGCTGGCTGCACTCCCAGGGGAAAAGGCAAATCCCTAACCCTATGTGCCCTGGAATTGTGCTCCTGGTGCCTCTGAGCCCTCCAAACCTCCCTCTTCACAAATCCTGTCCCCCCCTTGCAATCCCTGTCACGGATTGTCCACAGCACCTTCCAGAGGGTCCCAGCCATCAGCAAACCTTCTGCCACTCCCCAGGCCCCATCCTGAAAGATTCTGCATTGCTCAGGGAGGCTGGAGGCATCAGCCAGGCATTCCATGACTGTCCTCCTTGCATCCCCAACCCAAAAAAGACCAAACTAAAGTCTCTTCCTATGTGGGAATCCATTATAAATACCAATAAATGGAGCCAACATTTGGTTCCACTTGAGATAATGTTTTGGCCACAGCTGTGCCTCTTTACAGGCAAGACATAAAACCCTGGTGAAGGCTCCCTAATAAACACCCTCATCTTTAAAGGACTTAAAGCCTCGCAAAAAAAAGCTGTGTTAGTTACCAACCTGATTGATACTTATTAAAGTGAAGCTGAGATAATTCTTCCCTAAAATGAGTTGCCACTAGGAATGCACTGATAGAGCTCTGTCAGTGTCGTCATTTTTCCTTTCATTCCCTTGCTTTTTCTGGAAGAGGAGAACACACACATTTCAACGGAGAGAATGCTGTAAAATGAAGAAATAATTTTTGGGCAAACTGTCAAGGTTTCATTCCAAACCCTAAATCTTCTTGTTGAAATCCAATGGTTTTCCGGTAAAACCTGTTGGCTCCTGACAGGGATTTTTTTTTTTTTTTTTTGTGCTACTGGGTCAGCACTTTCCTTGCATAATGTACAAGCAAGTGACTGTTCTCTGCCCACATTCTGATGCCTTTGGAGAAATGGGATGCAGTCACAGAGTCCATGCTTCCCATGCAGGGCCTGTCCCCGCTGAACAGAGGAGAGGGATAGTGAAGGCACCAGCATAAAAATCATCATAAAAAAATGACAACGGCTGTTCCTGCCCCTGTGTGCTGAAAATTCCTCTACCCAGCCATTATTCCATTGTATCCTGGTAGATCTGAAGTGCCAATCTATTCCTAGAGCAGCCCTGGCCTGAGCTGAGACAACCCCTATGATTAGTTTTATTCTGCCTAAACCCAGAAGAAATTGCAGGGGGTGATCCTGCTGGATGAGCTCTTTCCATTACCTTCAGTCATCTCCATAAAATACATGAGGAGACTGCAGGAAGAGCTTTTTCTTGTCTGCAGCTTCCTCCTGAGGGACAGTGGAGAGGCAACTCCCATCTCTGCTCTCTGGGACCAGGGACAGCACCCCAGGGAATGGCTGGAGCTGTGCCAGGGGAGTTTGGGTTGGAGATCAGGGTAAGGTTCTTCCCCCAGAGGGTGGTGGGCAATGTGCACATTCCCTGGGCAGGCTCCCCAGGGAATGGGCACAGCCCCAAGGCTGCCAGAGCTGCAGGAACATTTGGACAAGGCTCTCAGGAATGCACGGGGTGGGATTGCTGGGGTGTCTGTGCATGGCCAGGAGCTGGATTGATGATCCCTGTGGGTCCCTTCCAGCTCAGGAGATTCCACGATTCTGTGATTCCATGATTCCAGGGCTGTCCTAGGAGCTTGAACCTGGCATGATTTGAACATGATTTTCAGTACTGAAAGTGGAATATCCATCCAGGGTGTGGGGGAAGACCTCTGGAGAAACCATGACTCCCTTCCAAGCCAAGCCAGGGCAGAGGATGGGATTCACTTGGAATGTCTCTTTCATTTTCCAGTGGACAGCGGAAAACCCTCAGGACCTTCTGGAACTTCTCGCAGCAGAACAAACACGTGGTAGGGGGTTATTTATTTTTGATGGGCTGGATGAGGTCCAGAAGTTCCATCTGTTCTCTTACATCTCCCCATGCCGGAGCCAACCCACCCGTTGCCCTCTTCCCTTCCCTTGGACACTTGGAAAATTTATTCCCCTATTTCCTGCCTGAGTAGAAAAAGCAAAAGAGAAACTTGCTGATTGATTTGAGTCTCGGAAAGTCCCTGTCATCTTGTTTGATGACTTCATTGCAGAAATGAAATAGGCAAGGGAAAAGCAATGTTTTCAAAACAATTTGGAGCAAGAAGAGGAAGGTAGTAGGAGGGGAGCCACGGGAAGTTGATGGCCTTTATTCCTCAATTCCCATGTTGTGCCTGGCTTGCTGCAGGCTACGGAGAGAAAGCAAAATTGTTATGATTCTTATTAGCTTTTATTTTATAAAGCCTGGCCCACGCTCTGTAGGGGTTTCCAGCTGGAGCTGCAAATCAGAGGCACGGCTGGCGCCTGCCTGGCCACCTCATCGTCCCACTAACGTCCCACCTGTCTGCAGGGAAGGGCACCTGTGTCCTGCTGCCAGTCACGAGCCAGGTGGCTGCTTGGGGGACGTGATGAGTGTGGCTGCAGCAGGGCCCTTTGTCCCCTGCTGGTGAAACAGCACCGGGAAGGACTGGAGTGCGTCACTCACCCAGCGCCGGGAACAAAGAGAGCATTGCCGGCCCTGCTCCCTGCTAAGCAGCCAGCTTGGATAACCAGAGTCAGGAGAATGGCAGCTCTGAGACACACCAGGCAGCAGCATCCATGGGCAAGGCTCTTCCACAGCCCTCTGGCTTCAAGAAGGAAAAATCCAGGACTCCCTGGATTCTTCCATTTCTGCTGGGTGTTTGTGTCCAGCAGCTTCTCTGTCTTACCAGAGAAGGTTTCAGCCTGGAGAAGAGAAAGCTCTGGGGAGATCTCACCTGAAAGGGCTCCAGGAGAGCTGGAGAGGGATTTCAGACAAGGCTCTGGGGAACAGAACGAGTGGAATGGCTTCAAATTGCCAGAGGACAGGGTTAGATGGCATATTGGGAATGAATTCTTCCTTGTGAGGTAGGTGAGGCCCTGGCACAGGGTGCCCAGAGCAGCTGTGGCTGCCCCTGGATCCTTGGGAGTGCCCAAGGCCAGGTTGGATGGGCTTGGAGCAACCTGGGCTAGTGGAAGGTGTCCCTGCCCATGGCAGGGGGTGGAACAAGATGATTTTTAAGATCCCTTCCAATCCAAACCATTCTGGGATTTTAAAAGCAGGGTGGAGTCACCCAGAGCACCTGGAGTGTTCCCCTGCTGGCACTGGCAGTGTCTGTGCTCAGCCTTTCCTCAGTGTTGGACTTTCCAGCTGCTCCACACACTGGAGTGACAATTCCTGAGAGCTCTCACAGGTGATTTTGGGGAGAATAACAAACCTAACAGGATCCATGATTTGTTGGCACACCAGGAGGCAGCAAATAACATGGACCACCGTGGTGGAAGGGGCTGTGTCCCCCTAGGAGGAACACTGGCTCCAATGAATTTACAGCCTAAATGGAAGAGACAGAAGTGGGGTGGGAGAGGGAGCAACAGCCAAAAAAGAGCTGGTTTTGTTCAGCCCTAATCTCCAGGCAGACTTTCTCAAGGAATACAGCTGGGATTTGCAAGGAAAGGGGATTCCTGGCTGTGGGGTGGGCAGTAGCTCCTTCCTTCTCCAAGGAGCTGTTCCCAGGAGTGTGGCTTTTGTGATGCCACAGGCACTGCTCACAGTGAAAGACACAGCCTTGGGAGCACTGGGAGTGGGATTTTACCTCTGCCTTTGGCGGGATCCTGCATAAAACCAGTGATTGCTGTTCCTGAAAATCTGCTCTTCCTCCCCTCCAGGTCATTGCAGAGAGCTGGCACACAGCCCAGATTCCTGCACGGGACTTGCACACACCACTCCAACAGGGAAACAGCCCTTATCCTAACCTAAACAGTGAGGAACTCTGCAGGAGCCCATAAATATGCCAGTGCTCCACTTGCTTTTTTAGGATTAAAAAAAAATCTTGAGAAGACACATTTCTTAGTAATCATTCCTGTGCAGGAGATAGGAGGCAGATTATGCTAATTGCCAGCAGAAGCATAATGCTCAGCAAATCCCATCAAATTCCAATATGCTCCCAGACACATTCCATTTGCTCACGTGTTTATTTGGGAAGGATGCTGACAAAGGAGGGAAATTTTTTTTTTTGAGCCCAATTCTTGGATTTTGACTGTAAATATGGCAGGAAGCAAACAGACAACCTGCACGGATTTCCTTCCAGTGAAGGAAATGCAGTGAGATTACTCAGAACAATTCCCATTCTGTGGGCTCAGGGGAATGGCTCGGGGGAAGCCTGAGGCTGAGGAAAATGAGATGTTTGAGGGTTGTAAGAGAAAGCCAAGCCCAGAGGATCAATAGCAGCATATTTCTAAGCAATGGCACCATGAGAGGCATCGATCCCCATGGGGAACAGAGGGCTGGAGCACAGGGAATGTGTGCTGTGACTCCCAGGAAAACTGCACCTCCCACGGGGAGAGCAGACCCACTGCAAAGGGGTCACACAGCCCGATGGGGCTTGGTTCCAGCAATTCCTCTGTGATAGGAAGGCCTGTCCCGAGGGCTGGGATCACTTGGGAATCACCACAGCTGATATGCCCTTCTCCCAAGGAGGGAAAGACTCCTTGGTGTGTCCATGCCAAGCCCCAGAGCTGCTGGTTTAGGTGGGAGAGAGTGTTCAGGCAGTTTTACAGAAATGTTGAGAAAGACCTCCAAGACCTGTGAGCCCGGCACTTCTCTGTTCACCACCACTGAACCAAGGCCCCAGCGAGTTTGCTGAACACTTCACAAGAATCCACAGTCACAGATTTCACAGAATATTCTGAGTGGGAAGGGACCCACCAGGGTTACCGAGTCCAACCCTTCAGGGAATGGCCTGTTCTGGGATCAAGCCCACAGCCTTGGTGTTGTTAGCTCCAAGCTTGCCTCCACTGCTGCGCTGGGCAGAATAGCTGACCACTCTTTTAGGGAGGGAATTTCCCCTGATATTCAGCCTGACTCTCCTCTGGCACAGCCTGAGGCCATTTCTTCTCCTCCTGTTCCCTGGGAGCAGAGCCTGATGCCCCCGGCTGTCCCCTCCTGTCAGGGAGCTGTGAGAGTGAGAAGGCCCCCCTGGGACTCCTTTTCCTTGGAGTTCCAGTGCTGGGCATCCCAGCTATCACCCCTAAATCCCAAGCACAGGATGTCCTGCACCAGCTCTGAGATCCACGCCCAGCAGTGAGCCCGGGGTGCTGAGCCGGGCGCTGTGACACACGCGAGGCCTTTCTCCAGCCCGGCTGTGACACCAGAGCCCTGCAGCCCAATCCAGCAGCTCTGGGGAGAGGAGAGATCTGGTTACAGTGTGCTGGTGTCTGAGGCACAGATGCAGGGAAATGCACCGTTACCCAAGGATGAAATGCCACCATCACACTCTGCTCTCTCCCACTGTTATCTGCTGCAGTCACACTGGGATGCTGCTCCCATCTCTCGGTGGAACTTGTCTGCCTGATTGCTGGCTTGCCTCTCAAGCACCACTAAACCAATGAAAATCACTCCATTGCAACCCCCAAGGCCAGTTTTGCTCACCATACAGGGAGCACAAAGTCAGATTTCAGTAGATTGGTGGTGGTTCAGTGCCAACAGCTCAGAGAGGCGTGATGCTGCTTCATGTTTAGAGTCATGGAATCCCAAAATAATCTGGGTTGGAAAGGACCTTAAAGCCCATCCAGTCCCACCCCTGCCATGGGCAGGGACACCTTCCACTAGCCCAGGTTGCTCCAAGCCCTGTCCAACCTGGCCTTGGACACTTCCAGGGATCCAGGGCTTCTCTGGGCAACCTGTGCCAGGGCCTCCCACCCTCACAGGGAAAGATACTTTAGCTCAGACAATTTATCTTCCTGCTCAGGATTTCCAGCTCAGAGCCTGAGCTGCCAGCACTGAGTCTCCTCTTCTTTATTAAATAATTACTGAACCTTCAGACTCCCTGAACAAATCTCCCCTGTGCCCTGTGTGATCAGCTGGAGGCTGCTGCGTTGGCTCCACCATGGATAGAAACTCTGGAAATAATGCACACCAACACCTCGTGCAGGCAGCTGCAGAGAGGATTTTCAAGGCATTTCTTTCCAGAGGGACAGATCCATTTCCTTTCTCATTAGCTGGCTCTGTGTAGAGACACTGGGCTCTGCATCCACAAGCAGACCCCCACTCCTGCATGTGGAGTGTGCCCAAGCTGCTGTTTAGGAAGGCCACAGGTGGGTGTTTACAAGCACAATACCCCACACTCCTAACAGGACGAGACTGGGAGCCCTTGGAGGGTTGTGCAGGATAAAAACTGATCCAGAAAATGGAAAGATACAAAGGATGGGTGACCTCCTGATGCCATGGCTACCACCAGGAATGTGTGTTTGTGTGGTGAGGGCCTGGGAAGATGCTTTCACTCTGCCTTTACCTCCAGGAGATTATTTAAGGTCCCCTGGGACTTATCATGGAGGCTCTAGGATTGTGCTGGAGTTTTTTAACCCATGGAATTCAGGCAGATCTTTACTGTGAGGGTGGGGAGGCCCTGGCACAGGGTGCCCAGAGCAGCTGTGGCTGCCCCTGGATCCCTGCAAGTTTCCAAGGCCAGGTTGGACAGGGCTTGGAGCAACTGGGACAGTGGAAGGTGTCCCTGCCCATGGCAGGGGGTGGGACTGGATGGGCTTTAAGGTCCCTCCCAACCCAAACCATTCCATGATTCCATGATATGGACTAAGGTAAAAATCAAATCAAACAAACCTTTGGGTGAAATAAATAGAAATGCCAAGGGAAAGGCAGATTTACTTTTATTCCAAAAAGCTTGAGAGTAATACCAGAGGTCAGATGAGCAGTTCCTTCCTTGGACAGTACTTCTGTCCAGTGCAATGGAGCAGGGGACACTGACAAGGTCTTGAAGTGACAGATTTATTTGCCATAATTTAATGTCAGCTCCAAAAAGATCGGATTTTTCCAGGCTCTTCATATTCTGGCAGGAGAGTGGGACTGATGAGGTCTGATGCAAAGGCAATGAAAAATGTGAGGGATCTCCATAAAGAGAAGCAGTCAGCTTTAAGGTTCAGCTGGATGAACTGCTCCAAGGATTTATGGTGTGGAAGGCAGAGCTACAGCAGCTGCTGAAATCATTGCTGCAGTCACACAGGGACAAGGGGAAGGGACCCCAGCCTGGGTGAGGGCAGGGTGACATCCAAACCAGGCTCATCTCTCATGGCTCACTCTGGGCACATCCGTGTGTGAAAGTGACTTAGGAGGGTGAGTGCCATCACCTTCAGATCAGACCTTGAAATCTCATTAAATACAGACTTAGAATCACGGGATGGTTTGGGTTGGAAGGGACCTTAAAGCCCATCCCATTCCACCCCCTGCAACGGGCAGGGATGCCTTCCACTGTCCCAGGTGGCTCCAAGCCCTGTCCAGTCTGGCCTTGCACACTTCCATGGATCCAGGGGCAGCCCCAAAGCTTCTCTGGACACCCTGTGGCAGGGCCTCAGCACCCTAACAGGGAAGGATTTCTTCCCAATATCCCATCTAAGCCCGCCCTCTGGCAGTGGGAAGCCATTGCCCCCTTGTTCTGGCACTACAAGTCTTGGTAAAAAGTCTCTTTATCTGTCTTGAATCCCCCCCTTTATATATTGGAAGTCCTCTATAAGGTCTCTCTGTAGCCTTCTCTCCTCCAGGCTGAACAATCCCAGCTCTCCCAGCCTTTCCTCCCAGCAGAGCTGCTCCATCCCTCTGCTCACCCTGCTGCCTCCTCTGGACTCTCCCCAGCAGCTCCAGGACCTTCCTGTGCTGGGCCCCAGGGCTGGGGCAGCTCTGCAGGTGGGGTCTCACCTGAGCAGGGCAGAGGGGCAGAATCCCAATCCTTTTCCTGTTGCCCACCTGGGGGATCAGCCCAGCACAGGGTTGGGATCAGTACAGAAATCCCTCTCTTGGCCTCCAGACCCCAAAAGCTCCATAATACATGACAGGGGGAAAATGGTCTTTGCCTGAATCATGGGTGAGGTCCTGTCCTCCCAACACCTCCAGAGCCCTTGCAGGCATCAAAAAGCAAAGAGAACTGTCCCCAGGAGGTTCATGGGGGGGAACCCTGTCACCCTTCCTGCCAGCCACCCCTGTGGGGCTCCTGGCACACTCAACCCTGCTCACTTTGGTGAGGGCACATCTCAGGATGTGCCCAGCCTCTCCTTTGGTGTTTCATCATGTTCCAGCCAGCAATGTGAGGGAAAATGAAGAAAATCCCCTATTTTTAGCAGATAAAATGCAAATTTAAAGCATTACCTAATCCAGAGCATTTGTGGGACTGCATTTCATTGGCTGGCTGCAAAACCTTGATGTGGGAAGAAAGATAAAGGCAGTGAGCTCCCCCTTCCCAATTCCAGCTACACAGGTGTATCCATGCATTGGAATGAGGTGCTGAACTAGGCAAAACCAAGTTGGGGTAAATAAAGGTTCTGCCAGAATAACAAGTTTTATTGATCTGCAGATGTGCAAATAATGATGGGAAGTTATCCTGGAAGTTTTCCTCAAAGTATCCTGAAAGCCCTTCTTATATAGCCACCAATTTATATGAATGTCCTGAAATGCTTAGGTTTGGCAATCAAAAATGGAAACACGTCCTTGCTCAAGAATTTGGTAATTACCCATGGAATAGAACAATTTAGGAAGACCTCCAAGGTCATCAAATCCAATTTTTGATCAATCCCCACCTCGTCACCAGCCCAGAGCTCTGAGTGCCATGTCCATGAGTTCCTTGGACACCTCCAGGGATGGGGACTCTACCAATGGAATACACCCCAAATACATCCCTGCTCCCTGGGGATAAGGATAAATCCATGCCAAGGAGGGAAAAAAGCTCTGGGCAACTGGTCTAGCAGAAAATGTCCCTGTCCACAGCAGGGGGTTGGAATGAGATTAGCTTTATGGTCCTTCCAACCCCAATGCCTGTGATTCTCCTTCCTCCTCCTGCTTTGAGGGGATGGAAAGCTGTCCCTGTGGTGTGCTGGGTTTAGGATCCCAAGCAGGGAGCTTCTCCCACATCCCTGGAAAGTGGCACAGGGGGTTCTGCCACTGGCTGCAGCAGGTACAAGCAGGGCAGGGAGGGACTCTGGGGCCTGAGCACCCTCAGCTCCACAGGGAAGGTGGTTATCTCCTGGCAGCCCAAAATCGCTTCCAGTTAAATCCAAAACCCTACTCAGCAGCACCTGCCAGTTCCCCAAAATGTAAATTTTCCAGGCAGACGATATTGATATGCACTGACACTCCACAGGGAACTGGGGGAGTTGGGAATTTGCCAGAAATAGGCAGCTCTTACTTCTGCTTAAAACTCACTTTTCATCTCACATTCAATTATCAAGCACAGAATGTATTTTTAG
This sequence comes from Urocynchramus pylzowi, assembly GCA_013397555.1. Lineage (NCBI taxonomy): Eukaryota > Metazoa > Chordata > Aves > Passeriformes > Fringillidae > Urocynchramus > Urocynchramus pylzowi. The sequence continues at coordinate 253,704 of VZRH01007148.1, forward strand.
CAGCTGGCATTAGGAGAGCGCTGTCACTTTTGTTCCAGCCTGACTTGAAAGTTGCGTTTATGGGAAGACTTGAAGAGTTTGTGCCTGTTCCTGTCCCAAAACTGGCAAAGAGGAGCAAGGAGAGGCTTGGCAGGTGTCTCTAGACCCCCCCAAAACAAAAGAAATCCATGCTGAGGGTGGTTCAAGGCATTGGGGTCTGATGCAGAGCTGGCAGGGATGACAGAGAGGCAGAAAATGAGACAGCAGAGGAAGATGCTGTTGACAGTGACATTTTTAACAGGATATCAGTGCTCAGGATTCAGGGACCTTCCTGCCCCTGTTGCAGCAGCAGGAAGATGCAGCAGTTTGGAAGAAATCTGTCAGAAAGACACGGCTCCAATCCCTCTCTCGGCGGTCCCGATCCCCCTGACACCCAGTGCCACCACCCCTCAGCCCTCTCCTCACCACGGGGGTCTCACCTGGGGCTTTGCCTTGCAGGAGATGGATGCCACAGGGCTGTTGGGGGAGGCAAAGGAAGTTGTTAAAGCCTCTTGTTTCCCTCTCCCTTTCACAAGGCACCTTTTATTCCACTGGAAATATGAACCAGCCCGGTAAAAGCTCAGGATTAGATTGGAAAGAAAGAAAACAAAAGGCAGCAGTTGCCTGGGTTAGGAGCGTTTGGAGCTGCCGTTGTAGCGAGTCCCTGCTTCTTGCCAGGTGTTTTGTTGAGTTCAAGTAAAACATCAAAGTCCATTATCTTCCCCGCCTTGCCCTCAGCTCCTCGAGCCAGCGCACAGCACAAAATTAATTTGGTTTATTCCAGCACACGCAATAGCCGCCTATCTTCCCGACTCCCTGGCTGGAAGGAAACAAATTTCCTCCTTAAGCACTTTCCACTTGACCTGCTCTTTTCTCCACGGAGAAAATTGAGGTCAGGGAGCTGCTGTTGTGCAGTGGCTGCCGTTCTCCTGATGCTCCATGGCCAACAGGGTCCCTGCCCTGCTGCTGGTGCTGGCTCCAGATCTCCCAGCTGGGGCTCCTGCCTGCTCCCTGCTCCCACGAGACCCTGGCAGATTTAGGAAGGCAACAGCTTCAGTTCCCACTTGGTCCAATTATTTTTTAAGCCTCTCCTGTGCTGCTGGAGAGGTTATATCTGGTGAGGCCTGGAAATGAAAACAGAGCTGTGGTGGGGGCAGAGCTGCCAGGAGGTGTCAGTGACTCCAGCCATCCCATTAACAGGCAGATGTTTGTGGGCTGCACTGAGCTGGAAATGCAACAGGAGAGGGATTTGTGTCCGTGCTTCTTTCCTCCCTTTTTATTTCTGCTGAGGAAAGTGAGCACAGACCCCTGAGTCTCCCCACACCCTCCTTGCCTGGGGCTGAGCGTGCTTGGAGCCACGAGGAGGGGATGGGTGGCCATTTCCAACCCATGGGACCTATCCTCAGCTTTCCTATCCGCTGGATTAGCTCTGCCAGGGGTCTGGTACTGACTCCCATCCCAGGGCTGTTCTCCAGCAGAACCTCTGAGCCCATCCCCAGTGTCACCACACGGGCCCTGACACGGGGACACGGGATACGGCCATGCCAGCTCCGGATGCTGGGATTCTCCTGGCGCTGCCATAGGGATTCCCAGCAGCACTGACACTGTCCACCCACCCTCACCTGCATCCCAGTGCTGCCTAGAGGGGCAAGGAAGGCAGGGAAAGGAGGCCAGAGCTGTCTCTGCAGGCACAGCTCTGACAGGCAGCTCATCTCACACTGACTGACAGCAGCTCCCACAGCTCCAGACCCAGCCTGCTCCAGCAGGGAGCACCGTGTCCCCTCAGGCTCCTGCAGTCCTGTCTGAGGACTGGTTTTGGAGGATGGGGCAGGGATTTCTCCCTGCCTGAGCAATCCTGCTTTTCTTACAGCTTCCAGCTCACGGTGATGGTGAGGGGGAAGTGGAGGCCCAGCTCCAAGGGCTGAGGGTGCAGAGGCTGGAGCTCTGGACCACGGGAAGCGAGCCCACGCTGTGTGTGACACCTGCCCTGCTTGCAGTTATTCCATTCCTGGGACCAGAGGGGATGAAGAGAAATCCACAGATGTGGAGGCACTCTTTGGGTCCTCAGTCTCAGGGGGAAGAGTTTGGCCTTGGCAAGGAAAGGGTCCCCCTCCTGCATTTCCTTTACCCACCTCCGATGGATTCATCAGGTGATGAACAATCAGTGTCCCCCAGGCTCCGTGGAGGGGCAGCAGGACCACTGTGGGAGCCCCCAGAGCACCAGGATGGCTCTGACAGGTTGAGGCAGGAGTTTCTCTGGTAACTGTTGCTTCAGGAGCCTGTTAATGTGGATATGCAAATTCCTGGAGCACGGCAGCGCTGATGCATCGGCGCCAGCTGTGCACCTCTAATGACTGTAGAGCTGCCAGCTCAGCACTCCCCTTACTCCTTGATTACCATTTATTTACTTCAGGGAGGTGCCTGGAGAATCAAAACAAGGCCAAAGTCCTGGGCAGGATCCATCCCAAGAGAGCAGGCCCATCCCGAGAGAGCAGGCCCATCCCAAGAGAGCAGGCCCATCCCAAGAGAGCTCCCGAGAGCTGCACAATTGGGTGGGATTAGTGGGGTGTCCTGGCAAGGAGTTGGGCTCTGTCACCCTCAATAATCCTCGTGGGTCCCTTCCAGCTCTGGGGATTCTATAATTCCATTACTCCCTTTGGAAATGGGCAAGATCCACCCCTTCCCAACTGATACACGGTGGGGGGAAAACTGGAACGTCAGAATTTCAGCATGAGAGAAAAATATGGATAACCAAGGATGCATCAAACTGAAGGCAGCAGAATTCCTGCCCGGTCCTTGGGTGGTAGTGCTGCATTTTTCCTGTTCTCAACTAAACTGTTGTATTTCTGAGGTATCAGGTAAGCACAGTTTTCCCCACTTCCCACATTTTATTATTGATTTCCAGGGAAAATTTCCTGCCTTGCCAGTACCCGGAGTAAGAGACGGTGAATAATTCCCAAGAAATTATTTTCCTGACAAATCCAGCCTTTTCTCTCTGCTCCTGGAACGCACACGAACTAATTGTGGTCTCTTTGTGCTGGGAATGATTCCACACCTCGGCCGGTGATTTTGAGCGTTTGTTTTTTGCAGTGTGAGCTGATTTCGAGAAGAGATCTCCCGCCAATGCTGGATATTTGCATCCAGATGATTGTGGCTTGTTCTCCTTGCCTTCCTTTCTCTCCTTTCACGGCAAAACAAACCCACCTAGAAGCGACAGCCAGGGAAGCAGCTGCCAAATAGTTCCTGTCTGAACTCTAAAGGATTTGCTGAGGCCACCGCACTCAAAGCCTCCCCAGTCACACAAAGGCCGTGCTGCCAAAGGCTAATAAAGATGCCTAAGTGGTGAGTGTATTATAATTACCTATCAGCTCGTTTGCAAAAGCACCAGCAGTTAAAAGGCAGCAAATGAAACGATGCCGGCCTTCCTCGGCTTCCCACATAATGAACAAACACATTGCCCATGGCAAGCTCACAGGAACAGATCTTTCATTACGATAAAAGAGTCTTAACCTTGACCAGCCGCTCCGCTCTGCCTTCATGGCAGTTGTTCCACAACTCAAATAGTTTGTTTTCCAGCCCTTTGATTCCCACAAAATGCTACAAAATCAAGCATTTCTTATTCAATAGATGCACACGAGGTTTTTTTTTTTTTTCATATTTCTTCAGATCTTCCTTGTGCAGTTTAGAGCAGAAAGTGTCTGGCATAAATTCCTGATTGCATTATTAATGTGGAAAAGGGAACATCTGAAGTTAATCTATTCCACTAATGGGTGCTATATAATACATTAAGTCAGGTTAAGCGTGTGATATAATAAAGATCTGCCGGGTGAGATATTCTGAGATTACTGATTTAAGCATAATGGTTATTTTGGTCAATGGTTATAGATTTTTAATAGAATTCCCATCTCAGTGCTGACTGAAAGGGGAGGAAATCTTGTTCTGGAGCACAATGAAACAACTCCTTGTAACAGTCCTAGAGCAGTTTGGGGGCACCACGATATGGAAAGGAGCTAAAGCGTGCAAAGGAGGGATACAAGGATGGGGAAGGGTCTGGAGGGGCCACAACAAGGAGCAGCTGAGGGCACTTGGTCTGTTCAGCTGGAGAACAGGAGACTGAGGGCAGAGCTCATCCCAACCCACAACTTCCTCCCAAAGGGCTGCTCCAATCTCTGCTCTCTGGGACCGAGGACTGGACCCAGAGAGTGGCTGGAGCTGTGCCAGGGGAGGTTTAGTTTGGCTATCAGGGAAAGGTTTTTCCCCCAAAGGGTGTCAGCCACTGAACAGGCTCCCCAGGGAATGGGCACAGCCCCAAGGCTGCCAGAGCTCCAGGAGCCTTTGGACACTGCTCTCAGGGATGCACAGGGTGGGATTGTTGGGGTGTCTGTGCGGGGCCAGGAGCTGGACTGATGATCCCTGTGGGTCTCTTCCAGCTCAGAATATTCTATTAATATTAACACTTCTGTATTCCCCAGAACAAATTCCCTGGCTATTTCTAAAATCTTTGTATTAAAAGAATCAAAATGCAGAATTCAAGCATCTGATCAAAGTGATGAGAATTTCTTGGTGCTCATATCACTCAATTCAGGTGTCAGCTTAGAAGGTAAGTCTACAGGCTGGTCTTTAATTCACAATGAAAAGGAATTTACAAGGAAAAGGAGTATACAAAGAAATGTATCAGCTGTGCTTTAAGACATTTATTTTCCTTTTTCTGTCTAGATCAACAAAACTGAATATATTTCATCCTGAAGAAGGAGCCTCCTCCTGGATTCCATAGGGATGAATAAGGAGATCCATTTCAAGGACTCCACAGGCAACAGGATTGCCCTGAACACCGTTGCAGCTCCTATTTTTCCTGCCACAAAAGCACAAGGTATCAGCTCACTACAAACCAAAGGGAAAAAAAATTAATGGGATGCTTGGAGAAAACTTTTCTCCAATACTACATTCCTTGGGGATTTCCTAGGGAAAAAAAAATCAAACCCATTTTAAGGCAGGGCAAAACCCCGGTGGGCTTCCTGAACAATGCAGGGAATGTTGGGTTTATTCTGAATTCCCCTTGTGTGCATCCTGGTCCTTCCCTCTGCCTTCAGCAGAGCTGCAGAGCCAGGCAGAGGAGGGGCAGATGTGCACAAACCCGGGCATCCTCGAGGTCACCTTCCAATCATTCCTGCCAAGTGCAAGGCTCCCACCCTCTCCCAGGCAGGAATATTGTTAGGGGTGAGCTGGGAGAAGCTCATCCCTAACATCCTGAGGTTCCAGCACTGCCCTCTGCACCCTCCGCTGGCAGAGCGGCTCCATGAGGGGATCAGAGGGACACAGCCACAAAGGGGAGCTCTGGGAAAAGGCCCCAAAGCCCCGGGCTGGGTGTAGCAGCCCTTGTAAACAGAGGGAATCCGTGTCTGGGATTGCCCCACTGCCCCAGGATTGCCACACACCTTCCAGCAGCCCAGGTGGCTCCAAGCCCTGTCCAACCCTGCCTTGGACACTTCCAGGGATCCAGGGGCAGCCACAGCTTCTCTGGGCAGCCTGTGCCAGGCCTCACCTCCCTCACAGGGAACAATTCCTCCCCAATATCCCATCTAACCCTGCCCTCTGGCAGTGGGAAGCCATTCCCCCTTGTTTGGCACTCCAGGCCTTTGTCCAAAGCCTCTCTCCAGCTGTCTGGTAACTCTTTCAGGCTCTGCAAGGTCACAGTGAGGTCACCTGGAGCTTCTCTCCTCCAGGCTGAACAATCCCAGCTCTCCCAGCCTTTCCTCCCAGCAGAGCTGCTCCATCCCTCTGCTCACCCTGCTGCCTCCTCTGGACTCTCTCCAGCAGCTCCAGGACCTTCCTGTGCTGGGCCCCAGGGCTGGGGCAGCTCTGCAGGTGGGGTCTCACCTGAGCAGGGCAGAGGGGCAGAATTCCCCCTTTCCTACTGCCCACGCTGGCACATTTCTTTGTTTAAGGATAATATACTCAGAAATAATATAAATAAGTGATTTGTATACGAATTTGTATTACCAATTTTTACTAGGCCGCCTGCAAAGCCTGTGAAAGAAGTCATAAAATGTATCCAAATCAGCAGGAATTTGTTAAGATACTGAGGGCAGAACTCTCTGAATTTACACATATCACTGGAAGTCAGGCATCTGGAATAATCAGTGACAGGAAACCTGCACTTCCAGATGCATCCAGTCCCTTTCCGAGCTAGGCGAGATAGACCCAGCCTCGCAGCCAAAGCCATGGTTTAGGAGCTGTGAAAGGGCACCTCAGATCTATTTTTATTCATGGACAAAGGTCCTTAACCACCCATGGCAGCTCTAGCTCTGTTCCTGCCACTGAGTGGGACCTCCAAAATCAGGTGTTGTTTGGCCTCATGTGCTGTGTTGCCCCTGTGTATCCGTGTGTCAGTGCCTAGAGGGGCTCCAGGAGAGCTGCAGAGGGACTTGTGACAAGGACACGGAATGACAGGATGGCTTTAAACTGCAAGGGGATGTCACAATTAGAGATTAGGAACAAATCCTTCTTGTGAGGGTGGGGAGCCCCCCAGAGAAGCTGTGGCTGCCCCTGGATTCCTGGAAGTGTCCAAGGCCAGGCTGGATGGGACTTGGAGCAGTCTGGGATAGTGGAAGGTGTCCCTGCCCATGGCAGGGGTGGGATGAGATAGGCTCCTAAATTTTAAAAATTATTTTTATTGTCATTGTGCAGTCAGGTGGCTGTCACACCAGAACATAACATTTTGGTGTTATTGAAGTGCTTTTCATGAGTTACAAGTGCAGTCTGGGCCCCACAGCTCCCTAATCTCTAGGCACAAGCTGTTCCCACTTTTCCTTTACAGTGCCTTTCTCCCAGCTCAGCCTAAGGATGCATCCTTAGGGATTCATTTGGACTTCAATCAACACTTTGTTGGTGGTGTTCCACTTTGTAACAAACCCATGTTTGTGGAAAACCCAGATGTGACTTTACAGGTGGCACTTGGAGCCTTTAAGTTGCTCTGATACCTTTGAAAATTGTCTCTGTCAACAGAGGGTGACAGATCCTTGCAAAGGAATATGTGAGGTGAGAACACAGAAAGTAAAAGAGACATTTCTGTTTCCTGGAACTGATAAAGATCCATCCTCAGGGTTTGTCACATTATTTGTTCTATTTGAGGATGTTTGAGGCCACAGAGTCCAGCTCACCTGGACTTATTTTAAAAAAAAAACAAGGAGGAAAAATCCCTGGAGAAAAGGGCCGCTATCACAGCCGGGGGAGAATCTATAGGCAAGAGAGTAGCAAAGTGTATTTGCATAACAATTCCAATCAGTATCAATCACCTCCCAGAGCGGGCTGTCAGCGCCTCGTAAACACGTCCCGGGTGACAGATGAGCTCTGCAGCCCTGGGATGTCAGCACTGGCTCCAGGACAGCGCATCCTTCAGAGGGCACCGGGCAGAGAACCACCGATCCCCCGGGATCGCTTCCCAGGGCACCGGGGGGGGGGGGGGGACAAAGAGAGGGATGTGACTGCTGATTTCCTTTCATCCCTTTGATCCGGAGTTCTTCTCCTTTCACTCTTTCTGATTTTGAGTGCCTGGGGGAGATTTTCTCCATCGGCTCTAAATCCAACACAAACTAGGTCCAGTTTACTTTGCAGGTTACAAATCCAATGTGAAAACTGCTGCTGATCCAGCTCAAGCCCTCTCCAGTAAGTGATATCACTGGAGCAGATACTCTCCCACATGATCCTGCCATGGGAAGTGTTCTCCCCCCTGATCACATGCTGTGTCACCAGAGATAAATGATGTTTAAGAACAATCATCTTCCAAGCAGTGCCTTTCACAGCTGTCAGAAATTGCTTTGGGGTCTTCCAGGGACCAAAATGTTTGGATGTCACCAGCTGGAGATGCCCCCTGGAATACAACTGCTCCAGTGCTTGATTCAGTTTCTCCTTGGCTGTAGCTAAATGGAATTCTTCCCTGTGAGGGTGCTGAGGCCCTGGCACAGGGTGCCCAGAGCAGCTGTGGCTGTCCCTGGATCCCTGGAAGTGTCCAAGGCCAGGCTGGATGGTGCTTGGAGCAACCTGGGACAGTGGAAGGTGTCCCTGCCCATGGCATGGGGGTGGCACAGGATGGGCTTTGAGGTCTCTTCCAACCCAAACCATTCTGGGATTCTCTGACTCAGTCTCAGTGCCAATCTATCAAACCTAATCCGTAATGTTTTGGTTTCCATTCAACTCAAAAGCTGGGCTTAAATTAAAAGGTTCCTTGTGAATATGAGCAAAACTCTTCATTCCAGACCAAATGTCTGCTCTTGGGTGCTATGGGAAGGGCATCCACAAGACCCACCAAGACCCACTGGGTCAGTCCTGTGCCTACAATTTCCATTGATCCATTCCTGCCTCTCCTCTTTAATCAGGCACCTTGTAAGGGTGGGAAGGGACATTTACAGCCACACTCCTTCTCCTCCCAAACAATCAATGGTTATTAAGTGCATCTTTGGGTTGGGGAGGTGAGGAGAGAGACAGCAAGAATTCACATTGCTCATCAACCCGGAGAGACTTCATTTTCTATTAGGGCTGATAAACAAGCTGGGAAAATAAATCAGTTACCTGCTGCTACCTGACAGGCATCACCAAGGAGCTCCTCGGAATGTGACACCGAGGAGCTGGGTTCCCAGTGCTGCTGGGGTGAGGCCGGAGCACCAACAGCTTCCTAAGGGGCTTGTCATCTTCCTTTTTGTGGAATGAAGCACTGGGAGGCTGGTCTGCTGTGGAAGCATCCAGAAAAGGCATCCCAAGCTCTGCCAAACAGCAAGAAGGAGTCAAAAAAGCCTTTTAGGGAGTGGAGTGTCCCAGCATGGATCAGGTGGTGGCAGGTGGGAGAGGGAGAGA
>VZRH01007148.1:268100-281493 GCA_013397555.1 Urocynchramus pylzowi
ACCACTCCCAGCAGGAATTGCCATTCCCAGCAGGTGTTCCTGCAAGGCCCGTGTCCTGCAGGAAGAAAGCACCTTTCTGTCTAAATCAGGAGGAGGGTTTAAGGCACAGGAGGGCACTAAAATTAGGAAGGGTGGGAGGATTGAGAGTTTTTTCTCCTTCTCTTTCCCCCCCTGATCTCAGGAGGAAATTATTTTAAAATTATTATTATTATTATTTATTATTATAAATTATTGATAGAAACTTATCAGCAGGAAGGCCACCTGGTGCTGGCTGGAATAAAATCCTCTCACCAGGAACAGGAGGCTGCTGCCTCTGTGTCCCTTGCCCAGCAGAGCTCCCACTTCCTCTGCTGCCATGCATCCAAATGCCGAGACTTTCCAGGGAACGGCGCAGCTTAAGCAGGATTGATTTATGCCCCCTCCACAGAGTTCTCTGGATGCTCAGAATGCATTTGTATCCCTGGTCCCTAACAAGTGCTCCTCGGAGCTGTGTTATTTCAGAAGGACTTTCCAATGCCCTGGCACATTCCCACTTTTGTGCGGCACGCGGCCGATAATGGATTTGTCAGCGGAATTGCCTCGCTATCAAAACAATAAAAGCCAACTGGCAAGGTGACACTTCGGGGGAATTCGGCTCCCTCTTTGTGGGCTCCTCTCACTTTGTTTTACGTGTGACATCTTCTCCTCCCCGCCTCTCAATGGGAGGTCAGTGCAGCAGGGGAAGAAAGTTGGTGTTAAAATTAAAAACTTGATTTGGAGCAGACTTGGAGCTGCTCAGGAAGATTCCTGACAGGGGGACAGAGGATCAGTCATTTCTGAAGGTGTAGTGCAAACATGAATCCCTTAAACAACACGTTGGACTCCAGTTCTTCCTCTTGCTCAGGAAGCACTTGGATTGTGGAAATAATCTCTGAATTTCCAGAGACTTTTCGTCGAGGCGCTTCACTCCTTTGCTCACAACAACATAACACAACACTTGCAATTAATTATGGATGCACCCGAGTCCAGACATGAGCTCATGCTGTTGGCTTGGCAAAGCAACTTAATTAATAAATAACGATGATGATGATGAATAAAGATGGGAATAAACAAAGAGGGCTCTATATGAGGGATGAAGCATGAAGTATTCATGCACCAGGCTGTCAACAGACTCGTTCTGCTGAGCCCACCTCACTTGACAGCACTTCAGCACTTTCCAACCACCCCCAAGCTCCTGGTGGTTCCAGGATTATATCTGGATCCAGACAGGAATTCATCAGCTATGAGACCAGAAAAAAAGTTTGACTCAGGATCCTTGGATCAACAGTCCATAAAAACTGGGCAACTGGGCCAACTCCTGCCATGAATGGCACTGAAACAAAGACAGGAGGTGGAGTCACCAATTGCCACGTTCCTCCGCACACTTTCATAGAGGCACGGAACCAGCAAGGCTGGAAAAGACCTCCAAGATCTTCCAGTCCAGCCTTTAATGAAGTTCTACTTCTAAGAAATCTTCTTCAGAATCATTTAGGTTGGAAGAGCCCTCCAAGATCACTGAGTTCAACTGTTTCCCAGCACTGCCAAGGCCACCACTGACCCATGTGCCCAGGTGCCAAATCCACATGGCTTTTAAAGCCCTCCAGGAATGGGGACCCCACCACTGCCCTGGGCAGCTGTGACAGAGCTGGACAGCCCTTTTGGAGAAGAAATCCCAATATCCAACCTGACCCTCCCCTGGCACAACTTGAGGCTGTTTCTTCTCATCCTGTCCCTGTTCCCTGGGAGCAGAGCCTGACCACCCCCGGCTGTCCCCTCCTGTCAGGAGTTGTGCAGAGCCACAAGGTGCCCCCTGAGCCTCTTCTTCTCCAGGCTGAGCCCCTTTCCCAGCTCCCTCAGCCCCTCCTGGTGCTCCAGGTCCTTCTCCAGCTCTGTTCCCTTCTCTGGACACGCTCCAGTCCCTTCCTGTCTCTCTCAGAGTGAGGAGAAATGCCAGAGGGTTTTGTTTGTACCAAGCCCTGGGCCCCACATCCAGGCTGTGCCCTCCACTCTTTTGATGGATCAACAGCCACCTGGCACAGCACATTTCCAACACTGACAAGTTCCAGGTTTGGAGGAAGCCGTATCCAAAAGGCTCCTGACCCACTCCAAGGACATTCCAACCACCCTGTCCTCTCAAACCACGCTCACACTCCCGTTCTCTGTCCCCACTGAGCTCTGCTTGGGAATGGGATGCCATTCCACCTCACCATTCCCAGGACAGATGGGAAGAGTGAGCAGGACTCACACCATGGGTGACACAGAGCAGGGAATGGGCAGAAGCTCTGCCAGGCTCAGGGCACCTAAAGAGGCTCTGAATGTCCTGAAGGGATTTATTTTAGGCAACACCACATTAACCACCAGTAAAGGACAATCAGAGGCTCCTGCTGCTCATTCCTCTCTGGCCTCTGGACTCCAGCTCCTTGTTGTATTTGTCCTAAAGGAAGTATCGACCTGAATGGGAATGATTGATGAGGGAAAACACGGAGCTTAACTGAGCTTTTCTTCCCTTCAAAACAGGACTTGCAGCAGGAACTCCAGTTCAGAGGTGTCTCTTAGAAGGACAGAACCTCACTGCATTTTGCCCATTCACGAAGATAATCTGAGAGGGACAAGATGTTTCCTCTTCAAAGATGAGGCAACACTCACTGCATCCTTCATGGAGACTTTTGGGTTTACTTCAGCTGGAAATTTGATGCCTGGGGATGCAAGCCTCAGCTTGAAAAACCAAGGGCATAAGAACAACCAGGCTAAATGCTGAAAATCACAGGAAAAAGCCCACCAGGAGAGAAGCTTGCAGCTGGAAATGACTGCAGTTCCCTCCTTTTTAATGTTTTTCACCATCACCACTGTTGTCAGTCATTGTTAGGCATTAAATTGCATAAAATACAAGCCCTTGGAAACAAACATCAGTGCTTATCAGCCTATGTCAAAAGTCAATTTTTTCTTTACAGCAATTTCGCCTGGAAATTACTTCTGGGGAGCTGCTCACTGCAGCTCAGCCCTGGGCTCCAGAGGCACAGGGACAGGAGCCACCTTCTTCTCCCTTCTCCCAGATCCTGCAGGGTGGCTTTATTGTCATGGAAGGGGTTGGGTTGGGAGGGACCTAAAAGTTCATCCCATTCCATCCCCTGCCCCTTCCACTAGACCAGGCTTTTCCAGGTCCTGTCCAAGCTGGTCTTCACTTAAAGAGAAAAATCTCCTGTCAGGTTTGACTTTTACTTCAAAAAGCTGAGGACAGGTCATATGTGAGGTCTAAATTACTGAATTAGCACCTACAGTCACAGGCATGGGAAATGAAAGATCTTAAGGGATTTATACTGTTAATAAACCCCTGAGAGTGTGTGCCTGACAAACAGCTTGTGAATTAATCTAATAAACAACCACTGGTCATTGATAAATTGCATCTGGGTTGAAATTGAAGGAGTAGAGAAGGGCTGAGCTGCCTCCTGCCTATGGAATTACGATGGGTATTATTCCTTTATGATATCAGCATCCACTGCCTGGGGCACACGAGCTGTGGGTCACTTGCAAGGTGCTGGGTTTCCACCATCTCTGTGTGGTCCAGTTTACATCAGCTCCTCACAGAGCTCAGGAGCTGGAAAATCCAGACCAAACTTTTCCTGTCAGCTTTGACAGAGATGGAGGTGAAGCGTTTCCAAAATGGAAGAAAAGGTGGTAACGTTGAAATATGGCATCATTATGTGGAGTTGACTTTTATTCAAGCTCCAGAAAATGCTGCCTTAAATGCAGTGGGGTTGGAAAGGTCCAGGTGAGCAGGTTCATGTTAACAGAACCATGGAAATGTTTGGGTGGGAAGGGACCTTAAATCCCATCCAGTCCCACCCCCTGCCATGGGCAGGGACACCTTCCACCATCCCAGGCTGCTCCAAACCCCATCCAACCTGGCTTTGGACACTTCCAGGATGCTGAGAGCTTCATCCCTGTATTTAAAATGCTGAATGGGGGTGCTGAGGAGGGGAGTTCTCCAGGTTTGCCTGCAGCCTGCTCCAGGTGTGGCAGAGCACCTCTTTTCCCTGCCCATCCAACAGCCTGGCTCTGGTAGTGGAGGGCAAAGGAAACCTTTGGATGACAATTCCAGACAGGAGGCAATGTGTGAGGACACACATTATTAGCCCTACTCCAGAAACCTGAGGTCACTTAGCCAGTGTCCCAAAGCTTAATCTTGACCTTATGACCACTGGCTCCAGCTGCAAAGCCTAAATGGGATATTTTGGAAGCACCCTGTAATTCTTCCTTCCTCACTGTGCAGACATGGAGCAGCAGACCCTTCAAAAACTAAACACTCCTGATTAATATAATATAATATGCAGTATAAACTTGGTTTTTTGGCTACTGCTGCCTTCCTACCCTCAAAGCCAAACCCCCACACAGCCTTATGTCCTTCCCACAGAAGGTGGAGTAATGTCCTGTACTGCCAACAACCTCCTGGCAACCTCAGGGTCTCAGTTTTTGGCAGAACAACCCAACTATAAGGTTTTCAAGGGGAAGACCTGAGAGGACAAGCAGGGCTGTTGGCCCTTTGTGGTAGTTGAATACATCCCAAAAACCCACAACACCACCCAAAAAAACCCCCCCCACAGCAGAACTTTTTGGCCTAAGGATTTAGGATGATCCACAGGTGTATTCAACCTGGCCTTGGCTCCTTGATCTGATGCTGTCTTTCCATGTGACCTCGGGGAAACCACTTAGTGTCTGATAATTAGAGACTTTTAAACTGATTATTAGAGATTCTTAAACTCATAAAAGTGTTACGAGATGGCCAAGGTGGGGTGGAGGTGGAAGAGACTCCAGAAGTACGTAAACCAGATTGATTTGAAAATCAATGTGATGCTTTCAAAAAATGAAATGCCTTTGATCCTCTGGCAGCCTCAACACATCTCCTGGATCCCTGTCTCTAACAGCAGAAGCCAAGGAGCAAGCAGGAGACCTCATTCCTCTTGGAATTTTCATTAAATTCTTAAAATAGTCCCTGAACTGAAGGAGAATGGCATTTTCCCTGCAGTGACCCCTCAGCAGGAGGAAAGAAGGGGTTGCACAGGCCCAAGGCACACTTGCAGAAGCACCTCAGCATCTTGTCCCCCACCACGGGGACAAGCAGAGCCCACCCCTCAGGTTGTGCCATCTGCTCTGCCAAAATCATAACTCACTGCCAATAACCTTAATTAAAAATATTAATGCTGGAAAAGTGTGCCTGGAAAGTCTGTAGCTCCATTCTGCTTTCCCTCCAATTGCTGGGTAATTGCAATAATTCCTGTGTCTCGGGCAGGATCACTCCCCAGGGCCTGCCTTCCCGTGCCTCCAAGTGCAAAATGCTTTATTATTTTCCAGGCTGGCTCTGCCACCAAGGTGGTACCACTTCATTAGGAAGAGGGAGAATGGATATCAGGCAGAACCTGTTATGTACTGGGAACAGGGCCATGCACAGGAGCTGCTGCTGAGCTGCTCATCCAGGAGCTTCCCACGTGCTGGGAGGGGAGGGAGCAGAGCATACACATCCCCCTTCCTGGCAAAGGCCTGCCCTGGCAGCAGGAGATGGAGCAGGACATTTCCCAGCAGCAGTTCTCCCTCCTCCAGGATCAGCTGGAGCAGCAAGGAGCATGCAAAGGAGCAAAGAGGAGAAAATCAGGCTCCAACAAGCAGCGGCTGGGGGAAATGCTGAGGAAAATGCTGCTCCTGCCCTCTGGGAAAAGTGGGCTGAGCTATTCCACGTGGGAATAACTCCAACGAAGGAACCACCACGAGGAAGAGAGAGGAGTTGCACGTGCATCAGACCTTTAACTTCCTGCTTGTGTAAGAAACAGAGGCCTCCTTGCTGCCATGTGAGGTCAGGATCTCAACTGGGATGATCCAGGATGTTTCACTGCCTTGACTTAATTCTCTCCAAAAGACTTGTGAAAGCAATATCCCAAACCTACTCCTGCTTCCCAAATGCCTCTTCCCCCCAAAACATGAACCCCACTGATGCAACACTGCAGCAGGGGGAGTTTTATGTGCAGAAAGATTTGAGATTTTGTAACTACGGAAACTTATGGGAAAGCAAATTAATAGGATTGCTTCCCTTAATGCAACTTCTGAATTCTGAGTGTGTTCTCTACCTTTGATCCATCTTTTCCCAGCGTGTCCTGCTCTTAACACACATCAGAAAAACAGAACATGCCACTGAGCCTTGTGCCTTGGCCTTTGCCAAGGAAACCCTGGGGCAGTCAGGGAGACCCAGCCCCAGCTCACTGCTGCAGTCCCTGCAGGGATCTCCCCATTTCCCAAAACCCCAGGATGGTTTGGGTAGGAAGGGACTTTAAAGACCATCTCATTCCATCCCGTGCCATGGGCAGGGACACCTCTCACTATCCCAGGTTGCTCCAAACCCTGTCCAACCCAGCCTTGGACACTTCCAGGGATGAGGCAGCAGCAGCTTCTCTGTTTTGGGTGTTGTCACTCCAGACAGCCCCATTCCCACCTACACAGGAGTCAGGGAAACATCCAGTCTCAAGGACAAGCTGAATTTCCCTCTGCCAGTGGTGTGGCACTTGCAGGAGAGCATTCCCAGCCACAACAAATAAATAAATAACTGATAGCCCAAATTAATCCCCGTTCTCACCCGCCCTGTGCAAGCCAAGCCCTCAGTGCTCACTGGTGGGGTGAGTTAATTACCACAGTGCCAGCAGACATGCCATGAATGCTGTCAGGCTGTGACAAGCCCCAGTGCCAGCGCCATCCTTCCCAGCGGAGCGCTCCCGCCCGGCATTGCTGTCACGTCGCTCCGTGATGAGGCTCTGATGAGCACCCCAGGAGCAGTCCTGATAAAGTTCCCCTATTCACAGGAACTTTTGTCTGCTTTATTACATTACGTATTCCTCGGAGACGGGCTGGGAAGGTAGGAGTGATTAGTGTTCCATTTGCAAACACATATTCCTGAGTGCAAAGTGATTGCAGAGTATGTGCCCCTATAGCTTTAGGTAAAGCTGGCTTTAGCTCCACAAAGAAATATGGAACAGCAGTGTAAGGTATGGAAAATCTCATTCCCTACCCTTCATAATGTGGTGGGGTAAGAATTGTGGTGAAATCGCTTCTTTCCCACTTTATTTTTGAGTACATTTTCACTCTGGAAAAATTTTTATCCCAAATGTTCTGATTTTTTCACAGATATGTGAAAATCTTTGGGGGCAGCGATTACTCAGCAAAATGTTGCCTTATGGTAGAGGAAGAAGAGTCACACAGAATCCCAGGATGGGTCAGGCTGGGAGGGACCACAGTGGGTCCATCTGCTCCAGCAGGGCCATCCCAGAGCCCACGGCACAGACTGTGTCCAGACAGCTCTGGGATATCCCCAGTGAGGGAGACTCCACACCCTCCCTGGGCTCTGTTCAGGGCTCAGGCACTGCCCAGGAAAGTTCTTCCTCGTGTCCAGGTGGAACTGCTGGGCTCATCCCTGCCCGTGGCTCTGGTGCCATTGCTGGCCTGGAGCAGAGCCCGGGCCCTGCTCTGCCCCTCCCTGCAGCCAGGGCCAGCCAGGGCTGAGGGCCCCTCTCAGCTGGGGCTCCTCTCCAGGCTGAGCAGCCCCAGCTCCCTCAGCCTTTCCTCATCAGGGAGATGCTCCAGGCCCTTCCTCCGCAGCTTCTGCAGGCCCAGCTCCAGCAGCTTCATGTCTCAACAGAAATTAATTCCTGCACATTGGCAGTGCTTTCCCTCAGGAAAATTTCTTTCCTTGTGAAGATCCAATGTAGCACTGCTCTGTGACAAAAGCCACCGACTCTGCCTGATCCCGAGGCAAAACATCCAATCTGTGCCGTTTGTATTAACTCATTACATCCAACACAAATCCCTTTCTCCCTGAGTACCTTAGGAAAAGCACTCCTGGTCCGAAGAATCAGCTTTGCAATGTATTTCCAGCAGCTATTTTCTCTACAAACTGCAACTGGAAAATTGTGCAGTCCTCGCCCCTGGAACGCCAGGCTGGCAGTGGGTGATCCCCATGTTCTCCCTCAGGAGACAGGCTCACAGAGCCCTGAGAGCACAGCAGGAAAAGCTGGAACAGGAATGTGAGAGCAGCTTCTGTGGCTGTTCTCAGCTGGGCCAGCAGCTCCCACAGCTCCCAGAGCTGTCCCCACGGGCTGACTTTCTCAGCAGGAGCAGCAGAGCCATGCCACATCCACAGAGCTGTGACTTTGATCTTCAGGATCCTATGAATACTGAGCTTAGGATTTGCATTTTTCAGAAGCAAAGGTACAACAGCTCCAGATGCTTTTTAATCCCTTCATATTACAGCTGTAAATATGCAGGTGAGCTCCTTAAGTGAGCCCTAAAGAGAGGGGAAAGCCTGACACCATCTTCAGAAATCCCATTAGCCCCAAAGGTCCAAGTCCCCAGGTCCAGGATATTGTTTTCCCATTACATTGGCTCTGTACCAGGGTTATATTTTTATTTGTATTTAATGCACAAACAAAGTTGGCTGCGTATTGCTAAAACACCCCACTTTAGGGGGCTGCAAAAAGAAAAGGGGGAGAATCCAGCTTCCCTTTGAATATTCTAATGCAAGAGGAAACCACTGTGGTTTCCATTTGTTCCCCTTTAGTGCAAAGGCCTCTGCAACCCACTGTGAGCAAGACCCTGCAGGTACTGTGGTATCCAGCTCCTTGATCCCCTTTCAGCAACTGGAATTTAATCTCTGCATTTCAAACATACCCCAAACCTGCTCAGTATTCCAGAGATGACAACAGGACCGTTGGAGCAGCAGCCCTTAGGAACAGGAAACAAGGACAACACAACAGCTCTTTTCTGTGGAGGGAGTTATTTCCAACATCCCTGCTGTGGCTTTGGGGGTTACAACCCTTGGACCACGGCTGGGGGACCTTGGAAGCAGCTCCCACCGATCCCCGAGGCAGCTGCCAGCCTTTCGCAAGATGAATTTACAAACCATCCATCACCGGCAATTCCAACGATTTAATTAGACCCAAATTACTTTATGTCTTCAAAAACATCACAAATCTTGCTGGAAAAGATTCTGTGCATGTGTACGGGCTTGCCAGCAAGGAATTGTTTCCTCCTGCCAAAAGTGCGGGAGCGCAGCATTCCTGGCCCCAGCGGCTGGTGGGCAAAGCCAGCGGAAGATTCCAGCGCCTGCCTGGACCGGAGCCTGCGGGAGAAGGGAGTTACAGCCTTCATCCTCCTCCAGCAGAATCCTCTTCCCAGCACGCTCCCTCAGCCTCTGTGCTCGCTCCCGCAGCCTTGCCGGGAGGTTTCGGCTCCTCGCCGGGAACGGGAGAGCAGCAAAGGCAGCAGAACCTACCCAGAAACACAACAAAGCACCGGAGGGCTCCCTGATTTGTTCCAGACCGGGCTGGCCGCCGCAGAGCCGCTCAGCCCCCGTGCCAGGGAACACAAATCCATAAAGCCCACACCCAGGAGCTCCCTCCTCCAGCCTCCGGCAGCGCCGGGCTCACGCGTCCGGGCTGGGTGGGCTCCCCCGAGCCGCGGCTCCCTGGCCCCGGTGGGCTCGGCCAGCCGAGCACTGGGAACCCCGCGGGGCTGGGGGCAACAGGCTGACCAGAGACCGGGGCGGCTGGAACCATTAACAGAAATCCGAGCCCGCTGGGAACAGGGCTGATGCCGGGATTGTTCCCTGGAGAGTCGTGCTGGAGGCAGGGATTGATCTGAAAGCTGCGCTGGGATGGTGCAGGCAGCTCTGGTTCCCAAAGAACCATGCCAGGCACCGCCAGGAGGAGGTTTACAGAGGGGTGTGAGCCCTGTGTGTGACACACGTGTCACTCATGGGCAGGGCTCCCTCCTCCCTGCCTAGGGCAGACCTTTGTAAGTCACGGTGCCATGAAAGCCACGGCACCATGCTTTACACGTGGGTTCCTTCAGGGAAATGAAAGAATAATAAAGTGCCCCAAAGGTGGCAAGACACCCAGAAAGTTGTTCATGAGATGAAATAGGAAAATAAACCAGGAGGCAAACGCTCCATCTTCTGCCTTGGAAGAAAATCAGAGGTGCTGCGTTATCCCAGTCTTGCCAGTTGCTGAGGCTGTGGCTGCTCGCCCCTGGACGTGTTCCAGGCCGGGTTGGATGGGGCTTGGAGCAACCTGGGCTAGTGGAAGGTGTCCCTGCCCATGGCAGGGGGTGAGACTGGATGAGCTTTAAGATCCCCTGCAACCCAAATCCATCTGTGATTCCATGCAGCCCTGGATAAATAGAGAGAAAACACAGGAGGCCCTTGGGAGAAAAGGTAGATTTCAATACATATCACAACTCCTACTATACTATTTGGTTTGTCCAACAGGAAAAAGAAAGGCCAGGAAGACACAGGTGTGGAGACCCAAAGCTGGCTCTAGAGGACCTGGAAGAGGAGCATTTGCCAAGAGGCAGCTCATGTCCCTAACTGGGTCAGTCCAGGCAGAGCTGAGCCAGCCCTGCCACAGGCACACACCACAGAGCCAGGAAAGGCTGCTCTGCCCAAGCAGGCTCACAGCTCCGGGGTTCCTGTCCCATCCTCATCCTCAAAGGCACTTCATCACCTGCAGCCCCACAGCTGCTGAGATCTGATCATAAAGTCACTCCAGGACATCTGCCTACACTGGAAACACTGGCATCTGGGAGAAATTCAACCAAATTCCCTGAGCTCTGTATTCCAGAGCTGCCCCTTAGGAGGCAATTCTGCTAGGGACAACTGACTGCAGCCTGTAACTACACTGTCCAAATAGCTGAGTGCAGTCTGTTTTCCCCAAAATCCATAGGAAATCTAGCTTCACACACTCCTGCTTCTGCTTCCAGCTGTGTTTGGGAGCAGGGAAGCCTCCTGGCACCTGAGCTCTGCACCTTGGAAAGACCTTGTGTGCCCGAGTCATTCCAGCCATGGAGAAAGGCCACCTTGGCAGCAAAACATTTGCAGGCTGCTGCAAACCCACTGACCTCCACAGTCCTGGGTTCTGCTGCACTCTTTCCCATTTTTTCCCTCTGTTTTTTAATCAATGTGCCTCGTGTGATAGATCAAAGAACTTAAAGCCAAGGGAAGGCGCTCCAGCCTTTGGCAGGAGCAGGGAATGAGACAGCCAGTCCCGCCTATGCAGGCAGCCCAGAGGGGCTGCAGATATTCATTTAAAAATCACATTGCAAGGCTTCAACAGTGCCATTTGTTTCAGCCTTTCATTCTCAGCTCTTCCATTTCCCTGTTCAATAGCAAGGAAAGAGCCCCACGGCCAAGAAGTCCCACCTGGCTCCAGATCCGCAGGCTCCGGATGCTCGGCTGCTCCATCCCTGGCTGCCTCCTGCAGATCCCCAGTGCTCGGTGAGAGCCACCGTGCAATTAATTCTCTCACAATAATAGGGCAGCACAAATTACCAGGCAGACTCTTGTAGCAATAAAAATATAATATACTGAGTCTGCCTTGCGAAGTCCCGGCACTAAATGTCTCTCTTTTGGAGGACTTCCATCTTTATGTTCCTGCCTCTTAGTTCCTCTCCCTGTTTTCTCAGCCTAATAGGAGTCTCACTTCCAGAGCATGCATCCCAGAGCTATAAATTCCTTGTGTGAGCCATGTCAGACCCAGCAGTCCCTTGGTTGGATTGGGAACATCAAGTTTCACCCACCCAGGTTTTGGCCCATGCCCAGCAGGGAAGTTTTGCTCTTCCAAGACATTGGGAGGAGAGGAAAAAGGTCCAACCAGGATGATGGGGACCTAGGATGGATTTAATGGAGAAAACTACAGGAAAGAGACAACTCTGGAGGGCCCCTGCCTGGAAATCTCTGCCACAGCAAGGCTGGGTGGCACTTAATGTCAGTAGGGGATGGGAGAGGGCAGGTCCAAGGAAAAGGGAGTGACTATTCCAGGGGAGGGCTCAGCAGGACTTCCAGGCAAATTGAAGGGGTCCCAGCAGTAACACAGCTCTGACAGTGCCTGCAGGGATAATTCCCTTCCACCATCCCTCTGTGAGGCTCACTGGAAAAACTACAAACTGCTGCACCCTGCCTGGGCTTAAGGGATATTTTAGTCTGGGCTTTATAACCCTTGCTTTGGTGTAAGTTTCATGCTTTGCCCAGCCAAAATATTCTGGGAGCCCTTTGCCTGGGCTCCCAGAATATGCCATGGTGTCCTCATGCTCCCATCAGCAAGCACAGGGCTGTGGGATCAGCACGCCCTGATTACACTCTGATATCCCACTTTTCTTTCCACTTTGGCACAGCCATCTCCAGGGAAGCCACCTGTGTGCTGTGTGTGTTTGCTTTTGCACCGACTTGTCACAGCATGTGTCACAGCTGAGACAGCCAGGACACAGAGTATCACCACACAATTTCAGAAAGCTTCAGCCCATACACAGTAACACCAGGTCACTTCAGAAGGCTTCAAGTTCTGCCCTTCTTGTTCTTTAGCCCAACCTTTTATCCCCTCATGTTCATGCAATGCCCCTGTGTGCCCTCTGTCCCCTTTGGTGGTTGCTCAGTGCCCCTGGGCACTCCATGGCTCATTGCTGTCAGTGCTGCTCACCTGTCTGGCACAGCTGCACCCACTGGGGATGAGGCTCAGCCCCATCCCAATCACCCAAACTGTGTGCCTACACAAAGCCACTGATCTCCAGAGCCCGCAGAATCCTCACCTCCAGCCTGACCCTGCTGAGCAGGTTTTGGACAAGACCCACCTTCCAGATTTAGTCTTTGTTTGCCAGCTCCCCATAAACTCACATTTATGTAGTTCAGCTTGTTGCATCCTCCTCTCTCTGCTCTGTGCCTCCCATCCCTCATCTCTGAGATGATATTCCCCTCCCCAGTGCTGCTGAATTCCTCAGAGCCCCATGGATTTGCCCATAACAGGTTTTCCATGTCACACCAATGGGCACAAAGTCCTTGGAAGCTGAGCACAGATCCTCAGTGGGATTTCTGAGCCCAGGAAAGGCAGGACCCGAGACAAAAGGAAGGGATGATCCCCTGTGGCCAAGCAGGGAAGGTGGGTTGTTCCCAGATGGGGTGTTCCCAGATGGGGTGTTCCCAGATGGGGTGTTCCTCCTGGCAGCACATCCATCCAGAGAGCATGGACCAGTCTTTGCTTTGGGCAAAAAAATTGGACTTTTCAAAGCTCACATGAACACGCTCTTCAAGTAAAGTCCCTGGAAGTGAAATTCTGATGAGGCTTCAGCACCCTGGTGCCTGCAGACAGCCTCCTGCTCAATTCACTGCTCTGTCATGCTTGTTACTGGGAAATGAATTCCCTTCACACTGACATTTCATAGACTTCCTGATCCAGCACATAATGAAGGCCCTGCCAGCCCTGGCAGCTCTTGCCAAACTAACTTTTATTACCTGTTTTCTCATTATTGTATTTAAATTTTCTGGTCTGTTGTCGCTGTGGCTCTTTTTTTTTTT
>VZRH01007148.1:281532-301646 GCA_013397555.1 Urocynchramus pylzowi
TTTTTGGTTGTTTTTCGTTTTGGTTTTTTTTTTTTTTTTTTTTTTTTTTTCTCTCCTTGTTGAAAGAGAAAGAGCAGGGTAAGATAACAAATTTCCCCAGCAGAGTCCTGCTCTGGGAAGCACAGATTCCCAGTGTCCCAGCCAGCCCTCAGGGCTGCCCAGGATGAGGCAGCAGCACTTGCAGGCAGCTGCAGAGGTTGGAACAGGGATAAATGATGCAGTGCTGAAGCACCTTGCCAAAATTAAGCACACAGCAGTACTGGCTGTGTGATCCTACACCTTCCTGACCCGGGGCTAATCACATCTCTGCCATCAGCAGGGCACTTACACCTCATATCCCTGACATTAGGATGACTTATTCCACACTTTTAGACTTATTTGCTTTCACTCTCCTACAGCGTGTAACATAAGAGAGTGGCAGTGCTCAGCAGTGTCTCCCAGGCATTAGAGCTGAAAGACTCCTAATGAAAACCTGGAGAAGCTGGAGAATCATCCCTGCAGCACACCAGCCACAGGCTCGAGCACTAAGCTGGCTGCTGGCTCCTGCTGGCTTTATTTTGGGCAACATGCATCCTTGAGAACTCTCTTCTGGGCTGGGAATGGGCCTTGGGAGCCCAGTAGCAAGTGGGATCATCCCTCTGGGATCATCCCTCTGGGATCATGGCCATCCAGTGTAAGTGGTCACCTCCTCAGCTGATCTTTCCCTCTGGTCTAGAACACCAAATAAACAGAGCAGACCACTCTGAAATGCCATGCCAGGAGCCCAAGACACCTGAAATAACAGAGGGAAGTGACAAGTGCTCCCAAGAGGGGTTTTCCTTCTTTCCCTGCTTGACACTTCACTGATGCCTTTGCACCTTGTCCAATCCCCCTTAAGAAAACCAGAAGCCTCTTGGAGAGGGGAATCTGTTTTCTTAAGCTTTTAAAGAGCCATGAATGCAGAGATTAAAAAGCCCAAAACCCCAATGAGCAGCACAAAGTGCCGTGTGCAGTTTCTCTGTTAACAATCAGACACCACAGTAGGAAACAGAAACCTCCCAACGTGAATAAAATCTCATTTTCCCCTCCATTTCCAGAAGAATGGCTAGAGCACATCCCATGGGAGGTCTGTCAACCTGGACACCCAGTCTGAGGGACCCTGCAAGGAGCAATGTGCAATTATGTGTTCAATTATGAAGTATCATCTTCATTTGAATATTTCCTCTGCTACTGCTGTTGTTAAGCCCCTAATTCTTGTTGGACAAGGCTTGGAGCAACCTGGTCTAGTGGAAGGCATCCCTCCCCACAAAATGATGAGATCTGAGGTCCCTCCCAACCCAAACCATTCCATGATTCCTCACATTCAAGTTCTCCCCATGTTGCTGCTGCTTGCTGCTCCTCCCCGTGCCTTTCCCAGCTCCTGGAAGTCCTTCATGAGGTGGGTGTGAGGAACTGCACTGAGCAGACAAGCCACAGAGCCCTGGCTGTAGGCTGTGTTCCATCCCCTGATCCTCTCCCCTGATCCTCTTGCTTTTGGAGAGCTGCAGAGCTGTGCCATGCCATTCCCATGGAATCATTTAGGATGTCCCTGGGGAGTGAGAGCCCAGCTCAGAACTCGTCATTTGCATGTGGAGTGACAAGTGCCTGTCCCCACGTGCACCCCTGCCTTTCTCTGCATTGCACTCTCCAGTTTATTCCTGGTCACTCCATCCCACGAGCTGCTTCCCTTCCTGACCACCCTTTATTAGCACAATTTCCATTCCATCTTGGCTGACCTTCCAGAACTTAAATGAGCACAGGGAACTGGGAACAAGCTGCAGGCACACAGATCCCTGCAGGGCACCACTGCTGGCCTCCCTCCCTCCCTCCCTGGGTGAGGGGCTCTTCCTGCCTTTCCAGCACTTATCCATGGGATGACCTTTCCTCGTAGCCCACAGGGGCTTAGTATCCTTAAGCTGCTCTGCTGAGGAAAGTGATCAAAAGCCTTCCAGAAATCTAAGTGGATTTTTGTCCACGGGATTTACCTTGTCTACATGCCCTGTGATGCCTTCAAAGATTCCTGAAGACATCTGTGGAGCCTGATGCCTGCCCTTGATGAAGGACATCCTGTCCCACTTATCCAGGCACCTGTTGATCCTGTTCCTTCTTTCTCCCAGTTATCCCAGTTCAAGTTTCCAACTCTCTGGACCTCCATCATTGTGCCACGGGAGATTTAGATTAGATATTAGGAATTTTTTTTTACATGGAAAGGCTTCTAAAGCACTGGCACAGCTGCCCAGGGCAGTGGTGGAGCCACCATAGCTGGAAATGTTCCAAAAAATGTGGAGATGTGGCACCACATGGGTTAGTGGTGAACAGGGGGGTGGTGCTGGGTTGATGGTTTTCCTTGTTGGCCTGAGAGGGCTTTTCCAACCTTAACAATTCCATAACTGTAAGAAGGAAAAGGTGGGCACAGGAGGCTCAGAGGAGAGATACTCAAACTGACAGATAGAAGAAATAGATGGGATATTGGGAAGGAATTCCTCCCTGTGAGGGCAGTGAGGCCCTGGCACAGCTTCCCAGAGAAGCTGTGGCTGCCCCTGGATCCCTGGAAGTGCCCAAGGCCAGGTTGGACAGGGCTTGGAGCACCCTAGGATAGAGGAAGGTGTCCCTGCCCACAGCAGGGGTGGCACAGGATGGGCTTTAAGGTCCCTGCCAGCCCAAACCATCCTGGGATTCTGTGATGCACCCTTTAGGTCACAGGACAAGAAATCTTCCAACACTTTCCCACTGAAAAAAGACATAAATCCCAGGACTAAAGATTCCTAGCCATGCTGATTTCAGCAGCCCCCTGACACTGTTTTATCCCACACCCCTCCATCCCTGACACAGAGCACTGCTGAAGGCTGGAGGAGCTGAGCTCCCGAAGGAACGAGTGTGGGAGCAGCCGGTGTTTGCTCCCAGCTCCTCCAGCACAGGTCCCACATCCACCCCCTCCATGGCACAGTGTTCCCTTTGGGAATGGCTCCCACAGGACAGCACCTCAGGGACCTGCATCTCCAAAGCAGCCCAGGAACAGCTCCCCCAGCTCTCCAGCAGCAGCGGCCAGTGCTTCCGCAGGCGGGGAGCAGTTCATTATCCTCGGGGCTCCGGAGCACGTTCCCATGGAAACAGGGAGCCTTTTCATGTCTGTTGACAGCTTTGGAGAGTTTTTTCTCTCAAATGCTTGGACACAGAACAGGTGTCTCCGAGCCAGGCAGTGAGCAGATAGTGCAGAGCCAGCGCGGGCCGATAATGAGACAAGTGTTTGTCTGAGATGAAACATTTTCGCCCGGCGAGGGAGCTGGGCCGGAGCAGCACAATCCCTGCTGCAGGGACACAGAAACCATGGGAAGGGGGGACAGGCTGCCCACACACCCAGCACAGCACTGGGAGCGGGGATGTGGCTCCTGCTGCCTTCCCTGCACTCCACAAGCACCACGACAGGGCTGGAAATCGGCCTCAGCATCCCAGGATCGCTGGCAAATCCCCATCACTGCTGGGAGGGCTGGCAGGATGCTCCTTAACCTGGCTGAGCAGCAGGAGTGAGCTGTTTGCAAAGCAGCAAATCCCCCCTCTTGCAGGGCTGGATTGTCAGTGAGCTGGACTGAAGGGAAAGGGAGGAATAACAAATGTGCAGCGGCCACGTCTCCCCTCACTCAGGGCAGCCACGGTGGCCAAATTGGAGCCAAACACCAAATATCCACCTCCTCTGTTTTGCTTCTCCCACAGCTCAGGTTGTTCCAGGGCCTGAGCTCAGCCAGGAGCACTGAGTCATTCTGCACAGAAAGATTCATAACTGTTAATGTGGTGTTACATCAAAAATCATGTCCAGGACATATCCATGTTTCCATGTCAGGTGCTCCGAGAGCGGCCCGTGCCAGATTTAAATTGTCTGTGCAAATTGCATTGTGCTCACACATTGTGATACAGCCTCATTACCCAATTGCCTCCTATTTTTCCCCCTCAAACACCTGCCTTGTTTGTGGAATGGATAATTGTTCACTGCAGACTTTTATCAACCTAATTATTATTTACTATACAACATCCAAACCCCGTCTCAACAGAGAACTGCTCATTTCCTCTCCAATGTGGCTCAACTTTTCTGAACAATGTAGTTGAAAATATTTCATTTCTCAGCACATCATGTATAAATGATTCCAGATAGAAATGATTTTTTATATAAATTCATTTCCCAGCAATGTCACATATAAAAATGAGAAGCTGAGGAGTCAGAGATTAAAGCTCAAGCTCCTGGATATACCGAGCAGTTTTTTGCTATTCCAGGTGTCACCAGGCTGACGAACTCCGGAGCGTTTATCATCCGTCAGCCCTGCCTGCACCGAGTCAAACCTCCTGGAGACTCCTGACGAGTTATCTGCACTTCCCCACATCTGCATTCCCAAGGTGAGGATCCTCCAGCTCCTTGTCCTGCATCACAGAGGATGCATGGGCAGAGATTCCCATCCTCCCTTAACCCCGGGGGGCCGCTCCAGCCTGGCCCTGGCCCCTCTGCTCTGTGCTCTGCACCACCCACGCCCTGCTCCTGCACAGTGCAGGGGTCATCCATCCCCAAATCCATCCCCAAATCCATCCCAAATCCATCCCAAATCCAGAGCTGCCCCGAGGATGGAGCTGCTGAAGGATGAAACGAACTCTCCATTTCATCTTTTTTTATCCAAATGGAATGAGAAAGGCGCAGAGCTGGAGTTGTTTTCTGAATGAGAGAACTGCTCGGGGTCAAGTGAAAGGTCTCATTTTTAGATCAACCCTCTTTGTTTCAAACTCCTTAGATAGAAATTCATTCCAATTCAAAGAAAAATCAACCCCACAGCCAGGGAGCAATGAGGAATGGTCATGGTAAGAGGCCTGTGCTGCCAGGATTAAAGGTATTTTGGACATCAATACAATTTCACATGGAAAAAAAAACCACTTTAATTCAAGCCTTATTTTACAACAGCAGTTGGTGCAAAGAAAGTTTCTAAGCCTCTCTCATTGCAAGCACTGAGCAAGGTGCAGAATAAATAATGTGTGGCCACGTTATTGGGTGTGCAAGACAACACCTGAAGAGAGCAGATAAAATAAAGTTCTGTCCTGAGCTGCCCAAATACAGGCAGGTGAGGCCACACCTTCAGTGCTGTGTCCAGTTTTGGACATCTCATGACAAGGACCTTGAGGGGCTGGAGTGTATCCAGAGATGGGTACGGAGCTGGGGAAGGGGCTGGAGCACCAGGAGGGGCTGAGGGAGCTGGGAAAGGGGCTCAGCCTGGAGAAAAGGAGGCTCAGGGGGGACCCTGTGGCTCTGCACAACTCCTGACAGGAAGGAACAGCTGAAGGGGTTGGGCTCTGCTCCCAGGGAACAGGGACAGGACAAGGGGAAACGGCCTCAAGCCATGCCAGGGGAGGCTCAGGTTGGACATCAGGAGGAATTTCTCCATGGAAAGGGTGCTCAGGCCTTGGCAGGGGCTGCCCAGGGAGGTTGGAGTGCCCATCCCTGCAGGTGTCCAAGGAACACCTGGATGTGGCACTCAGAGCTCTGGGCTGGTGACAAGGTGGGGATTGGTCACAGGTTGGAATCGATGATCCTGGAGATGTTTTCCAACCTTAACAATCCTGTGGCTCTGTGATTTTAAGTCCCCATCCTTGATAGGTCAAATTTATCACACTTCTCATCACAGGAGGTCCTTTTTTTTTTTTGCATTTCACTGGAACCTTTCTGTATCCCAGCCTGAAAGTCACTGGGAAATCACAGGCAGAGAGCACACCACAGGGATCTCCTTGTGGGCTCCCTTGGAGCAGAGGTTGAGTGTTTCAGGTTGGTGACAGGCCCCACACACCTTTCCTGGTCCCCAGAAGAAGTTGTTTGATGCCTGTTTTGCTTGCAGTGGGACATCAGGAGGATGCTGCACTGTGTTGTTGCTGTCACGATGACAGAGAGAGAATGGAGTCAATGCATGCAAAACATTGGGAAGAGAGAGCCAAAAGTGAGAAAAACAACAAAGTCACCCCTGAAAAAACAAGACTGAAAGGAAGATGAATGGTATGAGCAGTGAGGACATGGAAAAAGAAAAGAGGGAACACCTGGAGATGGAAGATGGGAAGAGCTTCTGTAAATTGGCTTTTCGCTCCCTTTGGGGTAATGGGGGATTTGTGTGCCCTGCACTGACTGCAGAAACCATTCCCAGCTTTCACCCAAGGACTGGCAGGTTTTTCCCCTCCACCTGCACCTCCAGTCCCCCAGTGCTCTGGAAGCCTCTTCCCCACAGCCAGGCAAACCAGAGGCAGCCTTCTCACAGCCAAGCACTCCACAGTTCCTCTTCTCCAGTTGGGATCTGCTGCACCCCAAACCCTCCAGGGGTGCTCAACCCCATCAGCCCTGCTCACTGGCACACCTCTGAGCAGCTCTGCTTTGCATTCCCACCTGGCTGCACATTCCATACTCCTCTCCTCTCCCTTTGCCATCCACCGAGCCTCTCTCATGCTGGGTTGTACCCCAGCTTCCTGCGATGGGTGTTGGGAGAAGGGCTGGGAAGCTGCTGGATCCTCAGCACTTCCCAAAATCCCACTGCAGGCTGCTGATGGGAGCTGGTGCAGCTCCACACTGTGCAGCTCATGAGGAATGTGCTCTGCCTGGAGAGGGATGGATTTAGATTTGCTTTCTCTCTCGGTTCCACTTGAGGATGGTGGGTCCCATCCCTGCCATTCCCAGCTCTCTGGTGACCAAAAGCACACAACAAACCACAATCCCACTCTTCTGGAATGAGAGCCAGAGCTCTGAACTCTTTCCAAAGGAGACTTACAAAATATCCGTGGTTCATGAGATGAATTCCCTTCTGCTTATTATTCAGCTCAGCTATAGTTAAACCAATTTAGGCTACACAACATAAGAGTTATTAAAAAAGATCTGTGCCTGTCAACTTTTCATTACATTACAGCTCGACATTCACCTTGTACAAAATAAATAAAAAAAAAGTAAGGAGAGGAAAAAAATAAAAACAACTGAGGAGACATTAAAATTAAACTATGTAAGTGTAAACCAGGCATGGAAGAGGAAGAAATTAAAACACTATCACTGGAACACAGCTTGCACCTCTCCCCTCTCAAGCCCAGCCAGCCCTCGGAGCCCAAGGGCATCCCACAGCGATGCCAGGAACCAGAGCCCTGCTGTGCTGGTGCGTCTGCCTCTCACACAGATCCCGCTGCTGAGGCTCTTTGTGCCCTCCTGGAGGGGGTCACATCCTCGGGGAGAGGCTGCACTGGGCACAGCTGGTGCCCTCCACCCCCCAGGAGGAGCTTCCCTCCTCCTCTCCTGATGGCAGGCAGCAGAGGAGGAGGGAAGCGCTGCCCCCCGTGCCCCACAGGGGCTGTTTTCCTTCCGAAGCCAGCGAGCACAACAGCCAAACTGCTGCTCTTTATGGCTCACCTGATGTTCATTGTCTCGCAGAGCATTGCACTAGAGCTGCTGGGCAGGGCTGGGCCCTCCTGCTCTGCAGCCCTGCTGGAATTGTCCATCCACCTGCATGGACAATTATCTGCAGCTTCCTCCGGAGGGGCAGCCGAGGGGCAGCTCCAATCTCTGCTCTCTGGGACCAAGGACAGCACCCAGGGAATGGCTGGAGCAGTGCAGGCTGGAGATTAGGGAAAGGTTCTTCTCCCAGATGGTGCTGGGCACCACCCAGGCTCCCCAGGGAATGGGCACGGCCCCAAGGCTGCCAGAGCTCCAGCAGAGTTTGGACAAGGCTCTCAGGGATGCCCAGGGTGGGGTTGTTGGGGTGCCTGTGCAGGGCCAGGTTGGCCTGGATGATCCCTGTGGGTCTGATCCAGCTCAGGATATTCCATGAGCGTGTGATCAGTCAGGCAAGGCCAGCCCAGGGCTCAGGGGTGGGAGGAGGGGGAGCTCACACAGAGGTGCCTCTCGTGCACCGAAGATTAAGAGAAGGAAGACTTGGAGTGCATCCACAGCTCTTCCCAAGGCTGCTCAGTCTCCCCAGGGAGCTCATCCTTGCAGTCCCAGGAGTGCCAACAATCCCATCTTCCCACTCAGGAAGCAAAGCAGAGGTAGCAAGTGGTTCTCCAGGAGAGAAGGACAGAACCAGCCAGCACAGAGCCCTGAGCACTGCACTGCCCTTCCCCTGGCCAGAAGCCACAGGGCCCTGCCAGCAAAGCCTTGCCCTGTTCTGCTCAAGAGTTACTCATCTGCATTTGATGCCAGATGAAATCCAAGTTCAGCCCCTCTGAACATCCTAGTTTGCAGGAAAAGGGACTCAGCTTGCTCGCTGCCACCTCAGAAGGCAAATGAAGGAGGCGAGAACTGCATATTTTGGTTATTGGTTGTTCCACTCGAGTGGAACTCCACAATCGGGCGAGAGCAAACACACAGCTGTGAACACACCGACAGGATAATCCCCCTGGGGAATTACAGCTTTGCTGGGCAGGGGGGAAATCCAAACCTCCTGGTGATGAGAAAGGAGACAGAGCAGAGAAATAAAGACGGAGAGCTCCAAGCTTTTCATCAAATCAGATCACTCAGCTGAGCAGAACAATTCCAAGCAGCCACACGAGCGAGTTCTTCACGGTGATTGTTTCACCAAAGACCGGGACCAGAGCTTGTTTTAAACAGCTCTGAAAAGGTTTTCCAGGTATTTGATAATGAAGCCACTTACCTGGTGGAGCCTTTCCCCCTCCCCAAGCTGTGTGCAGGCAGCAGGTTTTTGTTGGCACTGCCTCTTACAGGTGCTCACGGGTTTAAGGAGAGATAAAGCAAAAATAAAGCCTTTGTTTGCAATGAAATTGGCCATCAGAGACCTGATCCTCCAACCCTACTGCCTACAAGCAGCTTTTCCTCGCTTATCTATTCCTGCTGGAGAAGCTCGTGGAAGGGTGTGGGGCTGGGAGCCAGGATTGTGCTTTTCCCAGCAAGGGATGGAGCACAGGCTTCAGCCAGGGCTGGCCTGAAGGCAGCAAACACCCCAGAGCTGGCATCAGGAAAGGCATGGTGGGCTCAGCGTGAATCCAGGCCTGCATTCCAAGCATGCATCCAGGAGTTGGGATGAAGCAGCACCTACCTGTCCCTCTGCAGGAATCCTGTACCCTCATTTGCAGAACTAAAGCTCCATCAGGGCTCAGAGGACAGGAACGCTCCCAGAGGGAGGGGACAGGCAGGTGCCAGTGGGAATTGTGCTAAGATGAGCCAGATTCCACAAGGATGTGAGCATTCCACAGCATCCCACGTGTGAAATATATCCCAAGGGACATCCACAGGAGCTCATCCTGGGCTTGGGGGTCCTGTGGGCCTCAGCCTCAAAGGGATGAAGGGCCAGCAGGAGTCTGAGGTGTCACAGAACCACCATAACTTTTCTCTGCAGGGTTTTTGAGCAGCTTCCCTTGACCATGATTTGGGTCTTTTGCCTGTCCCTGGGAGAGAGGAATCACTGTTGCTTTGTTATCAGGAAGGGTAAGAAAAGGTTTCTGTTTATCCTCCAGAACAGGGGATGGGGGGGATCACTCCCCTCTTCACTCCCCAGGAGAGGAACAGATCCCTGGAGCTGGCTCTGCACCCAAGGGATGGAAATCTGGGACTGCAGCAGCCCCATCCCCAGTAGCCCATTCCTAAGGGCCTATCCATAAACCAGAGGGACAATTTCCATGGAGAATAAGCCCAGTGTTGGAGCAGAAACAGCAATTCCTCAAGCACCAAAAGCACCTAAAGACTTAAATGCTGCAAGCAATTGCCAGGAAGCGCATTTAATTGGAATAATACTCCCACTGAGCAGATAACAGGATAAACTTCACAAAATAGGATA
This sequence comes from Urocynchramus pylzowi, assembly GCA_013397555.1. Taxonomy (NCBI): domain Eukaryota; kingdom Metazoa; phylum Chordata; class Aves; order Passeriformes; family Fringillidae; genus Urocynchramus; species Urocynchramus pylzowi. The sequence continues at coordinate 291,333 of VZRH01007148.1, forward strand.
ATGAATGAGGAAGATTTACAGCCAATATTTTGGTCGGGTGTTTTGTTGCATTTCTACACAGTCTGTGTGCTCACAAATGTTAATTTTCTCCTATTCTGTGTGCTCACAACTGTTGATTCCCTTAGGAAAGCAGATCCCAAAATCTTCCACAGCATCTGATTAGCAGGGAAAGGGCCGTTAATGGCTGTGGTTCCACTCCAAACTGGGAAAAAACCTGTCCCATTAAAGGAAAGCCCTCAGAGAAAGACAAGGGAAGATATTTATGGAGAGTTCCTGCCTAAAGAACCAAACCAAAGCTACATCCCAAAGGCACACATCCACCAGGTTTTCCTCCAAAAAGCAGAACTGGCCTTTGTGAGGATGGAACCAGCCAGAGGTAGGAACAAGTTCTCTCAGATTCATCAGATGATTTTCTTTTAAAAGAATATTGAAAATCTTTTAGGGCAAACCCAACATGATTTCTGGAATACTGCTGTAACCTGCAGCACTTGTCCGGGAATTGTTTCACTTACATCCACACTTGAGGGTTTTGAATTCAAAGAAACCCTCAAATCCAAAGGCAAAGTCAAAAGGTTTCCTCAGCAACACAATGAGGATCCCTGTGAAAGAAAGGAGAAACTTTCCCATCTGCAACTCCTCACTCATATCCCATTGCTCTTGTATTTTCCAGCTTTAGCTGCTTAATTTCAGTTTCCCACCTATATCATATATATATATATATTATAGCAAATGTCCTATTATCCCTCAGGGTAGGGAATGGCTGCCATTCCCTGTTCACAGGCAGGAAAATAAAGGATGAATCCACTGCCTTGTGGAGGTTCTGGAGCTCACCATGTACACAACTACTGCTTCAATCCATCATTTATCTCAACTTGCCACAAAACTGCTGCTCTTACAGTGCCGTAAAGCCACCTCAGCTGACAAAACCCCAAGCAGCTGGGAAGCTCCAGCTGCCTCCTGCTCCAAGGCTGCTGTGGGAGGGATCACTTTCCAGCCCCACAAAACAGCAAACATTAAGTGCTGAGGCTGAAGGGGCTTTCCAAGGCTCTCCCAGCAAGAGGCATGAGTTCAGTAGAGGGGCTGAATTCCATGCAAGCACATATCTATTCCTAAGGAATTGGCACTGAGCACCAAAAGCAACAGGTGTGGAAAAGGAACCGGGAAAATTGCTATATAAGAATTGCTGGAGAGTCAACTGGGTGGGAAACATTTCCTGATCCTTTCATTCAAGGGGAACATTTGTACACCTGAGTTCCGGCTGCCTTAATCCCTGGTTTGGTTTCCATCAGCTCTTGGACATTTTTCTGGCTTTAGCATTAAATTTTTCTGGCATAACCATAAATCCCAGGAATTGTGAGGAATCTGTAAGTGCATGTACAGGAGCCACCTGGGACAGTGGAAGGTGTCCCTGCCCACGGCAGGGGCTGGAATGGAGGAGATTTAAGATCCATTCCAACCCAAACCCTTCCATGATTCTGTGATCCCAGGACCATCAGAAGAGGTATACAAAGCATCCCATTAAATCTGCCTTGGTGCAAGCCACAATCTTCCCCTGTCCCCTCTTACCTGCTCAGAATCCAGCTGGCTCCTTCTTACTCTGTGCTTTCTGCTTCCTGCAATTCCAAGCACCCAGAGAAGGCTCCAGAAGCACTCACTATATTTTATCTCCAATGACCAATAATAACCAAGGTCAAAATCAAGCAGCTGACCCAGATCCAACCTCCCTTGTATCTCCCTGCCTCATTGCCTCCCCATTTCTCTCTAATGTCAGCTGGAAATAGATCTTTTCCTGCCTTGGCCACAGCTGTTAATTTGTGTGTGTGCGTGTGTGTTGTTATTTATTATTTAGCACAGCAAAGCACCTCATGAAGCAGCTCTCATGAAAGGCACTACATAAAAGGAAGCTGCTTCTGAATATTTTAGGAACCCAACGTTCTGCTATTGATATTCTAATTCCATTTGTTTGAGAATCAAGTCAGGCCCCAACAGGTTATTCAACAAATTAATAAATGTTGCGGCTTTTGTCTTCCGGAGGGTTTGTAGCTCCTGGGATTTGCACTTTCATGTTTTTCCTCTGGTAAAGTCTGCTGCGTTTGTTTGTTCAAGAGAGGAGCCCTGATGTTCTCGTGTGATCCCCTGACTCCAACAGCTGGGGCTTGGAAAGCAAACAAACACTGCAGGATACTGAGGGAAATTGGAAAATCAGGGATTGGCCACTCTGCACCTCCCTGTGGTCAATGGGATTTCCCATCCTTCTTCTGATGGTCCTGGGATCGCAGAGTCATGGAATGGTTTGGGTTGCAAGGGATCTTAATCCCATCCAGTTCCACCCCTGGACAACTTCCACCATCCCAGAGTGCTCCAAGCCCCATCCAGCCTGGCCTTGGACACTTCCAGGGATCCAGGGGCAGCCACAGCTTCTCTGGGCACCCTGTGCCAGGGCCTGCCCACCCTCAGAGGGAAAGATTTCTTCCCAATATCCCATCTAACCCTGCCCTCTGGCAGTGGGAAGCCATTCCCTGTCACCCCATGCTCCCATCACTTGGAGCATGGGAACATGCTCCCATCACTGGATGCTCCCATCCAGTGATGTTCCCATCACTGGAACATGTTCACTCATGTTCCAGCTTGGGGCCTTGCAGAAGTTTCACATCCCTTGACACCTCGGGAGGAACGTTAGAGCTGCACCCACCTGCTCCAGAGGTGGGGTGTGGGAGCCAGGAGATTCCTGATAGGCAGGCAATGTCCCTGGGCCAGCCTGTGCCTGCTGTCCTTGGGCTCAGGTTATTCCAGAGGGGGATAACCAGAATTAGGCTGTGCATTTGAACCTTGGCTGTGCTGCCTCAGCTCTCCCAGATGATCCTCCCAGGGTTTCCAAGCTCCTCACTTCCTAGGCCTCCTCCTTGGTGGGAGCTAATGCCCCAAGACTTCTCCACACTTGCTGTCCCTCATTCCAGCTGCTGGGACGTTCCCTGTTTTAGGAAGCAAGCTGGGAGCTGTCATCTCCATGGAAATGAGGTGCTGAAAACAAAGAGGGGCCAGTTCTGTGCAATGAGACCTTGGAAAAGCACCAGGACACACTGCTGATCTCTCCAGCACTCCCGCCTCAACCACGGGGATTTTTCCCAACAAAGGACATGAGATATTGTTTTCAATTAACAGGAGTTCCCTGGCCTCTTTGTGACCTAAAATTTCCCCTGAATGAAAGAACAAAACCTGTTTGTTTAACCTGGACATTTCAGCCTCCTCAAAAGAGAAATAAATGCTGTCTCCTCCTTAGTCCGAGTCTTATTCAGACTTTCGTCTTGTGCACAAAAGAAGGGGAGGGGAAGTGGGAAGATTCTCCAGGGAATTAACAAAAAACCTCCATAGTAAGTAAAAAATCTCTGTACATCTTGAACATCAGTGTGTAGCTACACAAAAAGCTGTGCCTTGTCTTTTCTTTTCCCTAGGAAATAATTCATGGATACCCAATCCTCAACTGGCCCAGCCACAGCATCCATCCTGACAGAAACGCTGAGTTAACCTGGAGAAAAGCAGGAATTAGATCCAGTGAATACACTTTTCCCCAACAAAGACAAAGCCATTTCAGTGGCAAATGGGCAGAAAAGCCACAGAAGTGGTTGCAGAGCAGATCTGCCCTTCCCACAGAGAGCCCAAACAGCACCAGCACGTCGGTGGGGACGGTGTCAGCTCCGAGGATAATGCCAGGAATAATGTCCCCTCACAGGAGATAATGCCAGGAATAATGTCCCCTCAGCTGTACATAAGGAAGATGCAGCTCCACAGAGAAGCTCGGGGGCCACCAGAAAGCGCAAGTGTTAAAGTGGAGCTTTCAGCTCCTCAAATTACTGCCTTAATTTATGTGCACTAAAGTGCACCAGGCAACGTGTTCCACACTTAGATTTTAAAAGGATTTTTCCCACTTTGCCTCTTGTCCTCTCCTTTAACCTCCCAGTAAATTCCCATTGGCTGCTGCTACCATGCAAGCCTGAAATTTTAATTCCCTTCCACATCTCCACAGCCCCGTTTCTCTGTGGGTGCAGATATTGTGAAATTAGCAAGAAATGGGGAAAATCACATTGGAAAAATTTCACCTTGAGGGTTTTTATCTCCCCACCTATCACAGGAGTAATGGAACAGACGACAGGAAGATTTTAATGCTGATTTAACATCTATTTATGCTGCTGCATATATGTATTTATTTGTGTTTCTCCCTGAGCTCAGTACGTCCACAGGAGCCAGGAAATGGAGCTGATTAATAGAGCTCCTTCCTCCAAATGCACAAAGTAAATTCGGCCTAAATGATAAACAGTGAGTTTGATTTTATTCTTTCCTTCAGTATCAAGTGGAGGGAAGTGTTGGAGGGATTGTTTTGGATAGAGGAATACTGATGGAGCCATCCTTCCACAGTCCATCCTTTTACTTCACATTGCAATTCCTTTCCATCACAAAAGCTGGAGGGCCGCTGGTAATGTTGGTCAGCAGGTTAAATATTTATAACCTCTATAAAAATATATGCTAATTTGAAAACAGTAAACTAAGCTTAGGACATGGCTTGGGGCAAATTTAAACAAAGTCATCAAAGCAAGAGCTGTGTTTTATGCTATAGGCATAGTATATTAAACATACATAAACATACATATACTAAAGCCATAGGCAGAGCACAACAGGTATAACTCTGAATTTCTTTGTGTTAAGGACAAGCACTAAACCCAGGGCACTGTTTGCATACCAAGGGCTGCCTGGAGCAGGGAATGAATCCACCCCTGAGCCTGTGCTGCAGCCCTTTCCTAGAATCCCAGGGTGGTTTGGGATGAAAGGACCTGAAACCTCCTCCAGTCCCATGCTCCCCCTGCCAGGTTGGCAGGGACACCTTCTATGATCCCAGATTGCTCCAAGCCCCTTCCAACCTGGCCTTGGACACTTCCAGGGATCCAGGGGCACCCTGTGCCAGGGCCTCAGCACCCTCACAGCCAAGAATTCATTCTGAATATCCCATTTAGCCCTGCTTTCAGTCAGTTTGAAGCCATTCTCCCTTGTGCTATCACTCCAGGCCCTTGTTAATATTCTGTCTCCATGTTTCTTGTTGGCTCTTCCAGGCACTGCAAGGCCACATTTACGTCATCCCAAAGCTTCTCTCCTCCAGGCTGAACAATCCCAGCCCTCCCAGCCTTTCCTCCCAGCAGAGCTGCTCCATCCCTCTGCTCACCCTGGTGCCTCCTCTGGACTCTCCCCAGCAGCTCCAGGACCTTCCTGTGCTGGGCCCCAGGGCTGGGGCAGCTCTGCAGGGGGGGTCTCACCTGAGCACAGGGGCAGAGGGGCAGAATCCCAATCCCTTTCCTGCTGCCCACACTGTGGGATTAGCCCAGCTCAGGGGGGTCCTGGAATGGGGCCAGTGACACTTCAGGTAGAGGAGGGAGTGAGGGAAGTAAGATGTGTGTTAACCTCACCTAGGAAAAGGATCTACTGGAGACAAGGAACCCCGGGACTTAGTGCTGGAGACCCAAAAAGCTGAGCCTTGTTCATACTCTGTGGCAGGAAAGGGGATCTGAGCAGTCGGGGCAGCAGTGAGTGGAAGAAGCACCAAGGGTCAAACCCAGAGGGATTAAAACCCTCTGGATCAAACACCAAGGGATTAAACCCCTCTGGGTCAAGCACAGAGGGATTAAACCCCTCTGGATCAAAACCAAAGGATTAAACACAGAGGGATTAAACACCTTCCTCAGCCAAACACTGCAGGAAGCCCCAACCACAAGGACATGAACTGCAAGGCCACCCCAAGATTTTTTTGGGACTTTGAGCCGATAAAAAGGGATCCTCCCACAAAAGTCCAGGAGCTTTTGGCCTTGTGCATGGTTTGGGGCTCTGTGTGCAGTGCTGGGGAGATTTCTCCATCACTGCCCAGGAAACCCCCACCCCACAAACAGCTGGAGCTCTGGATTCCCCTTCCTTGATATTCAAGGCTGCCTGAGGGGAGAATGTCCTCACCCCACAGGTGCTACTGAGGATGGGAGGTTCCTGGATGCCTTTCCTCTCCCTGCTCCCATGGAAGCTGGCGGGCAGTCCCTGTGCCCTGTCACATTTCCATAACACCAATGACAATCTGAAATGTCCCTTGTACGGGCAGTGTTGTGTTTGCTTTGCTGTCTGCTGCTGTTGAGGTAACAGATGTTTTCATTGAGCTGTTCACAATAACCCCTGGGCCTTTCCCCTGAGTGGTTCCAGTTAATTTAAAATGCAGCAATGTGGATGAGGAGGTTGGATTTTGCCTTCCAATGCACATTAACTTGCATTTGTCAACATTTAATTTCATCTGCCACTGCCTTGCCTGCTCACCTGCCTGGATAGAGCCATTCACAGCTTGAGCTACACAACTAAATAAATTTCACTAAATAACTGTGGGCAACTACTATTTATTCCATCTTTTCCTCCCCTCTAATTCTGGATTATATTTTTAAAAGCCTGGCCCAAGCTTTCAGATTCTCTCCTCTTCCACAGCCACACTGAAAATTGGTTGTTCTTTTTTTGTTTAACTCACGGCTGCTTCCTAACCTGTGCTGGTAATTCCTTTATTTAAGGCTGCCCTCTTGTTCCACTGCCTCCTTCTCTACTGGGATCTTATCTTTAGATCCCTCTGAAGTCTCTTCCCATGGATATTCCCTGCGTAGTGTTTTCAGCAAAATCTGTGAAGAGGCAATTAGCAGAAGCCTCTGCCTCCTGTCTATTCCCAGATTAAATTCTCTCACCAATTTCTGCTTCCAGTCCCTTATACAATCACTTGGTAGGAGCTCTTTTTCCTCTTTATTCAGTGGGAAAAAAAAGGATTTAGAGTGCAAAAGCAACTCCAGACACAGCATTTCCCTTGCCCTCTCTTCTGAGGTTTCCAGAAAACCCACAAAGGGAACAGCCAGTTCTGGCTGTCTGGTTCTGGCCCCTCAATTTGGGAAGGCCATGGAGGGGCTGGAGCATGTCCAGGGCAGGGAACGGGGTTGGGAATGGAATGGAGCACCAGGAGGGGCTGAGGGAGCTGGGAAAGGGGCTCAGCCTGGAGAAAAGGAGGCTCAGGGGACCCTTGTGGCTCTGCACAACTCCTGACAGGAGGGGACAGCTGGGGGTGGTCAGGCTCTGCTCCCAGGGAAGAGGGACAGGACAAGGGGAAATGAGCTCAGGCTGTGCCAGGGGAGGCTCAGGTTGGACATCAGGAGGGATTTCTCCATGGAAAAGAGAGGACCTTGGCAGGGGCTGCCCAGGGAGGTGTGGAGTCCCCATGCCTGGAGGTGTCCAAGGAATGCTTGGACATGGCACTCAGAGCTCTGGGCTGGTGACAAGGTGGGGATTGGGCTCAGGTTGGATTTGATCATCTTGGACATCTTTTCCAAACTCAGTGATTCTGGGATTCTCTCATATTGTGATAATTGCTAAGAAAAGGCAGATCCCATGTCTAATCCCCTCCCAGTTTCCCAGAGATGGTGTCCAGCCCTGAGGCTGCAGTTCTGAGGACCAGCAGCTGCTTTGCTCTGCCCTCTCTTTGCCAGACACTTGCCAGATTTCAGCTCCAGCATTCCCACCTCTGCATAGACACGGCACAGCAGCCATGGATACACAGCTGGAAAGGTACAATTTGCAATCTACCCCCCCCAAAAGAGAAAGAAGGGAAGACAGGGATAAGCCTTTTTAAGGAATGGGAATGGATCAGCTTGAAGGGCTCCACAGAGGGTGGGGCACAGCCAGGGCCTGACTGAAGACAAAGAAGGAATAGGATGTATTCCTGCTGAACTGGGCCTTTCTCCTCTCCCACCTGCTCTGCCCTACACCAGGCTGCTCACACACAAACCTCCGAGGATTTCCAGGCACAAACCTTTGAGGATTTTCTGTTCATTTTCAATTTGCATTTCCATATTTAAATTCGAGGAGGAAGAAAAGAAACCCCAAATCCAGTGCTTCTTAGAATCCACCAGGGAAACCTGTCATAACAGCTTTGACCCCTGGGCACAACTATGAATTCTGAGCAACCTTTTATCTCTCCTTAAAAATCAAATGCAAGCTCTGGGAGGCAAGGAGCAACAACGTTCACTGTCAACTCCATATCCTTGTCAGAAACTCTTTATAACAGACTCAGGGTTTGCACTCGCTCTGGCCAGAGGAAAATGCTGCTCCAACCCTGCTCCTTCCAACCCCCAAGCTCTCTGTAAAATCACTAACATGGAAATAGAGAAGAAACTCAATATTTTGGCAGTTGGAAAATGTCATCCTCCAACCACGGGAAGGCATTTCCCCGTTGATTCTTGTGTTGTCATAAAAGCAGCAACACCCCTCTGACAAGTTTTGCTTTATCTCTGCAGAACCTCATGAATCTGCTTCCAAATCCTTCTTTCCAAAAGTGTGAGCACCAAGAAATTCTCTTTTGAGTCTGGATAGTCAAGGCCACTGCTATTCCTCAGCTCCATTCCCCTCCTCTTCCTCCTCCTTTTGTGAAATGGGGAGAAGGAGCACAGCAAAAAATTGCTGTTGATTATTCCTGTTATTGGGAGCTTAAGGACCGTGGGGATTATGACCTACATACATTTATTACCCACATCCAAACAGCTTCCATGCTGACTGCAGCAAACAGCAGAGACCAGGAGGATCTGGAGGAGGGAAGAGGAAGGAAGCCATCATCCCCTTCCATCTCACACTCACGGACACCAAGCTGTTGGATAAGAACCGAAGCAAAAATGCACCAAAATGTCCCCAGGGGACCCTCAGCACTTTCCAGTTTCCCAGCTTTTGGAGGTCTGGCAAGATCTTCAGCTAGAACTGTCCCAGAATTTTTATGAGACCTTGTCCAAGCCCTGTAAAATGATGCCAGGGGAGAATGGTGTTTCCACAAGGAGGTTTAGCTGACCATGGAAAGGAAGGCAAAGGAGGTGGAATGGGATGGAATCTGCGAGGTCCTGGCTGTCTGTCTCAAGGATCACAGGCTCATCCAGCTTTCCCAAGAGTTTCTGAAATCTTGTTCGTGGATTTAAGCCACAAATGTGTCAGTGACCACAGAGGTGGAAAGAAGATATCCCCACGTTCACCTCTGGGTGCACAAAGGGAGCTTTGCACTTCAGTTGGTTCTGGGAAAACACAAGTTTATCTTCTGTTCCCACTCTCTGGTAGGATTCCATCCCTCTCCATGGATCAGCTGCCTTCTCAAGCACAGACACAAACTCCCAAACCCTGCTGAAGTGCCTGCAAAGCAAGCAGAGAGTGACTGCTGCCCTCATTAGGAAGGACAAAGCCTTCTCAGCAGTGGATAAAAAGAGCAGCTCACGCTGGGGTTTGCAGGGTAGGACACGGGCTCATTCCAATGCTAACCAGATTATTGAGCTTGCTAAAGGCTATCTCTGAAGGGATAGTTGGAATTAGTTGATAGTGATTTAATTTGTGCTGCAGATTGCTAATTAAGCCTGTGAAGAGGACAAAAAAAATTAATCCATTTAGTTAAGGAGATGCAGTGAGAGATGTGGCAATACTGGAGTCATTCACAGCCAGGAATAAGTGGAAAGATTTGCTCAACCTCACCTTTGAGGACAGAGCATGTGTGGGCATGGAGGTCTGGCCACCCCCACCCACCCCAATTTCCCTGGATTGCAGGATATTGTGGAATCATGGAAGCATGAAGGTTGGAAAAGACCTTTAAGATCAGCCCAGCACCACCACTAAACCCAGGGCCACATCCACACGTTCTCCACCATTTCCAGGGATGGTGGCTCCATCACTGCTTACTTCCAAGGCTTGACAATGCTTTCTATGAAGGAATTTTCCCTAATATCCAAAGTAAACCACCTCTGGCACAGCTTGAGGCTGTTTCCTCTTGTCCTGTCCCTTGTTCCCTGGGAGAAGAGCCCGATCCCACCTGCTTCCACTCTGGTGGATCCATGTGGGGCTTTGACTGCCAACTCCAGGGCTTGATCCAAGAGGAAAATCTCTCCAGGGAAGCAGAGGTAATTAAAAAGCATAAAAAGCACCCAGGGATGTCCTCTGGGAACGCTCTCAGAGACAGCACAGCCTCCACATTAATCCTGTTTAATCCACCTCTCCCAGGATTTCCAGGGATTCCCAAACCACTGCAGCCCATCTTGATTTTCAAAGCCAAGTGATAGGAAGTCAGCTCACACCTCAGTGAGTTGCTCCAACGTTTAATTAACCTGTTAACCCCGAAATCACTCCAGGCACTGGAAGTCATTTTATAAAAAAAAATGCCCAGATATCTTCAAAGAGGAAATTTAAAAATTATTTTGGAAAGAAGAATTCAATTTTCTCATTAAAAAAAAAAAAAAAAAA
>VZRH01007148.1:301756-333398 GCA_013397555.1 Urocynchramus pylzowi
AAAAACTTCACAAAAACGCTGAGTTTTTTTCAAAGCTCTTTAAAAATATTTAAGGAACGATTAAATCAGAAAGTCATCTTGATCTTTCTTACATCTGAAATTTTCAAGGAGAATGCTCCTTTTTCTTCCTCAATATGCACCAGATTTCCAGGGAAGCTGCTCCACAGCTGGCTGGATTTCTGTCACAGTTTGGAGAAGCACCAGGAAATCTGAAGTTTGCTGTCTGGCTGGCTGAAAGTTGGGAAGGGCTGTTTGAGGGTGACCCACTTGCTGCTGGCAGCTCCCCTGATCTCACTCAGCCCTGTCCCTCCTCCTCCTGCCCTGCCCAGATTTTATCCTTTCCTCCACTTGGGTTTGAGCTGACTGAGGGCAAATCCCAATCCAAGGAGCCCCCACCCCACTGGGATCCAACCCCAGGGCTGAGCTGGGCCATTGCACCAGTAGATCCCAGTTTCCACAGCTCACAGCAGCAGGTGGAAACTGGATCCTGCTCCCTTCAGTGCACCCTGGGGAAGTCCATCCTCAGATAGTATGGAAGGGTTTGAGTTGGAAGGGACCTTAAAGCTCATCCATTTCGACGTCTGCCATGGGCAGGGACACCTTCCACTGTCCCAGGTGGCTCCAAGCCCTGTCCAACCTGGCCTTGGACACTTCCAGGGATCCAGGGGCAGCCACAGCTTCTCTGGGCAACCTGTGCCAGGGCCTGCCCACCCTCACAGGGAGGAATTCCACAGAATCACAGAATGTTCTGGGTTGGAAGGGACCCACAAGGTCATTGAGTCCAGCTCTCAAGCCACGACCTTGGTGTTTATGGCACCAGGCTCTGACCAGCTGAGCTGATTCTCCCTCAGATCCAACCTAAATCCACCCTCCTTCAGATTAAAGCCATTCCTCCTTGTCCTGTCACTCTTATGAAAAGTCCCTCTCCTGCTCTCTCATGAGCCCCCTTTAGGTGCTGGAGCTTTTCCCAAAGCCTTCTCTTCTCCAGGCTGAAGGAATCCCAAGATAAAAAGGGCTGGACTGCTCCTCAATGCTCCAAGTTTCCAGGAGACCCCCTCAGCCACCACCCCCTTCACCCACAGCACAACCCAAAATCTCTTTCTGGAGAAGATGCAGATTTCTGGGCAGTGAAAACCACCACCTCCAGCAACATCCCAACTCAGGACAAAGACCACCAAGTTTATCCCCTTGTTCCCAGCATCAGGCACACAGCTGGAAGCTCCTTGGGAATGCCTGATGTCACTTGACAAACCCAGCCACCCCAACAATCACCCCAAGCTGCAATGCCTGTCAGGAAGGAATAATTCAATCCCATCCTGCCCTCCAAGATGGAAAATGCAGCAGAGGGTTTCACTGGAACAACTGTTACTAGGCCTCAGCCAGTGTGGCTCTCTGCCTTCCTCTGCCAGGGATTTTGGGAGCACAAACACATCTGTCTCTGCAGCTGGGCCTTCCAAAGCACACCATCCCCTTCCCCTGGTCTCAGCTCTGCAGCTGCACGAGTTTGTGCAATCCACAAATCATCCAGGGGCATCCATATGGCAGTGAAAGCACCAAAGAATCCCTTCAAAGCCCAGGTGAATCCCCATATTCCAAAGAATCCCTCCAAAGCCCAGGTGAATCCCCATATTCCAAGATACAGGAATGCTGGAATGCTTTTCCTCCCTTCCTTTTCAAGGTGGTGGATCCTGCTTCTCATATTTTGGAATCCAAAATGCAAGGAACATTCAGAACTTTGGGCCTGTAAGCCAAAGCTTAGAATTAAACCCAGGATTTGATCTGAGACCTTGGAAAAGGCTTCCTACCTTAGGTGCTAGAAGTGAGAATGTGGATTTATAGTTTAAAGCAGAGACACATTAAGCTAAGTAAAGGAAAGTTTCAAGTTTTAAAGATACAGAAAAAATAAAAGTAGTTCCAGAGGTAAACAGGGAGTTTAGAATGCAGTACTGGAGGTTTGTGTGTCATAACATGATTGGCTAAGAAAGCTTACACTGCAGCATGGGTCCATAAGATGAAATATTTAAAGATTGAATCAAAAACATAAATATCCTTGTTGGCAGTGTTTTATTAGTCAATAACTCCTTAAAAGGTCTTGTAACTAAGAGTCTTGTGACATGCTGTAATGATGTGAGCTGAACTCACTCTTCCTGCCTGTGTAGAAGGTAAGAAAAAAAACCACATCATCAAAAACAACTCAGAAGTCCCGTCTCGAATTCCTTCCAAAATTCCACACAAGTGAATTATCACACTTGTAGCCTTGATACCAATGTAAAATAAAGTTAATGTGGGGAATGCCAGGCACCTGAGGGTGTTTATTTGGGGATGAGCTCCTCAGACAGCATCTTTGCCAAAGAAAACATTCCTGGCTGGGGGAACTGTTCTGTCCTTCCCCAAGATCTGCACACGGAGGGTCCGGTGGAGGCGTCCAGGTGAGCCCAAACCAAAGGGAGCAAACAGCACTGGCCACCTGTCCTACACCCCACAGATCTCCCAGTCTGGAGAAGTCACTCCTAGAGGCATCATACCAAGGGATTACTTGTGAGTCCTGCCTGGATTCTGTGCCACTTTATCCATCCCCAGCAGCTCCTACAGCTGGAGCAGCTCCGCTCGTTTATTCGCCCTGGGATGGTTCAGCCCTCCAAGGGAAAGGAGCATTTTTGTTTCCACATCTCTTTGAAAGCTTCACCAGGCAAGTTGCAGCACCTTTGAAGCTGTTCTGAGTCCAGGAAGATGCCAGGCTGTTCCTGAGTGATAGCAGGGCAGCACTGCTCCGGGAAGAGGGACAGGGAGCTTGGAAGCAGCTCCAAAGGAGTTAAAGCCCAGCACTTGCCTGTGGGAATCCTGCACCACACAAGGCCCCAGAGATACAAGGGGATTGTCTGGATAAAAGTTGATTAGTCCACATTACAGGGATTAGCATTCCCTTTGAACTTTTAACAACTTTGTTATGTCTTTTACTTGCCTTTTTATGTAAAAAAATAAATAAAAAGGTGGAGGGGTTTTTAAGCCGATTTTTTTTTTTTCTTTTAAAGGAAATGATTAATTCTCCCTATTACCAGCAGATAAAGCCCTGGCCACACTTGAAAGGGGGAGTCAATAACATGGGGAGGCTGGAAGAACCACAAATCCTATTGGACATGCTCTGACTGGCTTTAGATGTTTCCTTTGTAGCAGGAGCAGGCTGCATTCCCCAGCAGCTCTGCAGCACACGCCGGGGTGGCACGGGAGGGGCTGGGATGGCAGGGGCCAGCAGGGAGGACAGGAGGCCAATCCTATTTGGATGGCTCCTGGAAAGCCAAGGAAGGGCCAGCTGGAAGTGGTCCAAGCCAGGTCAGGGCAGAGCTGCTCCCTGGGGAGGGTCTGGAGGGCAAACTCATTGAGGGGCAAACCAGGAATGAGATTCACACTTGGAGCTGGACAGGATCAAGGGAGAGCTGTAGGATGAAGATGGAGATAAGAGGGAGTGTGAACATTACCCTGGGCCCACAGCAGCCAAGAGAATGATCCTTTATGGAGCTCTGGTAGGGGAGAATCCCTGTGCCCCCCTTGCTTCTCTGATCACTGCAGCCTGGTACTGGCCCCTGTCCTGTCATTGTGTCCAGGGTTTGCTGCAAGTGCAAATGCCTTGGGAAGGGTAATAGGAAATGAGAGTCCCAGAGCAGGGAGAGGAGGAGCAGGAGCAAACACAGAGGGGTCTCCCACTGCCCCCCTCCCAGATCCATTAGCAGGTTAACTAAGTCCTCTGGGAAATGTGTTCTTCCCCTCTCCCAGATGCAGCTCCACTGGAATCAGGAGGATCACCTTCACCCCAGGAATACTGTCAGAGACTTTCTCCTGCCTAGGGCTGAGTGTCCCTTTTATCTGAGCAGCTTTAACATGGCTTGAATCGTGTTCCACTGGCTAGCAAATGCAGCTTTTTCCCTGCTCTGACACAGTATTCACTGGGAACTGGGCTGGAATCACAAACCCATCCCACCTGGGCCTTGAGCTCTGTGGGAACACAAGCTGACAGCCCTGAAAATCCTCATGCAGCACCACACAGCCCCAGCAGGAATTCCTGCTTGTTATCCCGGACCACGCTTGCCTCCTAACAGGATCACCAGGGCTGGGAATGACCCAGACCTGCTCACCTGTGTGCCAAAGCCCCTTCCAGCTCCTGCATTAATGATGTTTAGTGGCCAGGCTCTGACACAGCACATCTGGGGGATGTTTTAACCAGCCCAGGAAACACGGGCAGCTGCAATAATCAACTGCTCGACAACACAGTTCAATTGACTGATGACTAACACCCTGCCATTTCAGCTCCAGATAAGCAGGAAAACCACGTTTTCCAGCTTTAAACATACTACCAGCACAAAGAAATCCATAGAATTTCAAATGCCAAACCCCTTTCAAACTGGCAGCCAGTATTAGTTAGGAGAAAACGGGAATATCAGGCAGAAAAAGACTCTGCTGCCTTGAAATCAGGACAATTAATAATACATGCAGCAACCCCTCAAACCACCTTTTTCTCCCCTCCTACTGCAGGCAGAGAAAATGAACTGAATTGGAAATTCTGTCAGGAAAAGTACATCCTCCAAAATGGAAAGACAAAGGCACAGTGAGAAAATGAGCTGTGTCAGGCTGGCTTACAACAGCAGCAGTACAAGTGGCACAGAATTCCCCTCAGGAGGCAAAGCAGCCTCGGGCTCACAGCACCTCAGCAAGGCCTGCAGGCTGAGCAGGAACAGCCTGGAGCTCCAGAAACAGCTCCTGAAAGAATCTGAGATAAAAAAAAATATAATCTTAGTGTTCAGTTCAATCAACAAGTGAGGAAAAATCCTCTCCCCACCCCACCTTCAGAGCTGCCCCAGCCCAGCACAGGAAGGTCCTGGAGCTGCTGGGGAGAGTCCAGAGGAGGCAGCAGGGTGAGCAGAGGGATGGAGCAGCTCTGCTGGGAGGAAAGGCTGGGAGAGCTGGGATTGTTCACCTGGAGAGGAGAAGCTCTGGGGTGACCAAATTTTGGCCTTGCAGGGCCTGAAGGAGCTGACAGGAGCCATGGAGACAGACTGTGGACAAGGGGGATGGAGTGACAGGATGAGGGGGAATGGCTTTAAAATGAAGGAGGGTAGATTTAGATGGGACATTGTGAAGGAAATCTTTCCTTGTGAGGGTGGTGAGGCCCTGGCACAGGGTGCTCAGAGAAGCTGTGGGTGTCCCTGGATCCCTGGAGGTGTCCAAGGCAAGGTGGGACAGAGCCTGGAGCAACATGGGACAGTGGAAGGTGTCCCTGCCCATGGCAGGGGTGGGACTGGATGGGCTTTAAGGTCCCTTCCAACCCAAACCCTTCCATGATTCAGTTCCTGCCCTGCCAGACAGCCCTTTGTCCCTGTCTCCAGGGAACCCTGGAACACAGGATTCCCAGGATTGTGCCCAGCTTACATGGCACCCACACCCCTCAAATCAACCAAGCAGACCTCAGCACAGTGCCAGCTGCCCCTCAGCCTGCTCCTGCCCCCACATCCTCCTCCTGCCTGAGGGAAAGCAGGAAAGCAGTGGCTGTACCCACTGCTGATCCAGTTGGATGTGGACTTTTCAAACAAGGCATGTGACCCTTGTGCCCTCCCAGCCCCAGGAACTGTCCCAGGAAGCAGACAAGGAATGCAGACAAGGAGTCCTGGAGGTTCATGTGCAGAGAAGCTTAAAATCATTAATGGGCTCCTTGCTCTGATTATTAAAGGCTCTCCGTGCTGTAATCCAGGATGCAGCCACGGAGATCAAAGCCTCCTGCACACGCATAATCAGGGGGAATTGCTGCCCCAGAGCACGGAGGAGAGCAGGGATGTGACAGAAGCTGCCGAGGAGCAGAGGGCTGCAGGGAGCTGTCCCAGGTCAGGCGGAGCTGTGCTGGTGCTCTGCACTCAGCGTGTGCAGCCTTTCAGGGACTGCCTTTGTTGCTGTGATGATGTGGGAATGCCACAGCTCTTTGTTCTGGATCAGCACTGGCGGTCTCAGGAGTGACAGATCATCCCTTCATGACTGCAGGAGATGCAAAACTGCTCAGGATCCTGACTTAATTAGCGCCGTGTTCTATCCCACAAAGTGAACATCAAAGGTCTGAAATGTAAGGGGTGGCTGGGAAATAGCAGGAACTGCTGGAGAACAGCGCTCTGCTGAGCTCTTCCATAATCCTGGCATCTACTGGAGAGCAGCAGCAGCCTCAGGCTCAGCAAGAGAAAGGTGGCTCTCAGTTCAGAGCCCTGTCTGCCAGTCCTGGAGCCTCCTTTCGGTGCAGACTCTCTGGAGGGACAAGCACAGCTCACTCTTTTAGACATCACAATAATACAGAATGTTTTGGGCTCTACAAGCCTACAGAATAATTCCCCTGATTCCTTCTAATTCTGTTTCTTTTCAGCAGCAACATCAGTGCAGCCAGATTGCCAGGTTGTTAAAACTGCAGTCATGTAAGGGGAGAAAATACCCTGCTTGTTTTCTTCCAGCTTTGTGTGCAGATACAAATTCAGTGGAACCTAACATTGGTGAAGGGGGCTGAATCTCAGGGGAATTTAGGCTGGATCTCAGGAAAAGGTTTTTCCCCCAGAGGGTGCTTGGGCACTGAACAGGCTCCCCAGGGAATGGGCACAGCCCCAAGGCTGCCAGAGCTCCAGGAGTTTGGACAAAGCTCCCAGGCACAGGGTGAGATTATTGGGGTGTCTGTGCAGGGTCAGGAGCTGGATTGACAGTCCCTTCCAACTCAGGATATTCCATGATTCTATACTCATATGACACCTTCCACCAGCCCAGGTGGCTCTGAGCCCTGTCCAGCCTGGCCTTGGGCACTTCCAGGGATCCAGGGGCAGCCACAGCTTCTCTGGGCACCCTGTGCCAGGGCCTGCCCACCCTCAGAGGGGAGGATTTCTTCCCAATATCCCATCTAAGCCTGCCCTCTGTCTGATCCAAGCCACTCTTCCTTGTCCTGGCACTCCAGCTCCTGATGAACAGTCCCTCTCTGGCTCCCTGTGGGCCCCTTCAGATGCTGCTCTGAGCCTTCCAAGCAGGGACTGGGGAGAGCAGAACAAAGCCCTGGAGGGGAATTGGAGCTTTGTAAGCTAGAATGGGAAAGAAAAGCCAATCAAACCCAGCTTGTAAGATTAAATGAGGTAAAATATGCTGTGGGCCTTTGTTGTTTTAAAATCCCTTTCCCTCTGCTGTATTGTTTCACCTAATGAAGAAACATGATTTCATTCCAAGCAGGTTGTTACTCCCCACCACTTACCTGGGCTCCCATGGGGCAGCCTGGATTCCAGGGACACAGGGAGATCTGTGGCCCATGCTCTGGTCTCTGGGAAAGCTCTGGAGAGGGAAAACTCAGTCCAGAACAGGCTGTAAAGGAGCCACTACTTTAGTCCAAGGCAACACCCAGGTATTGAGACCTAAGGGATGAGCTTGGAGGGTCAGAGCAAAACAGCCTTCAGCAGGTCCCAGAGCATCCCACAGCTCCTGAGCTCTGCCCCAGGGAAAGCCTCATCCTTATTTCCCCCTGGACACCCTGCACACAGCAATGCAGAGCTGTTCACAGCCATCATTCCTTACAACCATGGAACACCCTGAGCTGGAAGAGACACCCAGGGATCACCCAGTTCTGCCCAGGACATCCCTACAATCCCACCTGGTGCCTCCATGGGAGTGTTTTCCCAATGCTCCTGGAGCTCTGGCAGCCTTGGGGCTGTGCCCATTCCTGGGGAGCATGCCCCTGTTCAGTGCCCCAGCACCCTCTGGGGGACAAACCTCTTCCTGAGATCCAACCTCACCCTTTCCTGACACAGCTGCAGCCTGGGTTCTGTCATCACTGTGCATCACTGTCCCTGGTCACAGCGAGCAAAGATTGGAGCTGCTCCCAAGAGGAAACTGCTGGACCACGGTGAGGTCTCAGTGGTGGGGTTTTCTGGTGTCTGTGCAGGGCCAGCAGTTGAACTTGATGATCTTTGTGGCTCCCTTCCAGCTCAGGATACTCCATGATTCTGTGATTCCACCCTTGGGATGGCAAAGTCCGATCTACCTTCCCACCTCCCCTCCATCCCTGGGGCAGCTGTCACCCCAAAACCCACCTGGGTAGGTGCCAAAAGCTGAGATGACCTTCAGCTTCTCCTTAAAGCAATGCCCCACAGCAAATCCAGCATTTTCAGGGAGCCTAAGGTGCTGCTCCCACTGGAGTCAGACTGCCAAGCCTTTTGTGGGGGCTGCCACAATCCACACCCTCAGGGAAACACAAGGAAAATCCCCTCCGTGCCGGACTCAGGCAAAACCACACCCAGGCAGCACCACCTTCCCGTGCTGAGGAGCGCAGCCCAGCTCCAGGAAATCAGATGGATTATTTGTGCTGCCTTGAAGAAGTCCTGGCTGATCCAGCAGTGGCCACAGGCTCATGCATAATGCACTTCCAGCCGCTCAGGGCGATAATGGATGGCTGCCATCGGAGCCGCTGGAGCGCAGCGCGGGGCACGCGGGATCGCTGATGGAATTTCTTTATTGTTCCACGGCCGCTGCTGGCTTGTGTTTCCCTCGCTCAAGGTTAAATCATTTCTGTTTGGAGCAATCACTGCACTCTGCGTTACACGCCGGCAAAATTAATGGGCCCCCCTGGGCCAGCAAACTTCACCTGCCTCTCCTGAGGATTCCCTCTGTTCCTCCTCAGTTCCTCCCTCAGTTCCCCCCTCAGTTCCTCCTTTGTTCCTCCTCAGTTCCCCCCTCAGTTCCTCCCACAGTTTCTCCCTCACTTCCTCCCTCAGTTCTTCCTTCAGTTCCTCCTCAGTTCTTCCCTCAGTTCCTCCCTCAGTTCCTTCTCAGTTCTTCCCTCAGTTCCTCCCTCTGTTCCTCCCTCACTTCCTCCCTCACTTCCTCCTCAATTCAGTTCCTCCCTCAATTCCTTCTCAGTTTCTCCCTCTGTTCCTCCTCAGTTCCTCCCCAGTTCCTCCCTCAGTTCCTCCTCAGTTCTTCCCTCAGTTCTCCCTCTGTTCCTCCTCAGTTCCTCCTTCAGTTCCTCCCTCAATTCCTTCCTCAGTTCCTCCTCACTTCCTCCCTCACTTCCTCCCTCACTTCCTCCCTCACTTCCTCCTCTGTTCCACCTCAGTTTCTCCCTGAATTCCTCCTCAGTTCCTCGCTCAGTTTCTCCTCAGTTCCTCCTGCAGGTGATTCCTACACCCTGCACCTCTCACTAATTTGGGAACAGCCTGGGAATCAAATCAGGTGTTTGACCCATTAACTGCTGGGTAGAAAAGCCTGATAAGAGTGGGAATTGCTCTCTTGCTCTCTGGAAGCACTTCCCAGCAGAAGGAACAGGTTCCTGTCCTGGGAAGGGTGACAGGCTGTAGCTTTCCTACTGCACAGAGTTCCAGCACCCATCAGAGAGAAGGCAATTGCTGTCCTTGTCAGGCTTAGCTGCTGATGGAGGGATGGGATGTGCCCTGGTCTCAGCACCAGAGACAAATCCCAGCTTCAGGTTTGATGGTTGTTGGTTGTTATTTGCTTTCAGGAGCTGTGTGCCTCTCCCCTCTGCCTTTGATCTTGGAACAGGCTTTTATCTTCCCACTGAAGGCTTCATCCACTGCCTCTGTCTCCCCTCAGCTTCATTTACTGCCCCCACCACTACACAACACATCAGCTGGATGTTGTTTTCCCTCAAGGCTGGGTACCAATTCCAGACATCCAACTCCAGGTCAAAAACAACCAGGACCATGAGGGAACATGGAAGTACATCAGCTCCAGTTGAGGGGCACGAGGCATGAGAAACATTTGGTGGAGCAGCCTGAATCAGCAGACAACCAAAACTGAGTGTATATTCACCTTAAACCTGGCCCCAAATCCCCCTCAGCTCAGTGGCAGAAATCCCTTCTCTCCCATGTGGCTCAAGCAAAAACTGCAGATGTTTCTCTCCTCAGAGAGTAGACAAAGATCAGTGTGTCAAAGCTTGGCTTTGACAGGAGTTCCTGGACTAACAGGGCAAGCACAGCAAGACCTTTGGCCCTGGGAGGGGGAGAGGAGGCTGCAGCAGCATCCACAACTCCAGCAATGTCACCCAGAGCCTGTTCCTGTGCAGCTGCATCATTCCCACCTCATCCCTCCCTGCTCCGTTCCACTGGTGGCTGAAAGGATGTGGGGCTCTTCAGAGGGTGGAGCTCTGCCCTTGGGTGACCCCTCCCTGCTCTAACAGAGCCCTCTCCTCCTTGAACTCTGGGGTCAGCATGGTTGTCCTGGCAGGATCAGCAGCTCCCAAAGTGCTCAGCCACTGGAGAGGGCAGGGAAGGGCTGCAGAGCCTGGCTCTGGAAGATTTCCCTCTGGATAAAGCAGAACAAGAATGCACTCTCAGTTCTCTGGATTTCTGTTGCTGTTAGGAAAGCTTGAGAACAGGCAGGATGATGTTTCTTTTCATTACTTTTAATAAAGCCGAGATTTTACTTAGGAAAATCCTTTCCAAGATTAGTTTTGAAACTGATTTGAAAGCATCTTCCTTTCCACTGTGATCCTCAGCCATTTTTCCAAGGCTGCCAGAGCTCAGGGAACATTTGGACAACGCTCTCAGGCACTGGGAGATCTTTGGGGTGTTCTGTACAGGGCCAGGAGCAGGACTTCATGATGGGTCCCTTCCAGCTGAGCACATTCTTTGATTCTATGATTCATAATATCAATGGGGAAAATATTATTTAGATTGAAGTCATTCCATGAGCTTTTTAATGGGGACAAATAACCAAAGAGAGAAATGACTCAGTGATTTGCACAGCTCTTTTATGTGTGAGCTACACCTGAAGTCTCCTTCTCTCCAGTTTGAAAAGAGAAGTGAAACAGTTCTCAGCAAAGTTGCTGCATCCAGAAGATCCAAGAAAGCTCTGCCCCAGCTCCCCCACCTGAGCCCACATGAAGGGACTGCACTTTGAATCCCTGCCAGCCTTTGGGTGTCCATCAGCCCTGCGAATCCCAAAGGGCTGGGGGAACATGGAGATGGCCCAGGAATGTCACAGGGGGCCTGCAGGGAGCCCAGCTCAGCCCCACAGTGCTCCTGCAGCCATGGAAGAGCCTTGGGACCAAACCACCCCCCACAGCCCATCCCTTGGGATGCAGCATGAAAACATCAGAGAGGGGAGCACCCCCTTCTCCCTGAACCCAAACAAGCCCAATGGAGAAGATTTGGGACATACATCCCTGTGACTGTTCCCTGTAACTCACCAAGCCCTCCTTCCTCCGATTCCAACCCATTTGTTCCAACTTCTAGGATGCCAGGGGTTGGAACTGGAAGATCTTTAAGGTCCCTTCCAATCCAAACCATCTATAATTCCTGGGAAATCA
Organism: Urocynchramus pylzowi; assembly: GCA_013397555.1. NCBI lineage: Eukaryota > Metazoa > Chordata > Aves > Passeriformes > Fringillidae > Urocynchramus > Urocynchramus pylzowi. The sequence goes on from VZRH01007148.1 coordinate 313,077, forward strand.
AGACCTTTTTGGGCTCAAAAATGGCAAGGAACAGCCAGACAGCATCAAGTCAGGCTTGAACAGAGAACACAGAAACCTTGGTACTTGGGGCAAATTCCTGCAAATTTCCAAGGAATGGGATGGAAAGGAAAGACAAACCTTCTGTGCAATGAGGGGGGAAACAGGAGTGAACCTTTCCTAGTGTCAAAGCAAGACAAAAAATAAATATGGTGTCAAAGCCTAAAAGCAGCAGCACAATAAAGGCAGCAATAACTCCTGCTCGGTGACACCAGGCAGCCAAGCTCCACTGGGATAAATGACAGAGAACTTCCTCTGATAAACTAATAAAAGAGATTTCTAGGAGTAATCATTGATTTGACAGGAAGTCAAACAAATCTATCCATCACTGCTGACATGTGTCTACAACCTTCCAAACAAAGCGGCGTCGGGAGGGAAGGCTGGAGCCAGCTGCCCACACTGTCTCAAATGCCACATAAAGACAGCCAGCAGCAGGCTCCTGGATCGAACACTCCCTGCCACTCACCCCTGGCTCCTCTCTGATCCTTCTGGATCCGCTTCTGAAGCCTCCAGACATCAGACAAACCCTGGTTCTCCTCCCACATCCTGCCCCTGCGTGAGGCACTGTCTCCATCTCCACCAGAGATAAGGAGAACAAGGCCTGGAGTGGTTCCATCCCACGCCTCTCCTGCTCAGTGGTGGCTGGTGATCTTCTCCAGACCCTGTAACTGGGGGGTCTGTCTGGTCAGGACTGAGCCAGACTCTGATCTCTGAGGCTCTGTGCACTCCCAGCCCTGGCTGTGGAGCTTTGGCCATGACCTAAATCCCAGCAGAACAAGCCTTGGCCACCCCCTTTGGATCTGGGAAGGGATCAGCAAACAGCAAGCAAAGCAAACCATCTCCCAGTGCGTGTCCCAGTTAAAGAGCCATCCAACTGGGCTCTCTGGGAGGGGAGCAGTGTGGAGCCCAGCACGTCCCCACAGCCCCAGCAGGGAGAGACATCGTCACCTTGCTGAGGCTCTGTGTCACTGGGGTGTGGCAGAAGCCCAAGGCACCCCAAAACCAGTCCCCTACCCAGAGCAGCTCTCCAAGGACTCCACATGCACTGTCTGCAGAGGTGCTGAGCCCCTCCAGGAGGGCCTGTGTGACCAGGCACAGCACACACCTGCCAGGACAGCAGAGCAGGCAGGTGATGGGGGTTTTTTTGGGATACCCACAGGTTTTCCATTGCCCTCCTATGAGCTCTTCCCCTGCACTCTGCCCAGCAGAGCTTTAAGCAGGAACAGTCTGTCTGCTCAAGTGAGTGATGTCCCAAGCCTCCCTTGTCATTTGTCTTCTCCTGGAACATCCCAGGAGCCCTGTGAGATTACAGACTGGTTTGGAATGGGAGGCACCTCAAAGTTCATCTCATTCCACCCCAAACTTCCACCAGACCAGGCTGCTCAGAGCTCCATCCAACCTGACCTTAAGGAGCATCCCCATGCTGTCACTGTGCCAGAGAGCACAGTCCTGGGGAAACCAAAGCCAGGTTTTCCCAGCAGGACCTGGGAGCCAGGGCACAGCTCCCATCTGTGACCTGGGAGCAGAGGCAGCAGGAATTTTGGAGGGACAGCACAGCCTGAGTTGATTGGAGCAGTTTGGTTCTCCCCCAGCCGGAGTTAGGATCCCTCCTGCTGAGCTGATGCACTGGGAACCCTAAATCCTCCCTAAAACAAAGTTCAGAGTCCTTTCTTCTTTCCACTCCAGCTTCCTGAGGTTCTTTAATCATCCCCAAATCAGCCCCTCCACGCTGCTGTCCCTGGGCTGTCCTGGGCATCTGTGCTGGCACAGGACACAGCAGCAGCAGGGCTGCAGCACTCCCTTCAGTCAGCACATCAAAAATAAGGGATACAATCCTGCTTCCAGCTCCTCCCCCAGCTCTGCTGGAGCACACAGCACTAACAGGCTGCCATTAGCAGACGGGGCTGGGTTGGTTTTTAATTGTAGGTTTTATTTCTAATTTCAAAAGCAGTGTTTGATCCTGGAGTCGTCGAGGCTCAGATATTTATGACAGACTCAAACCCAAACCAGAGCATACACCTTTCTTCAAAACCACCCTGCTGGTAGACGCCTCTCCTTTTAAACACAGCAAATTTGGAACATTTATACACCATTTCTCAAGAACATGAGGTGATTTGAAGCAAAACATTAAGAGTTTGCACAAAATTTGCAAGCCACCCTCCTAAAAGAAACAAGTCAACCAAGTGAAACCCCCAAAGCAGCACAATTTTTGAGAGTGTTGCTCTGCCAAAACCCTTTTTATTTGTTTTCCTTTAAAAACCAGACAAAACAGCTAGTAATATTTATATTTTGTTTTAATTGGTAGGAAGAAAAGGAACTGAAAGCTTTCTGGGAAGCTGTGCTGCTAAAGATAAAAGGCATTCTGAGGATTCCCACTGAGCTCTCCTGCATTGCTGACACCAGGTGCCATCTCCATGCTGGGAACTCTCCCATCCTCAGCAAAATTCCCTTCTCCTGCTGGCAACAGGCTCAGCTTGCCCTGGGAATGGTATGTCACACTGGATGTCCCATTCCTGTAGCTGAGAAATGTGGGAATGGGGGAAAGAAATGGTGCAACTCTGAGAGGAATAAAGGAAGGGTGGGGGACATTATAGAAGAACGTCTTCCTCAGGGAATTGGAGCTAGCAGAGGTTGTTCCATCCAAAGATCCACTTGTTTCTTGGCTGCTCCATCATTTCTTGTCCTCACCCCACCCAAATCTAGCAGTGAGAAGGAGATTCTGCTCCATGCCTCCCATCTTCATTAATCCAGCAACCTCGGGAAGCAGGGTTTGTGTCCTCCTGCATCCTTCAGCGTGGCTTCCCTGGTTTCTCTGGTGTTTCCTGCTCCCTGCTCCAGGCTGCCAGTGCCCTTGGGAAAGCTGTAACCACCTCCACAGCTCTGTGCCGCTACCACAAATGGTTCTGGATTCAGAAACTCCAAAATTGCTGCCATCCCTGCAGCCTGGACTCACCAGTGGAAAGCACTCGGGAAATCTGTGGAAAAGGACTGTTCATAATCCCTGAGTGCAGTGGGGAATGGATAAAACATTCTTGTGCCAAGAGAAATGGGTGATCCAAAGGCTCCTGTGCTCAGCACGGCCACCAGACACTGAGGAAGGAACTTCCCAGGAATGCTGCACCCCTGCCAAGGAGCAGTGATTGAAATCCCCAGCAAGCAGAGGGGTTAGAAACTCCAGATGCTGCTGGAACAACAGCTGATCCCTGAACTGCAGTGAAGATTTCCCAACACCTCGTGATGTTTTGGGATCAATCCCTCTGACACAAGGGGGCTGCCAAGATGCAAAGTGCAACAGCAGCAGGTGACAGCAGGATATGGAGAAAGGAAATGCAAATATTTGGGAGAGCAGCCCAGAAGGGAGAGGAAAAGGCTGTTTGAGGCTTGGAACCTCCAGGCTGCCAGAGACAGCAGCTCATGGAAATGCACATTAACAGGGGACTTGCAGCAGCCACCTGGGAGTGGGGGTGGCAGGACCTGACACCTTGGATAAACACAGTTTGGAGATGGATGGGAACGCCCTGGTGCCTGGCTGGAAGGAAAAAGGAAAAGTGCACATGCACATCCCAGCCCTGCTCAGGGGAAGAGGTGAGAGACCGAAGGCAATGAAGGGAGAATCTCCCAAAATTAGGTGCTAATTCCCTGGAATTAGCAGTTGGCACATTCCCAGCACACAGGAAACCCCCCAGGAGGTTTCACAGAATTCACAGAATATCCAGGTTGGAAGAGACCTTCAAGATCATCGAGTCCAACTCGTGCCCTAACACCTCAACTAAACCATGGCACTGAATGCCACATCCAAACTTTTTTAAACCCATCAAGGGATGGTGACTCCACCACCTCCCTGGGCAGACAATTCCAGTACTTTATCACCCTTTCTGTAAAAAACTTTGTCCTAATATCCAACCTATATTTCCCTTGTAATATAGGTTCTGTTCCTCTGAGCCACTGGAAGGCAGGAACTGGCTCCCAAGGGAAGGTGCTGCTGGCACGGGTGCCCCAGTGGCTGTTCCATGTGAGGGAGGGGAGCAGGCTGAGGTCCTAATTGGCACAGAGGGAAGGAGGGGGATTGCTGGAGTTCTGGATTCCTCCTCCACTGTTCTGAAATCGGGAAATGCCAAATGTTGATATTCTCCATAAATATCTATTTAAAACCATTGCTTCCCCCAGCGTTCCCACCACCTCCACTCCCACCCCCGCCCATGGATGAGCACAAACCCTGGCTCAGCACAAAACCCTGCCTAGTTCAGGAACTGACCTTCAGCTTGGCTGGCTTTATCTCCTCTGTGCTCTCGTGTGCTTCCTCCCCATGGAAGTGAGCAAGCACCCCGGGGAAATGTTCTGAGGAGCCATGTGCAGGAAAGGGCAGCCAACCTCCCACTCCCAAAATCCTGACACTCAGTGTGCATTCAGAACCAAAAAATTGGTGTTGGAAAGGTCTCTACACACACTCACCAAACCCAGAAAATGCAGCTCCTAAATGCCAGGAATTACTATCAGTGCTCCTTTGGTTCATGTAAAAATCGGGATATTGGATGCAGGAGGGGTTTGAGCATCTTCATGTTGAATTTACAACTCAGAGAACCACTTGTAGGATCTCTCTGCTGACTAAAATCCTTCTCCCTCCACACCTAAGGAATAAGTGCCTCCAGCCATGCCAAAAATTGGAAAAGGTCTAATGAAAACTCGGAATTTCTTTGCTAAGGAGCTGCTGGAAGCCACCAGGAATGGGGGAAACTGTGGGACTCTTCTTTCCAGCTGAATGGGAAACAGAAGGAAGGTCTCCAAAAGGAGTCCACACACACAGAAGAGTGATCCCAGAAGAGAGGGGGCTGTGTCCCACCAAGAAACATCAAGAAGTCTCCAGGGGGGAGAGGGATCAAGGTGGAAAACCAGTAAAGAAATGAAAATAGTCCCTCAGGAAAGCAGGAGTGAGGGAAAGGTATCAGGGTGAGAGTGTCCCAGTGGGAATCCTCACTCTGTTCCTGCAGCATTCATTCTCTTCTTTAGCAGGAGGGAGATGTTAGTGAAACCAAGAGACTCCAAAGCTGTCTCCAAAGGCAATCTGTGCCAAGGAAAAACTGCAGGAAGCAGAGAGGGAGCGAGTGTGGCATTTCCCAGAGGAACTCTGTAGAGAGCAGCAGCCAAGGAAAGGCTTTCTGTGTCTGGCAGGAGAGGATGAGGAGTCTGTTAGCACAATGCCTCTCAACAGGAATTCTAGCCTCTCCCAAAATCACAGCTTGGGAGCCAAGGTTGAGTTTTGGATTTTGATTTCACTTTGGTGAGGTGTGGATTAGCTCTTTAAAACCCCTGAGCTCTGAAATATTTGGATTAATGTCTCCTACAAAGGGAAACCACCACCAGAAATTGGCTGGGTTTTCACTCACCAATTCTCCCTCAAATCCTGGGCTTTGCAGAAGAGCTTCACCCTCCAGGTGAGCTGCCCCAGGGATCTAGTGGGAGATGCATCCCCAGGGGCAAAAGAGATGATTTCTCCAATTGGTCCATCTGAGCTGGCACCTGTGGTGCCTGCCAGGATTTCCAGCTGGAAACATCATGCTCTCAAGGTAATTTGGGACATCTGGTTACTTGTCACCACCATCAGAGGTGTTCCCATCCTCAAAATCCTTTCCTCAAAACGTTTCCGTAAAGGCTTCATTTGCCTTGGTTCAATAAAGCCACACATTTAAGCAGAGTAATTTAGATATTGATTCTGGTAACATTTAATGGGGATAATTTTGGCAGATGGAAGGAAATGCTTCACCTACAGAACAAACTTCAAGCAGTCAAAAAAAAGAAACGTTCTCCAGAGCTCCACTGGGCCGTACCTGAATACCCCCCACAAAAACACGCTCAGAGCTGTGTGTGATTCTGTGATTTACAGCAACCAAACTACTCAGTTCCACCCTCTTGCCGTGACAAATGGGAGCAGAACCATCTCCTGACTCAGGGAATTCCTTCACAGAGCCTCAGCTCATCCCTCACAGCTTCAGCTCCACTGGTGGCTCCTCACCAGGGTGCTGCCGCGGGATGCACGTGGCTCATCAAGATCCGGTGCTGCCCTTCTCCAGAAGTCTTTTCCCTCCCTGAAACCTCACCTCCTTGGAATGCAGAGGGTCCCCAAAACCCCCCTGGGTTCTCCCACCTTTCCCCTGGGAGTGTCTGTCCCTGAGAAGCCGTTGGGCAGGAGCATCCTTTGTGGAGCTGTGGTTGTTCCAGCGGATAGCAGAGAGAAGCTATTTTCTGATAGCAAAGATAGTTTATCTCCCTCGACAGATTTCAAGGCAGCTTTAAAACTCCCAACAAAATGCTGGATTTCCCCCTTTCCAGCCCTGATGGCAGAAGAAAGATAAAGAGACATCAGTGTTATTAACCTGAAAATGGGACAGAACTGGGGAGATAGAACCCAAAGCCCATTAAAATTCTCCTTGTCCCCCAGGGGTCACAAAAATGAAGAAGAACATTTTAATGATGCCGTGCTGGGAGTGCAGTTCCCTCCCTCCTGACACCCTCACAGCCACACCCCACACGCACAGAGTGTGTGTGATGAGCCCCTGGTAAGACAAACGATGCCAGACTTCCCATCCCCAGAGGATTCTTCCCTGTGCCTGACCCGGGCAGCCAGCCAGGGCTTTGGCAGGAGCTGCCCCACAAATCACACCTAAATGGTTCTTTGAACGTGCTGAAGTGAAGAACATCCTTTCTCTAAAGCACTCTTGCCTGTGTTGGAAGGGAGATAATTTTTCAGGCATCAATTCACCCTTCCTGGGAACACAGAGGCCGTTTTCCAAAGTAATTCCAGATTTCCAAGGCCCTCCTTCAGCACAACAGTGCCTTGAACAAGGAAGATGAGACAACAAACGGGAGCGATGCCTCTCCCAGCCCTTTCTCCTTCCTAATGAAAATTCACCATGAAAATTCCTTGCCCTGGGGGAGGAAGTGCCTAAAAAGCTTCTAGAAAGTGGGGATTCAGGTCTCAGCCCTCCAATATCTCAGGAATATTTAGAATTTAGTCTATCCTGCTTCTTTAGCTGTGGAAGGTGGGATGCTGGGTGCAAGAAGGGCAAGGGAGGAAAACCCAAATCACTTTCTGGCCTGAGGAGCTCACAGAGCCTGATTCCAAAAGCTGAATATTTCCTTTCTAGCTGGAACAGGAGCAACACCAAAGACCAGGTAAAACTTAAATACCTGCAAGGTCTGATGCCATGATGAACGTGGTCCCAGCTGGGGGAGAGGCAGGAACAATAACCTGGAGACAGAGGGATCAATGCTCCAGCAGAATCAGTTGCTGCTGCCTCGATTACCATAAGTAGGACAGACAGCTCTGAAGGTTAATAATGTTTAGCTGCAAAAAAGAAGCTACGAAAGAATTGGAAATAGATTTCAGGAAGATGCAGAGGTACATTGGGGTCTGCACACATGTAAAAACTGCTGGAGGTTTATTTTAATATTACAGAGTATTACTGGGATTCTGACATGAGCTTAAGGATGGTTCAGGTTACCCTGGATTTCTAACCTTGAGGTTAATTGACAATTGTCATTGAGAATGTCTCCACTAATTGGTAAGCTTGATTAGACTTAAAAATGTTGGCACTCCGTCTCCATATTTGGGTAAAAAAAAGACTTCCCAGACTCATAACATACAATCAAGTGAAGTGAAATGACCTTTCTGCACCACTTTGATTGCTGTGCTTTATAAGCTGAATTTGATCATTTTTTTTCCTCGTCTCCTTTGACGTCCCAGCGTCCTGGGCTCAGTTTTTGTTAGCCAGCCTCAATCTTTGCATTGTGTTTAGCAGCTAACATGAATTAGGAAAGAGATCTCAGCTCTGTTGCCAGCTCAGATTTGTGCAGATTTCCACAGGCAAGGCTGGAAAAGAGGAGAATGCCCTGCCCAGGGCTCTCCAGGCTCTGTTAGGCCAGGCCTTGGTGGATTTGCACTGTTTGTTTTCACTCGCTCTCCTGTTTGCTTTTCCAGCAGGTATCAGATCTCCTGTTTGGATAAGTCCAGCACAAGCTGGCACTGATCTCAGCGGAAGCTTTTTGAGTCCTGGGATCATCAAAACACCAACAAATCCAGAATGTGCTGAAAATCACTCAGCTCCCTTGTTTTGCATTAAACCAGATCCAGTTAATGAAAAAAAACGGGAAGCAAGCACAGAGCTGGGGCTGGTTCCTCTATACATTATTCAGCCTGGCACTGCCACACTGCCTTGGCTGGGCTAAACATTTAATTACAGATTCATTTGCTTTTTGGGTTCCCTGATGACATTTAATCCTTTCAGCTGTAATAAATGACTCCAGCGCTGGGTGCTCTTTAACCAAAGCACAAGGTTTTTTTCATAACCGCTTTTTTATTGAAACATTTGGGGCTGGCTGACTTTTTTTAATCAAAGCTCGGGGTCGGATTGCCTGGCTGGCATCAACAACCCTGCATTGATAATGGCAGAGTTATGTTCATTGAATATTCTGCCTTCATCCTGTGCCTTGGAGAAATCCAAAGAATGGCTCTGTTCTTGCCAAGCCCCTTTTTACCGGCAAAGAGAGGAGATTTTCCTCACTTCTTTTCCCCTCCAACCTTTGCCCACCAGGACTGGCTTTTCTTTTCCCACACTCTGTCATCTCCACTTGTGGAAAACACCAAAAGTAAATATTTCACTCCCCTCCTCCTTTTTTTTTTTTCCTTTTTTTTTTTCTGTAGAACAGCTGAAATCCAGCCAGACTTGTACGATTGGATTATCCTCATCCAAGGATACAGACATTTATCATTTGCTGACTCCTAAAGTCAGGCAAGTTATGCAGAGCTCTGTGCAGAGCTGCTTGAGTCACTCAGGGGGTAAATGGGGAGTGACAACGACAGAGATAAATTTGGGGCCCTTTCCAGATGCTGCCTGTGAATGGACATTCCCAGCACAAGTGCAGTTCCCAGGCTCTCTCCCAGCAATTCCCCCAAGGTTTGGGACACATACAGATGCACAAACCCTGTAGTGGGTCACAGTCCTGGCAAGGTTTGGGTTGGAGAGACCTTAAAGCTCATCCTATTCCAGCCCCTGCCATGGGCAGGGACACTTTCCACTATCCCAGGTTGCTCCAAGCACCTGTCCAACCTGGCCTTGGACACTTCCAAGGATGGGGCAGCCACAGCTTCTCTGGGCAACCTGTGCCAGGGCTTCCCCACCTTCCACAGGGAAGGATTTCTCCCTAATATACAACCTAAATCTTGGGCAGGGCATGCTCTTCCCACAGGATTCCGATGATAAACTCCTACTCTTTTAGTTTAAAGCCATTCCCCCTCGTCCCAGCACTGTCTGTGTAAAAAGTCACTCTCCCTTTTTTTTTTATGAACTCCCTGGAAGTACTGAAAGGTCACAAATTGGATTTGACTTCCTCACTTCTCTTGGGTCATTGGGCAATGCCAAGGCTGCAGAAGTGATCCTGGAAAGGTGGAACATGGATGAGCTGAGAAATTGATGCGAGGGGTTGGAGATAGCACAGCTAGGGAAGAAAATCCTGCTCCAACCTCTGATCTCATCCCAGCAGGAACATCCAACAGGGACAAAGACACAAGCAGTAGGTGTCAGCTGGAACAAAGTGCTGTTTAAGCTCCCTGCCAACCCAAAGCATTGCAGGATTCCATGATTCCCCCCTCGCACAGGGCTGAGCCCTCAGTGGCTGGAGCTGAGCTCCTGCACAGAGTTTATCCTCTGAATCCTTTGGGAAGGGCAGGCCCTGCCCAAAGGCAAGCAGTGCCAAGGATGGGAAGCCAAGGATGACTCCCTCCATGGCAAACACTGCTCAGAATATCCCAACCACCTTTGCTTCCTCCCCTCTGTCCTCCTGCCCTGCTGACACCCCCGTTCTCTGCTGTGTTTCTGTTTATTCCCAGGCTTTTCCTCTCCAATCCACAGCAGTACCTGGCTTTCCAGGCAGGTGACAGGGACAAAGGACACCATCCACACTTCCCAGGAAAGGGATTTATTCTGCAGAAGCTCCTTTCCTGCTGTCTGTACAACTGCTGGTCCATCTGAGCAGCAGATTCCTACCTCTAGGAACTTAAACTTCCCCCAGACTGACAGAAGGCTCGGAGATAATTAAATACTGAGAAATCCTGGGAAAAAATATGGTGGGAATGGGGAAGAGACAGAGCCAAATGAGTGCCTTGGCTGTGATGTGAGCTGAGAAAACTGCTCCACGTGGCAACCTGTGAGTGCCAAGAGTGAAAGGACATGGAGGAAGGGGACAGGGACACATTGGCTCTCTGGGAAGAGATAATATTATGAAGGGGGAGGCAGAGGTCAGGAAAGTGGGATACAAATCCAGGGGCTCATTAGTTCTGCTGCTTATGGAACAACTGCCTGGAATCACCTTCATCGCTGGCTGCTGAAACAGCAAAGTTTAGCTCAAAATGTCACAAACCTCTCCAACACCCTGGGAAAGCAAAACACCTTTTTAACAAGCAACAAGGCAGGGAAAGGGCCCAAAAAGCAGGAACAGTGTCCTTCACCAAGGGCTGGGAAAACGAGCAAGGGCAGAGTCTGACCACTCGATGTTTAGGGGCTCTGCCAATTTCAGGGACATGTTCAACAGCACCCTGCAGTTGTGACCTGCAGCCACCACCCTGCCCTGCCTCGAGCTCAGAACCTCAGACAGAACCTGGCCCAGCTGCTGGTACAAACCCAAAATTACCCAAATCACTCAGGCTGCAAACACAGAGATGCTCATCAAGGAATGCGAGCTCTGGAGGACCAAAATCAAGGGATACAACGATGAGATGAGGCAGCCTGGCCTTTGTGAAGGAAAAGATTAGAAAGAAGCGACATTCCAGCTCCCACCATTCCATGTTCCACACATGTTTGGTTCACTCACCCCCAATATGTCACAGAACCATGGAATAGATTGGGTTGGGAGGGACTTTAAAGCTCATCCCACCCCACCCCACCCCCTGCCACAACTTCCACTATCCCAGGTTGTTCCAAGCCCTGTCCAGCCTGGCCTTGGACACTTCCAGGGATCCAGGGGTAGCCACAGCTTCTCTGGGCACCCTGTGCCAGGGCCTCAGCACCCTCATAGGGAGGAATTCCTTCCCCATATCCCATCTACCCCTGCCCTCTGGCACTGGGAAGCCATTCCCCTTGTCCTGGCACTCCATTCCTTGGAAAGAGTCTCTCTCCCTGTTTCTTGTTGGCTCCTTCAGGCAGTGGAAGGCCACAATTAGACCATCCCAGAGCTTCTCTCCTCCAGGCTGAACAATCCCAGCTCTCCCAGCCTTTCGTCCCAGCAGAGCTGCTCCATCTCTCTGATCCTCCTGGTGCCTCCTCTGGACTCTCTCCAACAGTTGAGTTGTACTTTGAGAACAGCTTTCTCCTCTGCCAATCCTCCTACTCTTTTCTGTCATTTCCCTGTTTCCCACTGTTTCCAGCCACCCATTTTGAACCTCACTGGCTTCTCCTCCCTGTCTCTCTGTGAGCTTTTGGGCAATAAATATTCCTGGCTGCTCCTTCTCCTTCCTGGTCCCCCAAACACCGAAGAGCCGTGTCTGTCAGCTGAGCAGCCTCTCCCAGCCCCCTGCCAGGCCTGACACAGCCTGTTCCCACTGACAGGCAGCGTCTGGCAGCTCCCTGGGAACCACCTGCCTGTGCAAACATCCCAGCAATCACAGCTCTGCCTGCTCCCTGCACAATCCAGCGTGCTCTGGAGAGGGCCACCAGCTGGAATCACTGTGAGCCCAGAAATGAGGGGTTTTGGGATTCACAAATCCTGGCCTGGCCCAGGTCAGTGGGACAGCGCTGTCCTTCCCACCAGGAGTCCCTTGTCTGCCAGCTCTCAGTCCTGCAGCTCAGCCAGCACCAGGATCATCCCATCCTGGCCAGGATGAAGCTGCTGCTTTGGGATACATCTGGATGATACATCTGGATGATACATCTGGATGATTTTTTCCTTTCTCCATGCAGCTTTCCCAGCCAACCTAAGAGACCACCTGGAGACAACTCCTCACCTTGGGAGGGGATGAGGGACCTTTGTGTGCCAACCTGGGCTTCGTGTCCTGGCTGACAGGGAGAAAACACCAGGGACATCAGTAATAATGATGTCCCTGGTGCTTGGATGTCCCTGGATAATCTTTGGAGATGATTGCTCAGGAAGCCACGGGATCTGCTGTGGAACAAACCCTCTGGGAAGCTTTGACAGGAGCAGCCCCCTCCTTCCAGTAGTGCCCTGGGGGCCTATGGAAAATCCCATCCCTGCAGCAGCTCCAAGGTTGAATCCAGTGTGTGTTGCTTGCTTGGCTCCAGCACCTGGGTGGCCATGGCAGCAGCAGGATCCATCTGTCCCTCTTCAGAGGGAAATCTAAAGGTGCAGAGGCTTCTTTCCCAAGGAATTGCACCCCAAAGACAGCATCTCAGTTTTCCTGAGATGAGGAATGAACCCTTGTGTCAGGATGAAGGAAATGGAAGAGCAATATCTGCTAAATCACAGCAAGGCAGAGAATTTTTGTTAACTCCTGAAATGCTGTTTGGAGTCATCCTCCCCCTGGGGTTCTCCTGCCACAAGACCCACCCCAAATTACACATGGAATTTGGCACAGGATGGTGCTACACCAGCATCTCCCATGGGCTCCCTGGTACAGGTTCATGCAGAGGGGACCAAATCCTGCTGCTCTCTGCTGTCATTCCTCCCAGATCCTCTGGCACAGGCCACTTGTGTTGGGCTTTACTAATCCTGGGCCTGGACTTGAGCAAGGCCTAAATACAGCAGCCCCAGTCTGGCCTCTGCTTCAGAATCCACCCACACCCCAGTGGAAAAGAGAGCAGTGAATCAACCAACCCCCACGTGTTTGTCAGGTCTTCCCTGTCACTTCCCTCTTGACATTTCCATAATCCTGCTGTGCCTGCAATTAAGAACTTCAACAAAACGCCCGCCGCTCTCCTCCTCCTCCTCCGCAGCACAGAGCAGCAGAGCTGCACAGGCACCGACTCCTGCTGAAACAGAACGAGCAAAATGAGCAGCCCAGGTCAGAGGCTTCTTCACAGCTGCCGAGGGATGCGAGAGATAAAAGGCCAGGGGTGTCAGAATCTCCTCCTGGGGTTGTGCAAGTGCAGCACGCAGCCTGATTCCGTATTTATTTATGGGGAGCTGCCTGAGAGCGCCTGTCGGAGCGCGCCGCGGGGCTGGGAGCTGCTCTGGCTCAGCCCTCCTGCCTCCCAGTCTGCACCAGGGAGCTGCCTTCAGAGCTTGGATCAGCCATTCCTGGAGGAAGCCAGGGCCCAGCTGAAGCCTCAGCTGCCTGAAGAGCCCTCACACCTTGGCCTCAGGGACACAGAAGGCTCCAGCTTATTCCAGGGCCTGTTCTTTTCCTCTGGGGTCAAACACAGGGATGGGAGGGATGAAGAGCAGTCTCCAGATTTTTCACCCCGAGGTAAGGTCCCCCCATGGCTTCTGCATAAAGAGATGTCCTCCAGTCCAGCATTTTCCTCATGGAAGGGGTTGTCAGGCATTGGGAGGGGCTGGTGGAGTCCCCACCAGCTCTGGGCTGGTGACAAGGTGGGGATGGGGCACAGGTTGGACTCGGTCTTGGAAGACTTTTCCAACCTCAGTGGTCCTGGGATCCCACAGTCTGGGTCAAAGGTACTTGGCACACTTGGGGAGGGTCTCTCTTCTCCCTGGAGCAGCTTGGGAATGGCTTATGGAGCCAACAGGATGCCCAACATCAGTGGCACTCAAATGTCCAAACCCAGGCACACCCAGTGTCTGACAGCACTCATGGTGTCACTGGTCGTGCACGTGAAGCAGATCTCATCGCTCCCCTCCCCAAGCCACCTCACTCGCCCTTCTAAGTGACCTAAACACCACTCCTGACTCTTCCTCCTCACCTGGTTTCCTGCAACAATGATTATTTCTGCCTGTGTGCCACCGTCTAATTCCTCAAATCCCCCCTGGTTCTGACTGCCCACTGTAATTGTGTCACATGCACATCTCACCAGCTTAATTCCATACTGATAAATGTCTTAACTTCACATAATGAGTGGGGAGAGCCAGGACCAATAACTGCTCATTATTTCCCCATTATTTTTGCTTTGGTGCTATGTAAATTACCCGAGGAGCTCTGCACTCCCCTGTTTTGACAATTCAATGGCAGCAGCCATTTCAGCAGTTGCTTTAACAATCCTAATTTGCCAGGTTTATTTCCAAGAAATTCTGCCACCAGCAATTTGTCTGTTTGCTCGCACACCCTTTGGCATTCCTTCTGCAAGACTCTGCCTGCACATCCCGCTACAGAGGCTCCGGACTTTGCAGGTTTCCATCCTGTGATCCTCATTCTGCAGAACACAAAGGAATCATGATTAAAGAAAAAAAATCTAAAAATTACAACTGAAAACTAAAAAGACCAAGAGAAATCTTTGAATGGGTCCTTGTTGCAGAGGATTAAAGGAGAAAAAGGAGTCCCGTGTCTCACTCAATTATTTCTTATCTGTTTTGGGGCTGTAATATGGGTTTGAATAATTTGTCAGAGTGGGATGAGCACATCCATTATTTATGTATTTATCAGTTTTGGAGAGTTACCTGATGGCCATTTTGCTCCGTGGAGCTGCCAATCAGCTGGGCTCGAGAACAGCTGCAGCAAAGAATCTTGGAACATCCTCAGTGGGAAGGACATACAGGGATCATGGAGTGTCACTCCTGGCCCTGCACAGACACTCCAACAATCCCACCCTGTGCACCCCTGAGAGCATTGTCCAAATGTTCCTGGAGCTCTGGCAGCCTTGGGGCTGTGCCCATTCCCTGGGGAGCCTGGGCAGTGCCCAGCACCCTCTGGGGGAAGAACGTTTCCCTGATATCCAACATAAACTTCCCTGGCACAGCTCCAGCCATTCCTGGAGTCCTGGGATCAATCCCCTCATGTGGGAACAGCAGCTGTGGTACAGCCTCACACAGATGAAGAGTTCCAGAAATGGACCATCCTCAGGAGCTGCTGAAAGACTCACACAGCAGAAAGGTTTTGCTGGAAAAGCCTCAGGGCCGACACTCGGGGTTGAACTCAACAATCTCCAGTGCAGGAACAAAACATAAACACAAACAAAAATAATACAAAGCAAAGGAGATTTCACACCTTGGGAAACCAGAGCCTTCTGGAAGTCTGTGTTTATGGCTCCCATAGGGAACTGAAGCACCTTCTCTATGGAGACAGGCTGGGAGAGCTGGGGCTGCTCAGCCTGGAGAAGGGAAGGTTGTGTGGGGACCTCAGAGCCACTTCCAGTGTCTGCAGGAGCTACAGGGAAGCTGGACAGGGACTTTTCAGCAGGAACTGGAGTGCCAGGAGAGGGGGGATGAAACTGAAAGAGGGGAAATTCAGCTTAGATATTGGGAAGAAATTCCTGACTGTGAGGGAGGTGAGGCCCTGGCACAGGTTGCCTGGAGAAGCTGTGGCTGCCCCTGAACCCCTGGAAGGGTCCAAGGCCAGGTTGGATGGGGCATGGAGCAGCCTGGGATAGTGGAAGGTGTCCCTGACCATGGCAGGGGTGGAACTGGATGAGCTTTAAGATCCCTTCCAACCCAAACCATTCCCTGATTCTACATTTTCCATCAGGAGCATTTGGTGCTGCTGCAAAGGGTGGCAGGAGCAATATCTCGGGATAATAAACAGGAATTAAGGAGTTGTGCTACCAGACTGCTCAGACACAGGCCAGCAGCCCCAGTGCATCCCAGACCCCTCCATCCTGGGGCTAACAGGGTCAGTGGCTCTGCTCTAGCAGTTCCAGCTTCACTCTGAGCACCAGCCCACCTGCTGGAATCAGGGATGTCAAACAGCTTCCAGCATGCACACACAGCCACAGATTTCCAAACTCAGTCACAACCAAACCAGGGACAGGTTCAGGATCTTGTCATTCCCCTCAGCAGGAGGGAAAAAAAAAAAAATATCTAAGAAAGGAGTGCCGTCACCCAGGCATTTTGAGCCAAGAGGTCACAAAGCCAATCACTCTGCCCTACCCAGGAGCTGCTGGATGAGGAGTCCAGCAGCCAAACAATACATTTTTTTTTTCCTTGATTGATTTGCACATTGTGAAAGTTGGGAGTGAGAAGAAGAGAGCAAAGGCAAAGCTATTCTGCCTTGACTACAATATCTGCTTCCACAAAATTGAAAAACTCTTTTTGGAGCACTTCTGAACGTCTCAAAAATCAAGTTAAGGAAAGGTCTGAAATGAAAAGTCAGCTCAACAAAAAAGAAGCAAAAAGAGTTTGCAGAAATGTCAGCAGAAAGTACTTGTCTTTTTCTCCCCGGGGGTTTTTGTTCTAAAACAATCTGGTCAAATCACTCCAGAGTCACGATTAACATCAGTGTTAGCAAATCTTCATTCTGTGCAAAAACAAATCAAATGCATTAAAATGCCTGCGAGCGCAGTTCTTGTGGGAAAAGGAGGGCCCAGCTCTGGACTGGGAGGGAACACGCTTAGATTGGAAATTAGGAAGGAATTCTTCACTCAGAGGGTGCTGAGGCCCTGGCACAGGGTGCCCAGAGAAGCTGTGGCTGCCCCTGGATCCCTGGAAGTGTCCAAGGCCAGGCTGGATGGGGCCTGGAGCAACCTGGGACAGTGGAAGGTGTCCCTGCCCATGGCAGGGGTGGCACTGGATGGTTTTAAGATCCCTTCCAACCCAAACCATTCCACCATTCCAAGTTCCCTTTAACAACTCAAATGCAGGTGCTGTGGCTTTGCAGGGACCCCTTTCTGGGCTGGTGGAGCAGAGGATGGGGAAGGAAAAGCAGGAATGAGGGATTCACAGGATTCTCCCTGCCACTGTTCAGTGCTCCACTGACCCTGTGGCACAGCAGGAGTTCGGGGGCAGCACTGTCTCCATTCCCAATGGGATCCTGGCAAGGGAGTCCATGAACCCCTCATTCCTGAGCACCTGGTTTGCACATTTCACTGCCATGTAACCCTGCTGTGAACTCCTACCACCACCACTGCTGGCACCCCAGACAGCCTGTGCTGAAGGGACACTTCTGTCTCTGGTGGCACATGAGCCAGCAGCAGAGCCATGCCTTGGGTACCTCTGATCTGGGAGATGGTTAGCAGTAATTAATGTGATTAAGCCCCACCATTGACCTGAGCACTTCAGCTTTGCACCACTTCATCTGACAACAAGGGAACAAATGAGAGGACAAGAGGAAAGGGCCTCAAGGTGCACCAGGGAAGGTTTAGTTTGGATATTGGGGACAATCTCTTCACTGAAGGGCTGTGCAGCCCTGGCACTGCTGCCCAGGGCAGTGCTGGAGTCTCCACCCCTGGAGGGATTTCACAGACATTTGGATGTGGCACTTGGGGACATGGGTGAGTGGTGGCCTTGGCAGTGCTGGGTCAATGATCTTGAAGGTCTTTTCCAAGCTAAATGATTTTAGGATTTTCTAAGGTGACAGAGATCCCCAGAGGTGTAAGCCCAGTGTCCTCCCAGCTGGTCTCTCACTACCCTGTACCAGTCTGGGCATTTCAGCTGGGTCTCACAGGGCCTCTTGCAGGAGGCAGCAGCTCTCCCAATCCATCTTTCCTTCTCATTTGGTGGTGGCAACCTTCTGCCACCGGGATAAGGCAGATGACATCAATCCCTTCACTGGATGTCACCAGCTGGAGCTCATCCCTTCCTGAGACAATCCCAAAAAATTCAAGCAGCACATCACTCTAAGGAAGCTGCCTCAGGTCGGGACAGAAACACAAACAACAAAGCTGCTACTTCCAGAGAATTCCTGCAGCATTTAGCTCCAACCACCTTGCAAAATCCATCTGCACACTGGAGCTCCTCATGTGCAGTGCAGCTCTACCATGAATCATGGAATGGCCTGGGTTGGAAGAGACCTTAAAGATCATCCAATTCCAACCCCTGCCACGGGCAGGGACACCTTCCACTGTCCCAGGCTGCTCCAAGCCCTCTCCAACCTGGCCTGGAACAATTCCAGGGATCCAGGGGCAGCCACAGCCTCTCTGGGAACCTCTACCAGGGCCTCCCCACCCTCACAGAGAGGAATTCCTTCCCATCTAATTTCCCATTTAACCCTGCCCTCTGGCAGTGGGAAGCCACTCCCCTTGTCCTGCACTCCATCCCTTGTCCATATTCTCTCCCCATGTCTCCTGTCAGTTCCTTTAGGCCCTGCAAGGCCACAGTGAGGTCACCCCAAAGCTTATCTCCTCCAGGCTGAACAATCCCAGCTCTCCCAGCCTTTCCTCCCAGCAGAGCTGCTCCATCCCTCTGCTCACCCTGCTGCCTCCTCTGGACTCTCTCCAGCAGCTCCAGGACCTTCCTGTGCTGGGCCCCAGGGCTGGGGCAGCTCTGCAGGTGGGGTCTCACCTGAGCACAGGGGCAGAGGGACAGAATCCCAATCCCTTTGCTGCTGCCCACCCTGAGGATCAGCCCAGCACAGGGCTGGACTGGAGCTCTGGAAGTGACAGCACTGAGCAGATCAGGGCTGCAGAGAGCAGCACACGAGGAGTGCACAGAAATGATCAAAGTGACATTTGCAGGTAAATACTGGAGTCATCCCACCCAGGGCACGGACAGGATGAGCAGCCAGAGCCAGGAGATGTGGGAAGAGATGCCTCTTTCAGCCACAAAGTTCATGGACTGAGCACTCAAACCCCTGCAGCTCCGAGGGCTGTATCCCTGCCTGGAATAATAACAATGCCCAGGAACGACAGCTGCCTTTGGTTCCCGCTATCGTGGAAGAACAGCTCCTGCTATCACAGCGAAGCACAGAGGGAACAGGAGCAGGACAGAAAAAATACAGCCCCAAAAGCACAAAAAGCCAGAATCTGCTCAATTCAGGGCTCGGCAAACCCAACCCAACCAATCAGTGCACACAAATGTGATCACCAGGCTCTGTCTGGCACTGCAGAAAGGCTTTTCTTCCCTCCCCTCTCTCCGAGGATCCGGATTCCACTTAAGGAGGAGGGAAGGGAGGGGGCAGTGAGAGTGTCCCCACATCGACAATCTGCACTGGCGCTTCCAGTCGTGTGTTTTAGCAGCGAGCTGGTTGTGTCAGGCAGGCAGCAGCGGGAGCTGCCGCAGCATCCATCCATCCATCCATCCTTCCATCCATGCATCCATCCGTGCATCCATCCTTCCATCCATCCATCCATCCCCGGCTGCCGCGGGCAAAGGAAGGCTGCTGCTGCCACCTGCAGCCCGCAGCTCCGGGACACGGCTCCTGCCCAAAGCCGCTCACACGCTGGGACGGGCCGGGCCAGCGAGGTGTCAGCCCTGCCGAGGAGGCGCTTGGCCAGGTTTCCAGGCAGGCAGGATCCCGCTGCTCCCGCGGCATGTGCCGTCTTGGGGTGCAGGACGGTGTCAAGTGCTGCCCTGCTCTGCATGACCCTCCGGGCTGATGGGAAGCCCAGCTGATGTCTGGTTTAGAAAGAGGTGAGAAAAGTCTTTGAAGAGAGCAATGGAGGTAGAGATCACCTATCTGGATATTGGCTTTATTCTGATGCCACCCAAAAATAACCCCCAAAGAAGCTGTGGCTGCGCCTGGATCCCTGAAGTGTCCAAGGCCAGGTTGGACATGGCTTGGAGCCACCTGGGATAGTGGAAAGTGTCCCTTCCATGGAATGAGATGAGCTTTAAGGTCTCTTCCAACCCAAACCATTCCATGATTCTGTGATCCCATGAAAGCCTCCACGTGCAAATGCAGCAGCTCCAGCAGCAGCGTGCAAGGGTTTGTTTTTTTGTTTTGCTTTGTTTTGTTTTTTTTTTTCCAGCAGGGAACACCAGGATAACAGGGAGGTTTGTGCAAACGGGGTGCTTGGAATCTGAGATGTGCAATTAATACTGGAGCACAGATTGGGTACCTGGCAGCTCTCCCACAGCCCGAGGTAACGTCAAGCATCTCCTCCTCTATAAAAAGACAGAACTTAATCTCAAAGGACTCTGGATGTTCACATCCTGGGAAGGCACAGTGCCAAGAATACAGTTATTTTCTTTACAAAACCTGGCCTAATCCCATTTTACTCCTAAAATCAGCTGTCCCCTCTGAAGGAAATTGAGTCTGGACGTAAAGAAACAATTCTGCCCTGAAAAACCCCACCAAACACCATCCCCACCCTACTGAGAGCCTGCAGAGCAGACACACACAGTCATGGACCTCTGATCTCCACATGCTAAAAAACAAAATACCGGGAAAACTGAAACAGGAGAGAAAAAGCTGTGAACTGTCCCTTGGACTCTGTGATTACACAAGGAAATAACCCCCACGACCTCAAAACAAGTGGCAAAAAGCAATGGGTGTGG
>VZRH01007148.1:341730-362071 GCA_013397555.1 Urocynchramus pylzowi
TTTGTTTTGTTTTTGTTTTTTGTTTTTTGTTTTTTTTTTACGTTATCAGTGCTAAATGCCCGTGCTTCCCCTCAGTCATTGCTTTCTTTTCAGGGAGAAGACAATAAGGGAATTCAGCTAAAGCACAGGAAATTAGAGAGAGCGATTAAGATGCACACCTTTGTGGTGTGGCTTTGTGTGCGTGTCTAGCCGACAAGACAAATTTGGGTGTCAATTATTTGTGTTACAAAGGGAGTGCCAAACAACCTGAGAGAAGTCCCCATCAGGGGTTATCCAAACACAGTAAATTACCTTTGTCCCTAAAAAGGCAGAAGTAAGAATAAAATTAAATGGTCGATTTACTCAGGTGACTGAAAATTTTGAAGCTAAAAAGCAACAAACTGGTTTTGGCAAACAGATAAATATTGGAATGCGTTTAGACAATGCTCTCAGGCACAGGGTGGGAATTTGGGACATCCTGTGCAGGGCCAGGAGTTGGACTGGATGATCCTTGTGGGTGCTTTCCAGTTCAGGATATTCCACATAATTCATACTCTGTGATGCAATTTCAGCAGGTTAATGCCTGTCATTTAGGATAACTGCATTTAACATCATTTAAAATCCAGTTGTTTCAGCTGGATTTTAACCTGGGATAATCCCCTCAGCCTTGGATGCTGACTTTATCCATGGGCATCCTTTTATCTCCCTGACTCCCAAATCCATCCAGTCAGTTTTATTTTCCAGCAAAATCCTACGGCATGTTTGCTAAACACAGCAATGCCTCGAAGGAAGTGCTGAGGTCAGGGAGTTGTGCTGTATAACAACACAATTCATTGGGAGTTTTATTAGAATTATTATGCCAAAGCTCTGTAGAGCCTCACCCATATTTATCCCGAGTTGATCCTGTGTGGAGAGAAGGATCAACAAATCTTCCAGAAAATCTGAGGGGTCTGGTCTTGGAGAGGTTCAATATTTAGTGTACAGGGACTGATTTAAACACCTAAATCAGCTGTGTTTACACATCTGGAGAGCTGCACAGGATATATTCCTTAAACTGGGAGTCCAGGATGTTCCTGCTCCTCTGCAGCTTCCAAAATACCCCAAAAATGACATTGGTGGGCAACAAAAGTCTCCACATTCTTTTGTAGTCAGAGGAGTTATAAATATTGTGGATTTCAAGGCTGGCATTTCTCCCTTAAATCCTTTGGCCAGGTAGAGCTCCCCTGTCTTTAAGCAGCTCCTTTGAAGACTGTAGCATTTTTCCTACCTCGGTAATAATTTATTTGTTTTTTCAGCTTCCCAGTCCCTGCCAGACAGCTTGGATTGCTCCAGGAGAGTACTGGCCCTCTAAAAAAAGGAAAGAGGAATGAACGAAATCTCAATTTCTCTGGATCTAATCATATATTATTGGTTTTAATTCAGCTGTACTTTGCTCCAGCACCAATTCCCCAGCATTTCCCTGTTTCTCACCTCCCTGGAGATTTTATGCCCAGTGTAAAACCAGGGAAGAGCCATTCATATTTTCTTGCTGGGGTTCTAAGGCCTGAATTGTGTCCCCTTCACATCTGGGTGAATTCAGACATTCAGGGTGACTGTGGGGAGGCAAACAGGCCCAGCGTGGTCACAGCACCTCAAATCCACTGGAATCCAAGCTGGAAAGACAAATTCCTCCAGCTTTCCTGTGTGGGATGGCTTGGAATTGTTTTTCTATCCATCCTGGGAGGGCTTGTGCAGCAGATGGTGGCTCAGTGCCCCTTTTGGGAGGGCGGTGTCGCTGGGAGGGGCTCTGAGGGTGGCAGAGGGGCTGTGCTGCAGCTCCTGCTCACCTGGATGCCATTCCTGGATGTTCCGGACAAACCCCTGGGGAGCGCTGCCGCTCCGGCTGCTCGGTGTCTGCAAACACCAGGGGACACTGCGAGACTGAGCAGTGGCCGGGCTGGACATGGCCTCAGCCTCTGCCACCCCCAGCCCTGCAGGGACACCGGCAGTGCCCTGCCCTGGGCTCCTCCGGGGCTTGGTGACACCGGCTCGGTGTCCCCTGCGAGGAGGGGGTGTGGGGGGCCAGCAGGGCACCATGGACCGGGACATTTCTCTACACCCTTCAGCGTGGGATGAGGACACAGGGGTGACATCCAGGTGCTGCACCCCGGGACAGCCCTCACCTGCCTCCAAGTGCTTTGCCTGGAGCATTCCAGCTGGGAAGTGCAGCTTGGGGCTACCCAGGTGGGAGGGCACGGGGGACACAGCAGGTGGCACTTGGCAAGGGCTGTAGGTGAAGCCAGAGGTGCTGCTGGACCACCAGGAGCAGGGGAGAGCACAGGAGGGGAATGGAGGGGTCAGCTGGGTTCCACCTCCCCATTTGTGCCAAAGGCATGCCATCCTTGCATCGTTTCTGAGCACAGCCTTGTGTTTTACCTCCAAATGCCTTGGAAGGATCGAGTGCAGGCTAAAAGGGGCTGAAAAGTTTGGCTGCTTGGAGCAGAGTTGGTGCTTTCCCTGCCAGACCTGTCTGATGGCTCCTTGTGCCATCAGGACAAGGATCCTTCCCTTGTGGAAGTGCTCTGCTGTGGCAGCGCTTGGAAGGATCTCACTGGGAAGAGTACAAGAATAACTCCCATTTCTCCTCTTTGCATGATCTTTAAATTCCAGTCTTTATTTGCACAAGTTGGGGATGTTCAGCCCGGAGAAGTGAAGACTCTGAGGAGACCTTAAAACCCCTTCCTGTGGCTAAAGGGGCTCCAAGAGAGATGGAGGGGGACTTTGGACAAGAAATGGAATGACAGAACAAGGGGGAATGGCTTTAAGCTGCCAGAGGGCAGGGCTAAATGGGATTTTGGGAAGAAATTCCCTCTGTGAGGATGGTGAAGCCCTGGCACAAGGTGCCCAGAGCAGCTGTGGTTGCCCCTGGATCCCTGGAAGTGTCCAAGGCCAGGTTGGACAGGGTTTGGAGCAGCCTGGGACAGTGGAAGGTGTCCCTGCTGATGGCAGGGGTGGGACTGGATGGGCTTTAAGGCCCTTTCCAACCCAAACTGTGCTGGGATTCTGGAGTTTGCTCTAGGGGAACCCTGCTCAGAGATGTTCCATCCCATGGGGTGGTTCTCGTGGCAGGGTGGGACCCAGCTGCCACTGCCCACCCGAGCCAGCCCCGAGGGGACAGGACAGCACTCACCAGTGGATTCTGTGGACATCTGCAAAACAGCACAGGAAGGTGGGGAGAGGGCAATGGAACCAAAGCCAGCAGGGCTCAGCTCCCTGGAGGAAGAGCCTGTTTAATGGCTCTGCTGAATCAGGGCCCAGGAGCAGCTCCATCTCCATCAGGTGATGGAATGACACTGGGTCAGCTGAGCTGGTGATGCCAGGGGGTGAAGGCATCTCCTAAGGCTTGGGAAGCCAATGGCTTGCAAGGATGCCAGAGGAGGAGCTGGCAAAGCAAAGCCTCCGGCGGGCTGGGCTCACCAAAAGCCTCCTCCCACACAGTAAATTCACCCCCAATTAAAAATGTATCTGTTTGCTTTCCTGAGATTGATCACACATTTAATCAGGCACTGCTCAGATATAGAGTAGCACTGAAAGGCAGAGATAATAAAGAAATCATTCTTTTAAAGGAGTAGCTGCATTGCAGATCAATTTCTTCAAAACCTTCATGTGCACAGAAATCCTCTGGGATGAATATTTCATAAGGGGAATAACACTGTTAAATTAATAAAACCCCTGCATGCCTAGTTATGAACTACAAAGATTGCTGAAGTTGTTCTAAAAAAATCCTCCTGTTCATACTTTGTACATCAATTTATGACAGAGTCATAGCTGGACCCCGAGGGAAATGGAGGAGAAAAAGGGACCCTTTTGATGTGAGGAATTTTCAGTAAGTGGGAAGAGTAGCATGGACACAACTGCCCAGCGAGGGCAGGCAGCCCTGCTGGGAAGGGGAAACAGGATTCTCCAGTGGGAGCATGGGCATACTGGGATGAATTATGCTGAATATCCTTCCTGCCTCCCTCTGCCTGTGGGTGAGTGACCTGAGGAGCTGGAGCGAGGCCTGAAGTGAGGGATAGGTGAGATCCCAGGTGTCCATCTCCAGATACTCCTGGGTATCACTGGGGCCACACCTTGAATACCAGCCCCTCAGCTGGTAGGGGTGGGAAAGTCTTCATCCAGCTGAGGCCACTTGGTCTGTTCAGCTGGAGGAGAGGAGACTGAGGGCAGAGCTCATCCTGATCCAAAGCTTCCCCTCAAGGGGCAGCTCCAATGTCTGCTCTGTGAGCAGGGACAGGACCCAGGGAGTGGCTGGAGCTGTGCCAGGGGAGTTTAGGTTGGATATCAGGAAAAGGCTCTTCCCTCAGAGAGTGCTGGAACAGGTTCCCCAGGGAATGGACACGGCCCCAAGGCTGCCAGAGCTCCAGGAGAGTTTGGACAACACTCTCAGGGATGCCCAGGGTGGGATTGTTGGGATGTCTGTGCAGGGCCAGGAGTTGCACTCTGATCCTTGTGGGTCCATCCCAGCTCAGGTTATTCCATGATTCTGTGATTCCTTGTTGTGGGACCAGAACTGGGGTGTTCATCTAGATCAGGGGGACCTGAATCAGCACAACAGGGAATGGGTTTCTCTCCATCCTCCCCCCTGGCCATGCCTCCCCAGAAATCCCATCCTGGTTGCCACTGCTCCCTCCATTCCCATGCTAAGACCCTACCTTAGACTTCCCAGGGGAAAATAAACTTCCACTGGAAAATTACCAGCTTTTCCACCCGTCCTTTCTGTCTCTACAAAGCTCGTTCCCCTCGCACTTCTTCTGCTCCCCAGCGAGCTCCGTGCTGGCTCGGTGGCAGCTTAGCAGAGGCTTCTCCTGCAGGCTGCTCCCAAACCTGAGAGGAACTCATCAGCTTTTAGCAGGCAAAGACAGAGAAAGCTCAAACCCACCATATTGATCTTCCTTTCCCTTTGAAATTTTCCCGAAGTAGCGCCAAATAAAAATAGAACAAAAATATGTATCACCGCTTCCCTACTTGTAGCTGATTTGTCTACTTGGCATTATTTTCTTCAGCGGGGAAGAGGGTGAGGCGCACAAAGGGGGTAGAGGCACGGGATAAATAAGTAAGAATGTAAAATTGGGTGTTTTGAATTTTTTTTTTTAATGTTAACCAGATAATGTATTCATAATCTTCCCTGCTTACGACTAAAAAATGAGTGCTCGCCTTTTGAAGCCCTCATCTGGCAGGGAGAGATAGCAGATTTCTAAGAGCATTTTTTATGCTCCTTTGATGACTGTGAGGGGAAAAAAAAAAAAATATTCAGAGAGCCGAAATGACATTTTTCTATAAATTTCACACAGCTCTGCAGGCATGTAGGCATGGAGGCATTCATTAAGATTAGTTGGAATTACTTAAGCACCGTGAATTTTCTCCATCAAGTTGGTAACTGGAACACTGCGGATTAGTTATTGATCAGCTGCCATTAATACTTGGGGCTCTTTCCATGCCTGTTGTTGGGCTTTTTGTTGCTCCTTCCCCCCTCTCTTGTGCGAGGCGAAGCTGTGAAATTCGCAAATTAAACAGGCGCTCTTCAGTCTCTCCTTTGTTTTGGGGAACAAAAAAAAACCCGAACAGAAAATAGAACTCCTTTGTTCATGCAAATCTTTATCTGCTCTGCCTCACTGCTTCTCCCCCCTCTGCTCCCTACAGCTGCCCAAGTTTGGGGTGGCTCTCAGGCCTGCTGCTGCAGTCCTTCCGTAGAATCACGGAGTGGTTTGGGTGGGAAGGGGCCTCAAGGACCACCTAATTCCACTCCTTTCCGTGGGCAGGGACACCTTCCACTGGGCCAGGCTGCTCCAAGTCCTGTCCAACCTGGCCTTGGACACTTCCAGGGATGGGGAGGTCCTTTCCAGCAGGGCCTCTGGAGGCATGGTGGGGCCTCACAGCACACCAGCCCTGCGGATGGATTTGGAGAGGCCATGAGCTGGGAATTCTGGCTGTGTACAGCTCTGACCCTCGTGAGAGGCCCTGGAGGTATCAGGGATGCACTCCCAGCATCTTTTTCCTACACAGGCCACAAAGTCATTTCCCAGAGCTGTGCAGATCCCTGCTGATCCCACCCATAGCCAGGGCCTGGACTGGGCACCAGCAGCTCCCAGTCTCATTGCTGGTTATGGGATTTGGCTGAGGCTGAAAACTGAACTTGAACTGCATGGGACCCTCAAAGATCTCAGTCTCCATCTCTCCAGGCCGCCTACTTTTCTCCTGATCTTTGATTCCTACTGGAAAGCTCCTGGTTTTGAGTGATGCTCATTCCTAGTGAGGAGCACTGTGATGGAGTTGGGTTTTTCCCAGCCAAACTTCAGCCCTGCCAAGCTGGAGACACAGAAGTACTTTGTACATTGAAGCCTCAGGGTTGTCCCAGAACTCCGCTGGGATTTCCTCTTCTGCTCCAGGTGCCTCACCAAGGCCCTCAGCCCTGTGAGGTGTGATCCTCCCACACACTGCTCTGCCAAGGCACAGCCCTTTCTCACAGGAGCCAGGTTTCTTCTCCTTTCCCAGGAGGTTTTCCTGAGCCTCTTTGGGAAGCTGGTATTGCTGGGCACCTGGACACCAAACCCTGACCTTCACTGGGCTGTTCAGAGCCTGTTGGACCTGCTGAGTCCAACAGTGAGGTGCAAGAAGGAGGAGGAAGCAGCAAGCTTGAAACGCTCACTGCAGGATAAATCCCACAGCAATTGTGCTTGGCTGGATCTGTTGTCCAACCAGCACCCCTGAGCAAAGCTCCAGCCCCACAACAACTGTGCAGGGAGCTGGTTCTGGCTGTTCTGTGTCCAAACCACCAGCTCCTGTCACCTTCACCTGTTCCTTCTTCTGTTTGCCAAAAATCCCCTGCCCCAAGTCTGAAGAGCCCGGAGGAGGATTTGCCACATTTCTCTTTGGAGCAGCTGCTCCTCAGCAGGTTCTGAAATAAATGACCAAGGATGACTTTGCAAATGAGCATCCAAAGGAGCTCCAGGCAGCTGCTGCTGCAGGAGGAAAACAAGGCTTCCCTTCCCTACACACAGCTCCTGAAATGGTTTCTGTTCTTCCACAAGGATCTGCCACGAGCAGGACTGGAGTGGGACCTTCAGGGTGCCCTGGCTCCAGCTGCCCCAGGCTGAGGGAAGCTCTGGGATGGGGTGGGACACAGTCTCCATTATCCAAACAGGGACTAAACCAGCTCAATACACACATTCCTATTTCAAAACTGCAGTTTAAAAAAGAGGGGATGACAAATAGGAGAGCCCTGTGTCAGTGACAGGGAGAGTGGGAGTTTCTTGCAGCTCTGAGGTGATGGCTCCATTCTCATCAGGATAATTTGCCTCCTCCTTATGGGGAAGGCAAGAGTGTCACCTTTCCCAGGTCCAGGCCTTTTGGGGTGGGAAGGAAGATGTGCCAGTTCAAGCACCACATCTACACCTGGAAGAGCCAGATTTGGGCCCAGAATTTTTACTATTTGACCTTTCTAGGCACCAACTTCCAGCTGTTCCAATGGAATTTATGGAGCATCCCTGGCATAGTTCTCGGTTAAGGCCACTGAAAGTGAAATTTTTTCATTCCTCTGTCCCTTGCTGCTGTGTAATGCTCAGGGAAGCACCAGGGCTCCCTCAGGAACTTCTCTTTAGCCATTTCTGTGGTGCCTAAATTCCCTTCCCTGAGGTACATTCAGGAGCAGAGGCTTTATCAGGACACTCTCAGCTTTTCAGCAGGATCCTGGAGCTGACAGAGAGCCACAACAACTTCAGAGGCCCTGATTCTTGGTGCATTGTCAGCTCTAATGAACCCATGGTAGGACTGAAAGAGGAGAAATTTAGGTGGGATATTGGGAAGAGATTCCTCTCTTTGAGGGTGGGCAGGCCCTGGCACAGGGTGCCCAGAGAAGCTGTGGCTGCCCCTGGATCCCTGGAAGTGTCCAAGGCCAGGCTGGACAGGGCTTGGAGCACCCTGGGACAGTGGAAGGTGTCCCTGCCCATGGCAAGGGGTGGGATGAGATGTGCTTTAAGCTCCCTTCCAACCCAAACCATTCCATGATTCTATGGTCCTAATTGTGAGGTGGCTGGAATGGTGAGGGCGCTGGAATTGGACTCCAGAGGCTTCCATCAGGAAGGAAACGTGTCTGACCTGGAAGCTGTCCCTTGTTTTGGCTGTCTGGCAGCACAGCAGTTCCTGAGGCTGGGAGGAGAGCTCTGAATTATCTCTCCTCAGGGATGTATAAAGTCCTGTGGAATGTCCTGCTTGGAATGTCTGCTCCTTCCCTTCACAATGGCCGTTTCATGGGGTTTTTGTCCCAGGGGGTGCAGGGACACGGCTGGACTCACTTTATGCCCCGCTCTGGTTCCGGTTCTCCAGGGACATTCCACCTGGTGTATATTCCCAAGTCCTCCTGGGATCTGCACAAAAGCCAGGGAATAGAATTTATTTTCTGCTGGGTTGTCACATTCCCTGCTTTCCATCTGCTGTCTGTCCCAGGGAATCCCAAAGCCCTCTCTGGTTGTGCTGAGCTGCAGCAGGAGCCCAGGGCACAGGCGTTGCTCTGACCTGAGGTGATGCAGACCCAGAGCAACCTGGATTTGCATTCCTGGCTGGGTCAGCTGTTAAACAAAGAAATGTTATTTCTGAGAGGTTGAGCAATAAAAAACATGGAAATGAAACAGCAAGGTAATTCCTAAGGGAGCCATGTCACAGGGAGAAAATCCTGGAGCATTACTTTTTGCACATTCCAAATCCATCCCTTTCTCTCCTCTCTCTTTCCTTCCCTTTTATTTTTTTTTGGCAAGAAAACAGCTCATCAAGTGAAATCGAAGTCTAAAAATCTCTCTAAAAATCCTTTATGCTGGGGAAAATAATATTTCAATGAAAAACAAGTCTGCCAGAATTACATTCAATACTCCTAACAAAGTTAAAGGAGATATCACTGGGAAACAGTGTTCCTTGATGGAATATGGTTAGGAGAGCTGGGAAGGATGGGAATCCTCATGGGGAGGGGGAGGCAGAGGAGGACTGGAAACATCCTGGTTTGTAAAGAGAAAAGAGAAAGATTAAAGGTTTTCCAAAGCCTCCCTGTGTGTGGAATACTGAGGGTGGCTGAGGGCTGTGATTCACCCGTGGAAGGAGGGGATAGGGGTGAGTTTCCCATCCCACCCATGAACTATGAGCTGTGAAACAGGACACAGGCACACTTCTCCAGATCCACAGGCAATCAAGCCACCAACCCACTCCCCACACCAAGTCTCTGGCTCCTGAAGCTTTGGTCTGGACTAAGGAAATATCTCCATGATGCTGCACCCTGAGTGTCTGAGGCCACTTCCACATTCCTGCTCAGAGCAGGAAGCAAAGGGAAGCAGATTGATCCTGGGAAAGGTTCTCAACCTGCCTGGAGGAGCCCACAGGAGCTCTCCTGGTCACCCTCAGCATCTCTGGATTCTCCCCGAATCAACAAGCAGCAGTTCAGGCTCGCAGCCAGAACTCATCTCAGGTTTAAACGCAGGGCTTGTTGTTCTGGAGAAGCAGGGAAATTGTCAGCACCACAGACACTTTCATTAAAATCCAAACCCTGAATTATTCAGCTCGAAACAGCGAGAGCTACAGCACAGGTGGAAGGGATTTCTCCTCCCTCCTGCCCAGCCCAGCCCCTGCAGCCCTTGGCTCATGGAGCCACCACAGATCCCAGGAGCTCCCTGGTTTTGAGCAGGGTAACACATGGCTATGACCCTGGCAGAGATGTCCAAGGGGATACAGAGAAAAACACAAATAAAAAGCATGGGCAGTGTTTTCCCAGCCTGCGTGGCTTCATCTTCCAGTTTTCCTCAGGAAAAAGGATTTCTGGAGGAGCAGGAACAGTTTTTCGCACATGGAAAGTCAAGCTTTGTGAGAGCTCCCAGTTTTCAGTGGGAATGAATGGCCACATGGTTCTGACCATCACCATGTGAACTCCATGGAGTTTTCCAGGTGTTTCTTGGCCACATGAAGTTCCTCTCCAAGGGTGGAATAGTTGAACAACAATTTGACAAAAACCTCTCACATCTCACAAAGCCATCTCACAAAAAAAACCACCATGAAGCATCACATGATCATGGAATTGCCCCCTGAACTCATTGAGAGTCGGAAAAGCCCCCTGAACTCATTGAGCCCAACCATTTTCTCAGCCAAGGCCAAGGCCACCACTGACCCGTGTTCCCAAGTGCCACATCTGCAGGGCTTTGAAATCCCTCCAGGGCTGGGGACTCCACCACCTCCCTGGGCAGCTGTGCCAAGGTTGAACAACCCTTTCCATTAAGAAATTCCTCCTGATATCCAGCCTGAGCCTCCCCTGGCTCAACTTCAGGATGTTTCCTCGCCTCCTGTCCCTGTTCCCTGGGAGCATATCCTGACCTTCTCTGGGGTTGTGCAGAGCCACAAGGTCCCCCCTGAGCCTCCTTTTCTCCAGGCTGAGCCCCTTTCCCAGCTCCCTCAGCCCCTCCATTCCCTTCCCCAGCTCTGTTCCCTGCCCTGGACACGCTCCAGCCCCTCCATGTCCTTCTTGTCATGCAGGGCCCAAAACTGACTCCAGGATTGAGGTGTAGCCTCAAAATACGTCCAGACTTGCCAGTTACATAAGTTCCTGTATTCATTAACTTTCTGAAATAATCAGTATTAAATGTTCCTTTTATTTTTTGGCTGAAAGGGGACTGCAGATATTTTTTGGAGCTCAGTCGTCATTACTTCCAATTCCTCTTTCCTCCTAGGGCCATATGCTTGGTTTGAAGCTGTGGGAATATCTTCACTAGTGCCAATGAAATATTTAGGACTGTCTAAGTAGATTCAGCATAAATTTTCCCTAAAATATGCCCCCAAACAGAAGAACAGATGGGTTTTGGTGCCGGTTGGGGCAGACCCTTGTCTCCACCAGCCTTCACGTCCTTGGGACATGCCCAAAACACAGCAGCAGCTCTTCCTCACAGGGGGTTTTACTTCTGATTCCAAGCCTGGAGACCCTGAGCTCCCTTTCCAAGCAAGTTTCTCCCCAGCAGCCCTAGGACACTTTGTTTTCCCAGAGTACCCATGGAAAACACAGAACTGTTTCCATGTTTTCTGCAGCGCCCAGAGGAGTCTGCCTCCTGATTTAGCAAAATATCCAGGCAGGGATGAACTGGGATATTCTCAGGAGCCACTGGCAGAGCATCTTCATCTCTACCTGATTGCTGATATCCCACAGCTCTTCCAGAAAGGGAATTACCTTTGAGTTACAGAGCCTGTGGCCACTTCCACGTCTCGTGGAAAGTTCCCTGCCCATGGCAGGGCTTGGGAGCTGGGTCCATCCCAGGGTCCATCCCAACCCAAACCATTCTGTGATTCCAGTTGGGCATGGCCAGAAGACACAGAAATTACTCACTGAAGGAAGAGCCCAAAGGCTTGCACATGGACATGGACTGGCCAAGCAGTGGTGGGACCACATATCTTCAGGAATTTGATGCAAAATGCCCTCACTGAGCTAAGCCTGTGGATTACAGCCCCTGCTGGGGCTCCCTAAATCCCTGTCACAAGGTGTGCTCGTCACCCATGTAAATGTCCCATTCAGTGTTTGCAACCTGCCAAGTTTTCAGCCTCAGCAAAATCTCTTGGCACTGATTTCCACCAGCTAATTGTGTGAAAAAAAGAAAAAAAAAAGAAAAAGAAGAAAGAAAGTCTTCCCTTTCATCAATTTTCCATGCACTTCCCTTGTTCTCAGCTGACGAGAACAGAAGTTCCCAATCTGCTCACTTTTTTTCACAGGATATTTTGCATCCCAGCCTGGCCACGTATGGCATCACCATCCTGTGGAGCCTGTTCCACGCTGGCAGGGGAAAAGCTGCAGTGGGCAGGGAGCTGAAAATGATCTGGGAATATCAAATAAATGTGGAAGCAAAGCAAATAACACCAGGCCGTGCTGCTGATGGGCTTCCCCCCTCCTCTGAACTAGTATAATGCCTCTGTTCCTCATGAAGCTGCCACAGAAAGCTGCGCTGCTTTCCAGAGAATTTGCTGGAAAACCAAAGACCACTTAGCTGGGAAGGAAGATGGGCCTCGTGTCTGCCTTATTGTCCCCTCTGCCTGCAGGTGACCACTGCAGAGGGGACTTCTCCTTAGGCTGCTTCTCTCCCCTCCACCTCCCTGGGTGGATCTGCCAAGTGTGTTTTACACATGCACCGGTGCAATTCCTGCCTCCATTTGTATTCCATCTGTCTCCAACAAATTCTGAAAGCCTTGCCTGGGCTGCCTCATTTGTATGCACTTAATCTGGCTTTATCCTGTTTTATGGAGCGTCTTCTTTAAATTGATTCAGGCAAAAGCATAGCAGGGGCTTTGCATAGATTTCGCATGCATGACATTTCTGCACAGTTGGGCCCATTATGCACCATCCTGAGCACATTCTGCCCGTAAAAACTCCATATTAAACCAGGGGAAAATGCAGCAAAATAAAGAGAGCCACGGGAGGAGCGGGCTGGGCAGAGCTGACCACTCCCTGCTTCTCCAGTGCAATTATGGGAAGCAGCTCCCAGTGGTCATTCCCTGAGTATCCAGGGGCATCAGCTTTACACCCTCCTCTGTCCAGAGATGTGCTTTACTCTGCTGAGCTTTATGGAGCTGGGTCACACAGTGCCTGAATCCCAGATTCTCCTCATCCCCTCTGTGACTCCTGCAAGGGGCATGTTGGAACTGAGCACAAGATCCAGGGAATTGGAGTGGGATGGCAGCATGGTCAGAACATTGTCACCTCATCCCATGCCACTGGGAGCACAAATCCCCCCCACTGGTAATAAAGCACATCGCCAGAGGAAAAATAACACTGCCAGAGTTGGAGCAGGGGCAAGGAAAGTGAATTCAAAATGACAGAGAGCAGGTTTGGATGGATATCGGGAAGGAATCCTTCCCTGTGAGCTTGGTGAGGCCCTGGCACAGGTTGTCCAGAGAAGCTGTGGCTGCCCCATCCCTGGAAGTGTCCATCCAGCTTGGATGGGGCTTGGAGCCACCTGGGATGGTGGAAGGCATCCCATCTCTTGGAATGAGATGGGCTGTAAGGTCCCTTCCAACCCAAACCATTCTGTGATTCCAAGATTCTGTGAATTCAGCCTCTGTCATTGCAAACCAGTCCACCAAACTCGTGGCATTCCTGTTTCCACCCTCCCCAGCACACACATGTGTTTTCCCTAGCCCTGAGCTCCGAGCAGCCCCAGGTGTGCCAGGATGGATGCCGTGGGTTCAGCGTGGCCAGGCCACAGCCAAGGGTGTAGCTCATTGTTTCATTAGGGGGAATTAATCCTTCTTTAAGGGCCTGCTAATGATTTGACAATATTATTGTTATGTTAAGGTTGGGGGAATTAGAGAAAGAGCACTTGTGTGAATATGTCAACACATTAAAAACGCAGCTCCATTTAGGCAGACACTCAGGTTAATGTGTTACATATTAAAAAGTCCAATTTCCTTTGCTGGCTGCAAATAACAACGGAGATTATTGACACTGAATGATTTGCAATGTTCTCGCTTGCTTTTCGCCTCTTGTGTTTGTGTGCTCTGTCTGATTTATAATGACTGGAGCTCTGGCTCTATAAATTTTCCCTGTTAAGAAAATATGGAGCTGGGTTTATAAGATACAAGAAGAAAGGGGAAAACAAAGCGTGCTGCCATGCACGGATATGGGAATGAGAACGGGATCTGTTCTTTTATAAACACCAATAAACCCCTTCTCCTAATTAAATCAGCATCTTGCTCCTCTACTAGGAGCTCAGTGGATCTACCCACAGGAGTTTCTGCACCTCTGCACCTCTGCCTGGGGTGTCCCTAAGGAAGGTCCCAGAGACCCCAGTGGGACACATCCCAGTGTGATGGATGAGCACAAAGGGACACGTGCTGGGGTCCTCAGTAACCAGCCCTGCTGGGACACACAGCACCATCAGAAACCCTATAAATCCTCATCCCTCTGCTCAGGAGGAGCAAAAAGCCCTGTCATTATTGGCCTTCCCTCTGCCAGACCACAGAAGGCAAATCCAACACTTTTCACCAGGTGCAAATGGGAGAAAGAGAAAACCAGAGGCTCTGGGGACCAAGCCAGGCACAGGTGGAAGGTTTGCAAACAGCTGATGACAGGGCAAGGTTTGTGTTCATCAAAAGCAAGCAAAAATGCTAAAACTTCCCTCCCAAATCCCCAGCCAGAGGAAAACCTGCCCCAGTTTTTCCCAGAACACTGCAAGCACTGCCATGGATAAGTTGGGACTGGTGGCCAGCCCTGACATCTCAAAGTTGTGGCTGTGTCACCTGCTTCAGGCTAAAGCAGGTGTCACAGGAGACTTCTCAGAGTCACCCTGAGACATGAGCCTGTAAATGTGTCAATAAGAGGTGAAAAGTCTAAAAAAAAACCATGGTTCTGAGAGGTACTTCTGCAGAATATGGAGGGCACAAGGGAAGGACAGCTCCTCTTGCTGCTATCATGGCATCCTGTGATAACATCACCAACTCAGGTGCACGTTTTGGGTCTGAAAAAACAGATATTCAGATTTAAAGCTACTGCTCTTGCTGCTTGTATCAGGTAGATGTGGCATTTTAATGGTTCAGCTTAGGGAATCCACCTGCTCCCGAGAGCAAAGCTGGGGAGCACTTTAGGTTCTGCCCTCATTAAATCAGTGTCGGGGAATTATCCAATCTCTCTAAGGACTCACAAATATTGGAGCCTGGAGAGGCACAGTGGACATTTCTGACTTCCAAACTGGGTGGCAGAAGGTGATGAACTTCCCTGTGACACTGCTGCATTTCCCCCCATATCTCCAGGATGGTCCTCCTGGAGATATGGAGCAACTCTTGAATTTAGATGGCATTCAGCGTGTGCTGAGGAGAAAAAGCAGATATTTATGTGCCTGGCTGAGCTGTGACTCAGAGCCCCAAGAGCTGGGTGCACACTCCTGAGATGAATTGAATGCACAGTTCAAAATTGACTTTATAGACTCCTCATCAATAAATCCTCAAAGGCTCTGGTATCAGAATCCAAAGCGGCTCTGGAAATCATTAGATCTGCAGTCAGTAATTGATAACACGCATTTCAAACGTGGAAACGAATTAGCCTTTGGCATAGGCGGGGGTTCAGGCTGTATCCAATTTCATTAGGCAAGAAATTCAAATGATCAACGAGTGGCCTTTATTGTTCTGCTCTGGGAAGGGAACCCTTTGTTATCTCTTTGCCTTTTTCTTCTTGGCTGCAAAGATTCCAGCGCTCAAAAGAAGCCTTGTGGTTTAGGAAGATGCCGATATCTGATTTCCCACCTCTCCAGAGCTCAGGATTTGGGATTGGGCACACAATGGGTGCTTTGTACCCATCATTAACAGCTCAGTTTCCCCTGGCAGTGCCACAAAATGCCAAAAACTCTTTCCCAAGCAACTGCAAGAGCCCTGATCGGTGAGGTTTGAGTGAAAGTCCCTCTGCCAGCCACATACACGTCTTCTCTCACCAAATAAATGTTTACAGGCCATCTCCCTGCTCAGAAGCTTCCAGACACTGCTCTCACTAACTTCAAAACACACAGAAAAAGCAAATTTTCAACCTCCTGTTGGACCAGGGAGTGTGGCAGGAGCAGCTCCTCCACCCTGAGATGAGCTGCAGGATCCAGACTGGTTCTTCTCCCCCTCCATCCCACTCCCAGCAGGAGTCTGGCCATGCTTGAGCACATTTTAGCGAGCAGGGAATGTGGAACAGTTGGTGGTGCTGCTGCTCGGGCCAGTGGAAATATTTCATCTTGGGTTTCCACAGTGAAATAAAAGGGAAAGACGCCCCCTCCCAGCATTGTTTTGGTTTATTTTAGCTGCACCACGAGGCTGATTTGAAGGCAGGAAACCAAGCTGCCCATCTCAGTGTGTCACAAGGCAAAGTTTGCAGAGTTCGGGCTTGGTTTTCCTCTTCAGAAGAAAAAGGTCAGGAAAACTAAAAAATAGGAGGCTCTCCTGTAAAAAGAATAAAGTAATAATTTTGGACCAATATTTAGAGGAGTCATTCACTGTTTCTGCTCCAGTTCCACCCACCAGCATGGAGTTATTTTTGCCTGCAAGACACACCAATCCTTCAAATGTGTCCCTTTCCCAGAACGTGCTGCACTTCCCGCCCCGCTGTCCTCCCTGGGCTCACGGAACCAAACCTTTCTTTTTGCCTGCACTAAAATTGCCTTCCCATAGTGTGGCACGTTTTCCCTGTAATGCTCTCTTCTGTGGATCAACCACCCCCCAATTCCCTCCATTTTTTTTCTTCTTTAGTGTATTTTTTACGTCTCTGCCCAATCCTGTTGCCCCACTTGGTTCCCTCCATCCACATCCTTGGGAAATCTGGGGAAGAGTGCCTGGGGACCCCTGCCCAGCCCAAATATTCTAAAGGTCTGGCCTCCCTGTTTTACACCTCTGGAAGGATCCAGACCCTCTTCACAGCCATGGGAAGTTGGTGCTTAAGGGCTGTGCCTGATGGGTGACATCCCCCAGACCTTTCCAGTTGCTATTGGCAGACAGGATCTCATCCCTGCGGTCCCTCTGTAAGACTTTGCCCTTATCCCTGCTAAATTCCATTCTGTTTTTATTTTCAGACCTTTTTATTACGTTATCAGCATCCTCCTGTGTTCAAACCCTGTCCTCCTGTTCCTCTACAGTCCCACAGTTTGGGAAGTCGCCACCCAATCCCCCAGAAGTGTTCTGCAGGACCAGATCTGAGCCCAGCTCCTGCAAAGCTCATTTTTAAGTGTCTTGAGATGTTTTTTTGGAGGTAAGAAAATGATTCCTCTTCTCCTTGGATATCTGACTGGCAGACAGACCTGATGGGACACGTCAGTCTCACATCTGCTCTCCTCAGGGTGGTCACACAGATTTTAGGGCTGCTGGAGGGGGAGACAGGCCCCCAGCTTGGTGACTCATGGAATTCTGGTGGAGGTGACCTCCAAAAGTGTGAAAAACTGAGCACTGGGAGGGCTTTTAATTTGTCCCAAGCCAGCGGCAGTCTGGAGGAAGAGACGGATGCTGTCCTGGCAGCTCCAAGCAATCCATTTCCTTCCTCATCCCTCTTTAATCAGATAAAAAACTGTACAGACTCCACAAGCATAAATCTGAAATTCGTCACATTTATAGGAGCAAAAAAGCAAAAAGCAAGAGAAAAACCCCACAGCTCCTCTTTTGTTTGCTCTGGGCAGCATCCCAAACTCACCCCAAAGTGCAGGAGTGATCTTAGCTGGGCCATTAGAGGAATTGAATCCAGACCTCTCCAAAATATCACTGAAAATCGCAGAGAAACCCAGATGGTTCAAGAGAACTCAAGTCAGGCACTCCAAAGTGTGGAAGTCTGGGATTTAAGGTGCTGGCAAATGCTCTTGGAAGAGGGATGATAGGACCTGGTCAGAGACACGGCCTGGGTGCTTTCTCAGCACCATGTTCTTCCAAGGAAATGAGGTTCTAATGGATTCCTTTAACCTGTCTGAGTCACGAGGGTGTTTTTCCCCTTCCCTTGCTCTGAGCTCCAGAGGGAGACGCCTCCCCACTGGATCATGCCAGGACCCTGCTGTGCTGCTGCTCAGCAAAGCAAACTCCTCCTGGCTGAGCTTCAGGAGGGTGGGAGGCTGTTAGAAATTCTACTTGAAGAAGGTCCAGAAACATCAAAAGTCCTCAGTGGTTGCTGTGGACCCCTGGGGTCACCCCGGTGTGCCAAAATCAATAGTGCCCTTCCATATTGATCCTGAAATTTGAGATTAAAGCCATTTTCTGCTGCCAGCTGCCGGCTGGAAAAGCGAAGGAGGAATGAAAAGTTCTCACCAGAAGAAACAAAAGCGAAGCAAGAAGAAAAGGGATTGAGTTGTGTTCCTTTGTAGGGAATAATCAGCTTTAAGCAAGATGAGGTTTGGGTCTCAGCACGCTGAGCACAACCAGGGCTGGTTCATTATCACCCAGCCAATGAGTTTGCAACGAAGGATTAACAACATCTTAAACAGATGCTTCCAATGAACTTCCCAAAATATATGGGGTGGGTTTTTTTTTTCTCTACTAGGGATTAGAAGGCTGGAGAGTAATTAGTTCTGAAATATTTTGGCTGGATTACTGCATGCTGCTGTCGGAAGGGATGTAACTCTCTCTCACCAGTCTGCCTAATTCGTTCCATTTTGTATCTCAAATTCATTTATATTGTCTGTGGATTTGCTGAAGGTATAAATAGAACCAAATCCCAGTTTTCACTTGGAATTTGTCAGTGTACTTTTTTTCCTTGAGAGCCATCTCAAAACGCAATTTTAAACTTTTTTTTTCTTTTTCTTTTTTTTTTTTTTTTTTTTTTTTAAAACATNAGTTTTCACTTGGAATTTGTCAGTGTTCTTTTTTTCCTTGAGAGCCATCTCAAAACCCAATTTTAAACTTTTTTTTTTTTTTTTTTTTTTTTTTTTTTTTTTTTGCTGAAACATTGCAGAGACAGGGTTATGCCCCAGATTTTCTCAGATGCCCTCTGGTCTTGCATTTGCAGTTTTGAGGTGTTTGATCTTGGGCAAAACAGGAGAGCCATGGGGATTTTGTTGATGAAACCCTCAGGAAAAGAGACAATTGGAGACACAATGAGTGATTTGGCATGAGGGTATCCTTGGACCCACTTTCTGGAATGGTTGAGCATCCAAACAGGATGATCAGGAAGCCCAGCATGAGGTGACAGCACTCAACACCTCTCAGGGACAGCCACTGCTTCCACAATTTGGACACTCTTGCCCCAAGCCAAGCTGGAGACCATTCCTGAGACATGCAGAATTCCTGATGGTTCTTTTTTTCTTTGGGAAAAGAAAGGGGGCTGACCTGGGTGAGAGGCCATTCACCTCTGTGGTTCAGCACATGGAAGTCTCATCTGTTCACGGGAACTGCCTGGGAATGCAGTCCTTTATCCAGGGTGGACTTGCAGGAAGTAGTCAGGAAGAACTGCAAAGTTACAAGGCTCCAAAAACCACTTTTCTGCTCCCAGGTAAATTAAATACCAGGAAAAACCCAGCCCTAAGTAATCCAATAAGTGCCTCCAAATTAATTATTGGCTCTTTCCTGTTGGATACTGGGTGTCAGCCAGGCCTGGAAGTGGACAGGGCTGGGGAAGATGGTAAATCCCATTAACAGTCACATTGTCTTGGTGGAGAGGAGGGGGAATTCTCCTGTTGGTTCCTCCAGTGACATCCCCACCTTGCCTGGATCGAGGTGCACACTCCATATGGAATGTACACTGCAATGGCACTGCTTCCCATTGCAATTCCAGTTTCTCCTCCAGTCTAGAACAGCAAAGGTCCCCCAAATGAGAGGGGAATGAGACCACCCCAAATTTACCCTCCAGGAGCAGGATAGGAGGACTAACATCACACTGTCATTTCCATCTGATCCACAATTCCTCTCCAAACCGAATGTGTTTAGTCCTCAGAGTGGTTTTTTCCAAGGACAAAATCTTCCTTTGCCAGATGCTAATAAAATGAGCTCTCCCCACACCTGATTCTCCCTGATCCCATCAGTTCCCGCATTTCACTTCACTCCAGCATCAGTTGTTGCTCTTGGTTCCAGAGAGAGTGTGAAATATTTACAACAATCCCCCCTTTATTTTCCAGGTCACCCTATCACTGGGATTTGGCAACCTCCAGAGAAGATGAAAGCAAAGGATCTTTATCACGGAGCCCAGAAGAATTTACAGTCCAAATAAACCAATTTGGAGGAGCAGGAGACGGGGCTTTGGAGGTCTGAGCTGCAACTTGTCTGCATTCCGCTGCCTCAGAATAAAATGGGATATTTATAGGAAGGAAAAGTGTGTCCATTTAGGCTGACATTTGGAGGCAACCTTCTTGTTTCTACATATTCATGAAGCAAGGAGAGTGTGTGAGTGTCTCCACAGCCAGGAGAACACCTCTTCCCAGCATTTTCCACATCGTTCTGCTGTGCACAGATCCCATTTTGTCTGGGTTTGCGTGGCTCCTCTTCATTACACGGGTTTGACATGCAGGGATGTGTGACAGTGGTGATCTCTGCAGTGGGGAAATGGTGTTTTGGTGCATCCTGGTGTTTTGGCCAGCAGTGAGCCCAGGGCCATGGGCTGTGCCCTCCACATCTGGCACTGAGCACCCTGCTGTGCCCTTCCACATCTGGCACCAAACACTGCCAGGGGCTGTGCCCTCCACATCTGGCACCAAACTCTGCNCTCCCCATCCAAGGATCTCGGGAGGCAGCCGTCATTCCCCCAATCACTCACAATAGCACAGACTATCTATCCTGAACTCAGGATGCTGCCTCCCCTCCACCCTGCTGGAGTTATCCCTTGCTCCATGATACCTCTGCAGTGGCACAATGCCTGGGATGAAGGAGCAGCATGACCTGATGC